>JAUNZM010000367.1:1752500-2257500 GCA_033459285.1 Clamator glandarius
ACAGTCACTTCTGTTCTTTAAGCATGCAGGCAATAACCTACAATGTAACGAAATATGAAAAATAGTTCACATCTACAATGGGAGCTACCCCCAAATAATGCTCCCCACAACACAGCACATTGAAGAAGTACATTACAAAATGAGCAACGTGACGTTTAACACTCAACAAATGATACTTTATGCATCTACTCTTCTTTCATATTGAAGCATACTTTCATACGTGAACCATATCTGCTTTAAATTTGGCAAGTGCACTAAACATCAGAGCATTGCACAGGCGAGCAGCTGTCTATTCAGGAGAAGTTTCTGATCTTCCCATTAACACTGAGTTCAGTTTCTCAACAGTGACCATGAGACATGTCATTTGGGGACTCATCAACACATTTCCCTTGGTCTGCAAGGGGCTGCTTTAGCAGATGCGGCACAACCTCAGCATGGTGTGGGAATGCCCAGACAGGTAGCTCTACTGATGCTTGTAACACACCCCTAGGGACACAAGAGATCTCCAAATGGGTTCTGAATCTGGCCTATCTTCTTCCCTGGCCTTCAAAACTTTGTGGTTAGTGTTGCACATTCAATTTGCATTGTTGGGGTAGGATTCAAGCCACGCAAGAGCTGTTATAGATGGTGTAAGTGAAATAACTGGTCATTCATGATATTAGCCCTGATGTTGTGCAGCAAGACTAGGTCTTGACTAGTCTTACATGCCAATGGTGTCATTTCTGACACTTGGAGGCATCAAGGTGCCTGGAACAGCACGTATACAGCCACTGTTGCTCTGAAAAGTTTATGGGAAAAGTTTGTTTTTGAAAACCAGTGTCTGCTTACTCCACAGCAAAGATGATTCTATAGAAGCAAGAGGGTTAGAAAAAGAGCCCAATTTATATTAAAAGATATTGATGAAATCCAGTGTTATGACCTGTTATGACTGATTTAAGACTTCTATTTTCTTTAACACTTTTCAATTATTTCCTCTCTCACACACACTATTCATCAGCTTAGAAAATCTCTCAGGCCAGCATGCAGATTTTCAGACTTAATCACTACAGTACATGAGTTCTAGATCTGAGAGGCCAAAAAACATCTATTTGACTAAAGAGCTATAAGGCAGCCATAAAAATTATGGATCACAGAAATAAGCAATTAGTGTTATCTTCAATTGCTTTATTGGCAGTATTCACTCGTTAGAATAGAGGCAGCAGTAAAACAGATTGCAACATACTGTATAACAGCATATGGGATTTTACATTATAATGCTATTCTCTGCCAAGAAGTCATATTTTCATTTGAATGCATGGAACAGATTATCACAGGGTTTCCAGCATCAGAAGTGGATGACCCTCTCTCTCTGCTTCTCCTCCTCCCTTCCCCCACAGCCTCTTGGCTATTAGGCTGTTTTTTAGGTTATGACTACATCAAAATAAGCATAGCAACAGAGCAGTAATAAGGGAGCTCTTATTATTTGTGCTCTGAGACCCTTGACTCACACAGACTGGGCATGTCACAGAGCTATGGAGATAATAAACTCAGCCATGAAGGCAGTGGGTAGATGAGGAGTTGAGGGTTTGCCAGTCTTTTCACCCAGCTGGCTTCAGCTCTAGAGGAAGCTGCTTGCCCGCCCATCTAATCACAGCAGAAGTGCCACAAAGGCAGCCACTAGCAAGAGGGCTGGAAATAAAACAATAGGAATAATAAGGGGGGGGGGGGGGGAACAGATTCTTTATACTGTATTTAACATTAGGGATATTTTCTGCAATTGTTTGTCTGTGTCCGCAGCTCGTCTTTACAGAGCAATGACAGTGTTTCAGCACAGAGAATCGATTCCCTACAGGACTGATACATAAGGCCTGTGGTTCATCTGAACATCCGCAAACATTGTGCAAATATTAATATCTGCATTCCATGGAAATTAAAGTGAGCAGCCTATATTATACTACAACTATTCTGTTCAAGTAAACACATACTCTCCTTTTACCAGCATGATATAGAAAGTAAAGGACACTGAAAGCATCAAACACCCAAAAAGACAACTGGTACAGGAGTTGTACTAGAAGATGGTTCAAGAAATACTTATCTCTGAATGTATTGCTTTTGAAATGTCTATATATCATTGAGGGGAGGGAAGAGATGGGGTTAAATGCTTAAACAAAATGCTCTGAGGGGAAAAAGCACTTGCCACTCTAGGAACACAGGAACTAGAAAAGCTAGAGGCATAGGTAGCAATTTATCAGAACAAAGAAATTGGATAGAATTAGGTTTCATGTGTTACTATTTATTCAGCTCTAATGAAAGCCAAATAATTTGATAAAGGCTCAATTCCCATCTGTATCTTTGAATTTCTGCACACTTCCAAGACACAGTTTCTGTGGATTGCATTTCAGATTTCAGAATTTTCATTTCAGTTTTGGAATTCAGTTTAGCTTCATTACCAGAACAGCACTATTAAATGATGGTAAACAAATTAATATTAATACGTACAACTCTTTAACACGCAGACTCCTTTTTTTGAGTAGAACTTTCTTAAAGGGCAGGAGCACAACTACAATATCTTGTATCATACTTAAAAACATAGGAAAATGTCCCTTTCTCAGCAGTGGTTAAAGGTGTTTAAGAATAGTCAGTTGTCATCTTGATTTCTCCATTGGAGACTACAGTAAGGATCTTATTGTCATTTGTCACAAACATGAGCTTGAAATTTTTGCCTCAGAAAGATCTACAGAAATATTAGCAACAAAAAAAGATGGGGGACTTTTAAGTGTTCTGAAATTTTCTGGATAAATGTCTGGGCAAATCAAGTACGTGCCATGTATGAGGTGAAAATTTCAGGGAAGATGAGGGGGACTTTTCAACTATTGAACGAGGAGGCTTTTTTCTCTCTGTGTTCTGGTTTAGCCTCCCTACCTGTGTGTCATTTTATTCAAACACTCTGAAATACTCTGAGAAAGCAAAACTTCATTTTTGTGGGGTGGGGGCTTGGCAGCCATTTTCCAAAAAAATTCTCACAGGAGGAAGGAAACATTAGGATAGCTGCTTCCTCCTCAATCCAAAGCATACAGCTTAGGCATTCCACTTTTCCTGTAATAAACAACAATGTAAACTAAAATGAGTCACAGGGAATTGTGGGGCTAACCTTACACCTGCTGCACAGCATGTCACAAGTGGGACAATGCTCTATCGAGAAACATCTAGTGAAGAGGTAAATATTGCTGTAGTGACCCTCCCTGTCGCTAACGTGTCATTGATGTGCCACATGCATTCAGTTAAATCTCGTTGCCATCACCATCCCTGACAATAAACCAAGGGGAATTTGTTGTTATCCTCAGTGGCAGCAGCTCTCAGCACTTGTCAAAAATGCTAGCCACTCCATTCAGGTGCTAAAAAGTGAGCACTTCCACAAATCTGGCCTCATACAAGGATGCACTGTTATAACGGTGAGAAGATTCACTAGTTTTTCCTCCCTTCTTTGAAAAGCTAAGGGCTTCCTGCAAGAAGCTGTCCAATATTAGTGCTCACTGATCCCAGCAGTATCTGATGGCACTACAGGTCTGAGCTATTTGGGGAAGTGAGAAAAAGGGAGAGCAAATAACCTAGTGCCTTCTCATCACTATGCAAAATTAGTGAAGCTAGCAGAAGCAACAAACCCAGGATGCCTTGGATTGCCAAGCATGTTCACTTATAAAATCCATATAAAGCATCTGCTTTTTGTACAACTAAAGTCTGTATAATAGCAACCTTTTTCCCCCTTTCTCTGTATTTAGCAGCTGTTGCAGCCCAGCTCTTGAAAAAGAGGAGTACACATCACAAAGCAGTGCTGGAATCAAGCTGAGCTTTCTTGTCTGTGTTAGGTTCCAGGCTCAAGGGACTGCATGTTTTGAAAATGTCACTATGCTATTTTTTCACTGAAGGTGGGCTTACCAAGTCAGGTGACAAAAACTACAAAAGGTAGTAGAAAAAGAAAAGATTCTTCTATCCCACTTTTCGTGTCCTAACCATTAGTGATATTTAATTAAGCATTCTTGGACATAAAGCAAAGATGACTACAGTTCTCTAACACATTGCAACACAACTGTTAGGTCCCTGACATCCTCTTATGCAAAGGAAAGATGAAGGGCAGCTCCCACGAAACAGCAAGTCTTCACTTTTTTGAAAGAAACACATGTTCTTATCTAATCTCACAACCAATAATCTGATACAAAACATCCTATCCATCCTTGACCAAATCTTTGGCAGGATATAATGGTCACAATGAAGGGGCAAGTTAGGGCAAAAATGTATGAATGTATTTTACACAATATTGTGTAACTGAAATGCTATTTTAGGACTGCACAGCAGTTTGCTCTAGGAATGGGGACTGATCTCACATTAATGTACACAGGTACTCAGATTAAGGGCATTATATTGAAAAAGGCTCATTTTTTCCCACCCCTCTTTTGCCTCCCATCTGCTCCTTTCCACAGAAGTCTAAAGATCTCAGCTAACTAGAGGCTGCAGCACTAAGGGCAGAGGAAGGACGGGTGTCTTCTTTCCAGGAGGAGCAGAGAAGGAAACTTGTTTTGTTTTGGCTCAGTTTTATAATGAATTTGAGAGTTGCAGAAATTGATCTGTCATAGTGCAACAGATTGTAGCTTGATCTGCCAACAAATTGCAAGCAACAGTAGGTAATGACTAATTGCAAGTGTCAGGGTTTTTTGTTTGGTGGTCTGTTTTGTTTTTTTTTAAAGAAAGGTAATCTTTTCAGTAGGAATATAGGAACTGCAATAAAATGAAAAGGTAACAATAAAGAAATTTGCCCTTTTTGTATAAATATTACTGATAAGTAACTGCATCTGTGCTCAGGTTACAGCTTATATCCGATGGGCTACTCTTTATAAGAGGAGCCCTATCTTAGTTCAGGACCTCTTTAGGACTTAGGATCGCCCCCTCCTGTGAGTCAGACTTCCCTAAGACTCTGAGCTAGCCGATACTGATCTGCTGAGACCTGTGGACTGCCATGAAGCGTATCAATACATACTAATTGACAGACAGGCACATTCCACACAAGGAAGTTTACCTGGTTTTTAATCAAGCTGGATTTCCAGTTTAATCTGCCAGGGACTATAGGCCATGGACCAAGAGCCATTTGGTTTCTTCTTTGAATATGGCTTAGGTCTATGTTACAGTTTAGAGTAACAAGAAAGCAGTCACCTTCTGACACCAGTTCGCTCTCTGAAGACTGTCGGCGGTTGTGCTGTCTCCCTTGCTTCAGTGTTACAGATAAAGAGGAAGGAAAGCAGTCTTTTCTCTTACTATTGATTTTTTTAATTATTTTCTTTTTGTTTCCAGTTAAGTCAGAAACTCAGAATTATTCCTAACTAACAATGGATTTTAGGAAGTTCACCCACAACCCAGTCTGGAGGAAGTTCAGGAATACCTATTGAAACACAGAAAAGAAAAAAACACAAAAACCCCACCATACCACAGATCTGAAATAAAACTCATAGAAGCAAAAAAGATCACTGCATTTTATTCATTGTCATCCCTTTGCACATCACTAGAAGTTTAGTCTCCTCTGCAACTCACTGGTCTTGTAGCCTGTAGCAGTGTCACTGAAGACCCTTAGTGTTACAGTGTGTGGAGACAGGAGGAGGCAGAAGTAGAGTCAACGCCAGAAAGGGCACACGTATGAGCAGTGTGGTGTCACCTAAATCCTATACTTGTGTTCTTGAAAGGCAGCACATTTTAGAGGGGTAAACATACATCCAGATCTTGATAGCTACAAGCTTGCTTAAACTGCTTACATTTATTGTAAAACTGTCTCAGCTTTTCAGCTTCTGTGTTGCAGACAACTTAAAATCCAGATTTTCAGCACAAATCTCCAGCTTCACATCGTCACCTATATCTTTTACATTTAAACACTACATGACAGCAGAGCCATTTGACAACAGTAATACAGTGCAGCTAACGCATACATAGCACAGTGTTGACAGGGGTATTGTGATGAGCGAACATTGGTCTAGACAAGAGCCAAACACCAGTACTGTGAACAATGGAGCATCCTTTACAAACCACAGGCAAGGCGGAGACAGCTTTCAAGAAAAGGAAAAATTTCACTTTGGGGTAGACTGTGTAGGTCATATAGGGTGAAATACATACAGCCCAAACTTGCTGTATAATCACAAGATAGGGATAGCAAGGGTAATGAGTGATACCTAAGCATTGCTAGCCCTCAGCACAACGAAAAATACTGTTCACCGTGAATATTCAGAAACAATAGCATCAAATTCAGTATTTGCAAGTAACTGTGAGAATGTGATTTAATCTCTCTTTGTTCAGGTAAAGCAAACATGACAAAGCGACTGCATTTTTCAGTGGAAGTCCTTTTTATTTTAGTATCAGAAATATTTGCGAGTATTTTTTCCAGACTTTGGTCAAACCTCTTCAGCTCAAGTTCACTCAGTAGGAAAGTGTGTATGTTCCATTTAAACTGAAGCTAAGTCTGTCTACTCAAATATCATTAAAGGAAACAGTATTTTACAAATCAGAACTACGTTGCTAACAAAGACATTCTGCCTTTCCTCTGCAAGAAAAGAAAAAGTCAGAAAGATTACAAGTAATTGCTGAATACCCAAATAAGAGACTAAGATTTTTTTCAGTTTGTTCACAATATTCTGTTATTTTCATTCATCTGAGAAGGGATTTAAGAGAAAAGCAAGCACTGAGTTCAACTAAAAGTCTCTATTTGCAAAAAGGCAGCCTGGTAAATTTTCACACTATTTACAGATGAAAAGCAAGTGAAGAACAGGATCCCCAACGACTGAAGAGTTAGTTAAGGTGCAATAGAGCTGCTTGTCTTCCCCAGTGTCCTAGATGTCCTAACAAACGTTTTACTGTTACTTACCTATATTATTTTTACTTATTTAGCATTGCAACTGTTTCTGACTTACCTCCAGTGCAATTCCCAGACATACAGGAAAAGATTACTTAATAAAGTGCATTAATAAAGTGAGGATCATTTAATGATCATGCTTTTCTTATGATCAGGCTGTTAAAATCTCATATACTACATTGATTCTACAGTCACCACGAGACCAGAGGCAACTAAGAAAGGGAAAAATATTAGAAGCAGTTATGGCTAACTGCCCCAACCCAGTTACCAAACTCTGACAAGACTAAAGACAGAATACAAAGAGCACAAACTGGAAGTAAAACCCAGACCCCAAAGAAAAGTGGCACTTCTTTGCACAGAGGATTCTTAGCTGATCTTGTCTCTGATAGCAGCCAATACTGAATGCAGCAAGGAAAGGCATGCGTTCCCCTGCCCCATTCTGAACCTAAGCTGTGCAATACAGTACCATAGGGAGAAGTTTATTCCTCCACTCAATCTAGTAAATATCTTATGCCTGAATGAGGAGTAAAACCAATTCATATTTAAATCCTGGTTGGAAGGACTATATAAGCTACAATTAGAATATTAATAATAAAATTGTGTTTAGCTTTATTAATGTAAATTGTTTGGGCATCATTTCATCCTGCAGCTCTGAGTTCCACAAGTTAAACACATACACCACGTGCTGTACTTTTTTTGCTCACTCTAATGAATCACTCTTTGGCCCGTTGTTGTTCTATTTTGAGTTCCCTCTTCTTTTGTTACAGACAATTGTAATGAGAAGCAGCAGACTGGCCTGATCTATGCCCTTCATTATTTTATATGCCTCTGCCACATTTCCTCCCGATCTTCTTCTTTCCAAACTAAATAATAATCCTGCCCTTTTTAAGGTAGCCTTATATGAAAGGGTCTCAGATAACTCTACTCATTTTCTTTGCCCTTCTCTTGACCATTTCTATTTCTGTTATGTCTTTGACACAAGGTGACCAAGAGTGAACATGCCATTGATTTATATGGCGGCATTAAAATATTTTCTTCTTTCTGATTTATCCTCTTTGACCACTCTCGCATTGTATTCTGTTTCTTTCTGACTGACAACTAGCACTGTCCTACAGAGCAGCCATCTCAATTGAGCTGGCTTCATTGGCTTATGTTAGCATTAATTCAAAATGCAAAAGCATGCCTGAGAACCTGAATTTCACTGTATACTATTGCAATGTATTTGCCAAGTACACAGTCTGATTAGACCTGAAATTCCTCAAAATGTTATGAAACACTGATGAGCTAAAATTATTTTGTATGGTCAGCATATCACGTCAGGTCCTGTGGAAAGTAGGAAATAAGTAGTGGAGGCTGTAGCAGCAGAAAGGAAGGCAAGGGATGTAAGGAAGACAAGTTTATTCCTATGCTTTGTTTCCTCTTTGATTAACACGTGTTAAACTTGGGCAAGGATCTACCCTGAAGTTACTAAGATTCCTTATGAAGCCTTTACACCCTGTAAAAATCCTTAAAAGGGTAAATATACTGAATACGCTAGTACTCATTTCTGCCCTAGTTTGCTAGCCCTTTAAAATAAACCTTACAGTTACACTGACTGTTAGCATACATCAGAGTGCCTTCTGATCCTGGAAGTACCATTACGCTCTGCATCACCGAGACTGTGCTCATTTACACCTATGACATACACATGTGTGCCAGGGATCCCAATCCTTTTCTGCAGTTGGGCTGAACTCATCTAAACTCTAAGCCCAATGTTTAGCTTTAAGACAATGTAACATGCAAATTTACTTAAGAATTTCTCCTAGGTTTAAGTCTATGATTTAGAAGAATACTTAAGCGTGCACATTTACCTAATTAAGCACACGTAGTAAGCATGACTTCATCTACTTAGCAACCTTACAGGACTAAGTGAAGAATGACTGCAACAAATACAATGGATTTGCACTAGGGGCACAAAAGGGGAGGTTTAAAAATCTATTTTTCATTAAATTTTTCAAATCAGTCCTTAAGCATTAGCACCTGGGTCAGCAATTCTTCAACATTCAGCTCATCAAAAAAATCAAGACACCACCGGGTACTTTTTGTTTCTTGTTGTTCCTCACAAGTAGCAACTGCAGAAGGAACTAGGATAGAGGTTAACTTTTCTGTATTTTTTCCTCTTTTAAAAATCTGTTGATAAATGCATCACTGAAAGACTGAATCAGAGCCCAGAAACTGTGAAATTTAAGAATATGTGAAGCATGCACAGAAAGAACATATGCTTCGCCAATGTCCTCAAATCTGCTTCAGTCCTAATCTTGGAAGGCCCATCTCCAAGGGTGAGAGAGTAATGGAAGCCTCAACTCCTCTGTCAAACACAAGAGTACAAGTGCCCATAGAGACAGGAGTTTTACTGCTACAAAAACTGGGAACTAAACCAAGAACACGAACACATTTCACAAAAGCCACTGGAAAGCCATTAGTCTTTTGCACACTGAATTGCAGCTAGGGATAGGCAAATTCACTTCGATAAACAAAAAACCAATCCATCCAAAACCTTATCAAGTATAAATTAGACCTTTTGAACCTTTGAAAGTGGTCATATACTTTTGTTATAAATTTTTCGTTTGCATATTCTTGAGCTTCCTGACTTTGGATAAAAGTACCTGAAATGTTAAGACACCAACTTCTCTTGCAGTATTTTCAATCTGTTTTATAGATTCAAGAGGTGCAGATATTTAAAGTGCAGTTAAGTATGCCCAATGCATAAAGCCAGTACTTGACTTTAAAAAGAAACATTAAAATAGTTGTAATTTCCATCCTTACGCTTCACCAGAGTCAGGGGGACAGCCACATGGAAAGCTGAATTCATACAGAATGAAGTATTAATAAGTATAACAGAAGTTTAGCAGACAGAGAGGAAAATTCAGCAACTGCAACAGTAGCCAGTAAACTAAACTTTAACATAAGATGGAAATAAGCATTCACTTAGGGTCGCTATGGTAATACAGTCACAATAGATTTTTTTTCAATTTAATGTTAACCAATGTGCTGAAAATCTTAGTATTACATTATTTCCTTGACCTGTCAAGAAGAATAAGGAGGAAGAAATGTGGATTCTTCATTGTAGGATGAAAAGAAGAAAAACAACCAGTGCCCCAAAAAGTGAAAGGATGATTTGAATGAAACAGTTCAGACTTTACTGGAGCACAGAGATCTTGACCAAGAGTGACTGTTTCAATCCAGGTGTCTTTATTAAGCTAAGACTGACATATATGCCAACATGAAGGAGCTTTGTGATTGGTAACAAATGTCTGCCAAGGCTATGGTGACAACAAAGCAGTAGACATGTAGCTTTCAGTAAATGTGATTTGAACACAAGTCTTTAGAGATGAATGGCTAGCAAGCTGAATTCTTTGCCAGTTTCACCCCACTGCCACCTAACTTAAAACAATTCCTTAGAGGAAAACACATTAGGTAGCACAATGTGTACAGTAAAAAGTATTATATGTACTAAAAGTTCCATGCACCATATAGTTCCTGTTTTATTCACAGACACTGAATTAGTCTGTCAGGCACTACGGACAGAACTGCTTCTGTAACTTTTATTTTGGTAAAATCTTATAAAATAGGTGGCACAAAATGCTTACTACAGACTTATCAGGGTGTACAGAAAGATAAGGTTCAGTTCTTACTTTCCATTTTGGTGGCTAAGGGGTTAAGTCAAAAGTCATATAATGCAGATACATTTAACTTTGGGGATTCAAATGTCAGGGAAGATAATGTCTGGAAGAAATTATTTATTCTACATGTTTTTTTTCAAATCAGTTTTGCAGCCTTATTTTATTCTAAAGAGGAGACAGATGAACAGAGTTGTCCTGATAGTGAAGTGTGCAACCAGTATCAGGCCCAAAGAAGTTAAGAAGCAGAAGAATGGGTCTATACTATCTACCCTGGCAGTGCATCATCCCAATAAGTCACCGCTGCTGCATGTTTCTGTGCTGCTACCAGGTAGTAAACCATGTATAAATGCCACCAGGGAAATACAGAGCTCTAGCAGGTCCCTTATCCTGGACAAGGGGGCTGGCCTTCATATCTTGAGGAAGTAGGCACTGACCCTGCAGCTGGGAGATATGTAACAGATCTTTCCACTGTATTTCATGTTTAGTATATGCTTAAGTGCCCACTGAATGGGAAGCTGCCTGTAAGGTGGCTCAAACATGGTTTAAAACAATTGTTTCAAAATTAGTATTGGAAAAGAGAAAAAAAAAACAAACCAGCAATTATTGCAGCCTAAGCCAATTAGCCATGTTGCTTCTTTGTGTAGCTCGTGATGGCTCCTCATCCAAAGAACGATCCATTTCTGTCTCTTTTTTAAACGTTATTTTGCAACATGTCCAGCCCCTAAGCTCGTCAGAACCACTGTGACCTGATACCCTACAGGTAAAGACTCGATGTTCTGCTGATTTATTAAAAATATCTTACATTTTACGTCTCACATGTACTCTCTAGAGCGTGGTCACACGGCCAGTATAATGACAATCTGTCTCTCTGCTAACATTTCTCTACTTTGGTTATTTGTTTGATAAAGTGAGGAGCTTCCCTTTTGTTGCCCTTCATCAGAGCTTAATGTCTTTACTTTGGGATCAATATACTTTATGAATAATTTTATTTCCTTCTATTTTTATGGTCTTTTCTCCTCATTATCATACTGAGTTTATTAGCTGGTGCTGTCAGTATCTTTACCCTGTCATATGTTCCTGAGGTACAGTAAATATCACTTGTGTTGTAATTAATATGCACACCCTCTGCAGTAATTAAAGCACAGACCCCTTCAACCAGCTGAGCTTCCTACACTAATTCCACCTTATCTTCATAATGAACTTATTGTAATCTGAAACTACCACTGAATATCGTTCAGTAAGGATAGAAGAATGAAATCTAACGAGATGCAATAATATTTGTGAACATGTTAATATGAAAAAATGAATTTAATTAGCCTTAAATCTAATTAAATTTCCTGTAGAATCAAAATCCCCCCATTTATACCACAAAAACACTGATGGTGCAACACTAGTGCCCCTTCAGAGATTTACACAATGATGGAGACCAGATAACTCATTCTCTACTCAAAAAATTCTCACAGTTAGCTATCTAGAGGGTTCCTTGCCCACAGATAATTATAGAAAGGACTAAGAATCTCTGTTCAGGGATGCAATTTGGAAGTAAGATGGGAAGGTGAAGATGGAGAGGCAATTCAAGCCCTCTGAAAAGGGTATGCAGCAATGAAACAGCTTGGCAAATGTTTCCAACAAGGGAGAGAAAAGGAATGTTGAATATATAAGCACTACAGTATAATGCAGAATGATTAGAGGGACACTGGATACAAGAAATTGGGTTTGTATTTTCTGAAAACATTTCCATATGGGAGACTAGTGCCTAAGGTGCAGGCTCACACAATAGGAAGAAAACTGGCAGGGCTACATAGACCAAAAATTGGCTGAAGGGCAAGAAACAAACAGTGGAAGTAAATGGGATTATTTCAAGGTGGAAAGAGGTTACCAGTAGGGTACAGCCCAGCTTTCTAATTATTCACAGTAATGAGCTGGATGATAGTATGGAAAGGATCATTTCCAAGATTCTAGTAACTGGGAAGCACAGTGGTAATAAATACCAATGTAATCCAATAGCCATTTCATTAATAGTTAATTTGAGAACCAAAGAAGTTGCATAGGAAAGTGTTTGCATGTATCACAGGGCAGGACTGAGACATACAATAGCACAAAAAGTGAATGACCTTCCCTTGTAAATGGTCATTCTAGATGAGGCTTAAACAACAGCCGTTGAGCAGCTCCTTGTGCTCTATTGATTGATGTCAATCTGTCCAGTTCCAGAGCATTAACTTTGCTCTAAAATGTGCCCTTTCCTGTCATTCTTTTCCTGTAAGCCCCTAAACATGTCTCATTTCCTACACCAAAAAAATTACACGGTAAGATATTGATTTGTTACTCTCTGTCTTGACATCTGAATAGTGAGAAAATGAATTTAATTTAAGGCATATGTGAATAAATAAGTAAAGGAAACAAAAAATCCCATCCCTAAATTTCTGCAGAACTGGACCAACACAATCTAGTGACCAGGAGAGCAGTATAACTATTTTCTTCCATCAAACTATGGAGAACTATCCTAAAATGAGAAGATTGTTCACAAATTCTCCAGAAAAGGAGGAAGTGTCATATTCCATAAGCCATTGTGGAGAAACCCTTGGTTCCTACCCCCAAAATGATGACACCATTATTATTTTTTCCAACTCATGAAAGAATTTATATTCAACTGATTTCAATCACATTTCAGATCCTATAAGGTACACACAGCCAATCAAAGAAGAAAAAAACTCCTAAAACTATTGTGCTTCATCTGTTCAGTATTCAATAGGTAACCCTCACAACTCAAATGTAACCCCGCATTGCACAAAATCTGTTTTGTTTGCTAACACTGAGATCATGAAAAAAAGCAATCTATGCCCAAATGCACAAATTTCAGACAAGTCTCCCTGCCCTGTAAATTGAGGGTTACAAACAGGCACTTAAAGTCCCCCTTACTGCCTTCTTTCTGCTCTTTGCTTCTGAGAGAGGCAGCAAAAACTGACTCTGCATGTTTGCTGAAGTTGACAGACTAAGAAGTAAGCAAATCTAAGCATTTTTAATTTTCTCTCAAGCTGTACTTTGGAACTGGTGACCTGGCTTTAACCTTTCACTAATATGAAATATTTCAGCTATTACAACTCAAAGCCTTCAGAATTTTAAACTTGGTAGTTCAAAAGAGTGCCAAGATTCTAAGCTACAGTGTATCACATCATGCCAGGGAAGGAGCAAGAGAAGAGAAGGCTACAGAAGGGGCAAGAAAAAAGAATGTGCAAAACTAGGACTGATAAGAGAGCAGAAATAAAGATATAAGGGCAGAAAATATGATATTTTTTCTCCTATATCCTTTTCATGAACCCTGCAGTCCTTATCTTACTTCTGGTTTTTATATTTTTACATGCTTTCTTTTTTTTTTTTTTTTAACTCTGACTGCTTCTTTATTTCCAGACATGATCACAGCATTCTCTAGTTTAGAAGAGTAGACTCTTATCCTCAAAAAGAATACCTGAGGACACCTTCCAGGAGTCTGTGTCCCATAGACTTGAATGGAAGCAGGTGGGAAAACAGCTTTTTTCTGCAACTGGTACCTCTTGCTCTTGCTGCAGCAGATATAGGGTATGGATGGGCCACTTTTCTGATTCAGTAAGACATTTCTTAGTAAGTTGTTAGTAATTACACAGCTCTGTCCCTGCAGCAGGCAACAGTAAGAGTGCTGTTACCACATGTAAGGATTCCTAGCACCAAAGGATTTGCGTGGCAGGGTGCTGCATCAGTGGGTTGCTCTTGAAAGGAGATGAGACAGGAGCTGAGGGTGGTGGCAAAGCAGGCAGGTCAGTGTCCTCATCATGAAAGGGTGCAGTGTTATAATACCCCAAAAAACCTCGCATGACAGTAACTGCCATCAGCCAAGAGGCAACTGGCTGCGAGACAAGATTATGGTGAACAAAACAAGTGAATCCAATACTCAAGCCAGCAGATCAGGGGTCCAGATCAGGACCAGCGAGGCCAAGCACAGGCTCATCTGCATTGTAGCTCGAGTGAACAAGTTTAATAGCAGCTCCTGAGGAAAATGGAGGAAGACCCCAACACCACTTTTCATGTAGCTCTTTTCACAGCAGTCTTGTCCAAGGTTATAAAAGCTGTGCCAAGGTTATAAAAGCTGGAGCTGGCACAGAGCTATGCCTGAGCACAGGCAGCTAAATTTTGACAAGGTTCCTGACACTAGGAGGGAAAATGTTAGCTTAATCAAAAGAATTGCTACAAATCTCACTTTAGCGTCATCCATAAATAGTTTAATACAATTTTTTGTCTTCCATTCATATATCTCCTAAAAGCTAGAGTCACAGACCAGTCCTGACAGCAGCAAACGGCAAAATACCCAGCTCTGTGTTCTTTCTGCCCTCAAATTCCTTCACTCTCTTTCTCTCTTTGTTATTCAGAAAGTGTTATTTTTTCTGAGTTATCTTTCAAATTGTGATCAGCTTTTTCGAGCAAAAAATACTATGCTTACATATATATATTTGATCATGTAAGTACATAACTACAGCTAGCTTTCAAGAAAGTCTTTATCATAAACTTCTGTGTTTTCAAGCAGCATTTGCAGACCATATCCCAGAGCATCAGAGTGGATAAAAAAGAAAAATATGAGAAAATAGGTCTCTCAAACTTCTTGTGATATTTCAAGTAGTGAGGAAAGGAGGGATCAGGGATGGCCTCTTTTGTCACATGTGGCTTTTAGACAGTTCAAGAGAGATATCTAGGCCAATACTGCCTCCTTGGAGAGGCAGAGAGGAGAGGCATACATCAGCTGATATATATCTCCTGCCTCAGCAGACACTCACTGGGGAAGACCACCATTATGAACCACTTCAGAACCACTCCAGGCATCTCCTTTTCTTGGGAATGTAGGTTGTGCAATGTGGGCCCTGCAGCTTTCAGCCACACAGAGTTTTCAGTGTTCAGCTTGCAGAGTGGTATCGGCTGGCCACTCCCAGAATAAAGTCACCAGTTCAGATGTAGGATTCAATAAAACCCCTGCAGACCTGCTAGGGGACCTAGATTTGAAAGGCTCTTTGTTTTCTTCGCAAATACAGCTCTTCCCCTATGATTAACTGCAGACACAATTAACTTTTCCAGCCCAACCTGGTCACACAGAGCCCAGAACTGAATGTCTTGACATAACAGCTTAGAAAGGCTGAATCCAAAACCTTTGCAGGACCATCTATTTACTCTCTGGGCCAAATTCTCCAGTGTTTTAATTCAGGGAAACTCTGTAAAGTTCTGTCAGTTGACCCTAATGTGTAACTAGTCAGTTACAGTTACATGGGAGGAAAGGACCTCAGACACTTGTTCATCTGAGGCCGGACTAAAGGCAGGACAGATTTTACTAACAGCTAAAGCAAATTCTTCTTAAGTCCAGAGGTGGATTAGGTAATGATACCAGGTCTTTGTGTGAAACAAGTTTAGCTAACAACCAGTAGAGAAGTCCAACAGATTTACTCAAAATCTATCCTAGGGCTCTTCTAGGTCTGTCAAGTTGGTATTTTCTGATGCTGAGTTTTTTCTAATGTTTTACACTCTGTTTAGTCATCAGTAACAGTACAAAAGGTGTGGAAAATGATTGTCAGTTTTCCTTCACATTTTACATCCACTTCATGTTAAGTGCGAATGACTGTATAAGGTAGACAGGAACAGATAAGCAAAGTGCCCAAGTCCATGAAGCAGATTTTTGCAAAACAGAAGCTAGTCTCCTTAGCATCCTACGTGCAGTCTTGCCCCATTTCCAGGGGAAATCTGGTGGGAATATCCACTAAAGGTGAAGGAAGCTGTTGTTACAGATTCTTTGGCCAAACACTGTATTCTGTCACTGAGCAAGCCCTTCTTGAAATCAGTGGGAGTTTTGTTTATTTAAAGGCCTGCAGAAGATCTTCCTAGGAAGATATTTAAAAGAAAATCCATTGAATTAAATACAGCTAAATAGCATAAGCCTTCTGAGCAAGAGAAGAGGCAGTAAGTCCTATTCACAAGAGGCAGTACTCTTTCTGTTCATCAGTTTGCCAATCCTGTGGGTTAAGAGCCACCGACAAACAAAGCAAACCCCAGAGAAATGGAAATAAATGTAGATGTAATCAAACCAAACTTATGGGGAAAAAAAAAGTTTGCTGTCGGCTCCCCACCTCACATCTCAGATTACACAAAAGGACAGCTACACTAATATATTCAGGAAAACACCTTACTGTAAAAAAAAGTAATATTTTGAACTGCAGATAATCGAATGCTCCATGATCAAACAGAAGAGTAATGTCTCTGCTTGCCTGTGTCTGTGAGCTTATGTAGCTGCAACCACGTTAGCTATTTCATTAGCTGAGACTTTTTTTTTTTTTTCAGAATCGACAGAAAGTCGCTCTAGAGAGTAAAGGGAGTTATCATATACATTCGTTTTTTATAAAAATCTCTAAAGGACCTGTTTCCACAGTTACAGGTTACTGGGTTCTCTCTGTAGCTTAAGTCTGAGAGGGGTCATAGCCCAGAAGACAACACATTGTAAAGGCGTCCTGGTTACAATCTTCCCTCTTGCCACTAGTCTATGCTGTTGTATAAAGTTCAGAACAGACCTGGGGAAGCTCAGTGCAAATGCTGGGATGATCACTTTTGTCTCAATCTTCTGAATTCAGTTGCAGAATGGTATGCTCTATTGTTCTGTTCTGTAAAGTATATTTAGCTTGCTTAATTAACCTATATTTCAGACAAGGCATGCAGGCATTCACCTAACTCTGTATATGCCTTTGTGATTAAACTTTAATGAAAGAGAGTCTAAAGTAAATTTCTCCATGCTATGATTCTGAAACAGACAAAAAAAATAATTCAAAGCATAATACCTCTGTCAAGTGAATTATTATTACTCTGAATTTTCTCTACAATCTCTGCAAAAGGAAAAGAATATGGATCAGAATTAACACTGTTGAGAGGAAAGGGTGTTTTTGAGTATGCTTAATGAAGGCTACTTCGACTGAACCCAGGTGCAGACGTGAAACAGTTCAATGTGAAATCTGGATGGGGCTTAGAGCACAAGAGCTAGTACATAGCCAACAGAAGAAAGTTTTTATTTCTTTGTAATATGTGGCAAAAAAAAAACCCCAACATAATTCTTTATATTTGTATTTTCTCCTAAACAAATACACAGGAGTGCTATTCCTAAATAAGAAAAAAAAAATCAATGCCAGGCAGAGTAGCACTCATAAGCAACCTTATAATAGTGAACCAGTATGTGTCCATAAAGGAAGAAAAAGGGATTAGATAAGAAAACACATTTCACTTTCAAGACTCTAGTGGATTCTTAAAAACAATGGAGGGAAAAAATTATTTTGTCCACTGTTGCAAGAAAAACACTTTGCCTGATATCATTTAAACATAAGAATAAGAAAAATACAGATTTATTTGCTCCTATTTAATGTTAGAAGACATTTTTGAAAGATATTTATTACTAGAATGAGATAAAGGTTAGTCTGATGAAACATCGGCATTATTGTGATCATAAAACATATTAATAAACTTTTAAAATGCAAATCATTGACCCACTAGGTGGTCTCATGGTCTCATAAATAGCAATATTTTGCATTCCAGCATCCAAATACCTAGTTAGAAGCTTTACAGAATGCACATTATAGGTGATACAGACCATAACAAGTACTTTGGCAAGGGAAAAAATCTATTCCAGCCTATTGCATCAATTAAAATGAAGGGATTTTTATGTTGTGAACCATATGTTCAAAGAACATTACATGTAAAATTACATACAATCATTCTGACTATGAAGAACACAATAATCCTAGTACATTAGTGTATGGCTTCTGGTGAAATTTGACAATAGTGTTTTTTTCAATTAGGTTGCGTCAAATAATAATTTGGATTGCAGCCATTCCTTGTTATGCACTGCACGGCCACCAAAAGTCAAGAGTAAGAACATCAGGATGATTAGACAGGAAAGCAAAGCACCAGTGAGATCTTTCAGAAGTGATGTTGGTGACGGTGTCACCGCTCCCTTTTATCCTGTGAAAAATTCAAATACATTGATGCCTCAGAGATGATGTGGTTTAATGACAGGAAAAGGACTCAGATATGCTGTTGGCAAATACAACCCAAGCATCTTTCTCCCCTTCCCATAACTTTTGCAACCCAAGCAGAGATATAACCCAAGCCTTCCGGGCCTAGAGCACTGGGATACATACCTTAGCATAGAATGCTTTTAAGTGGGACTGTGTTAACAGCACATACCACCTTTCATGTGCCTTGAAATCAGAGCAAAAAGCATAGACAAATACATATCTTGAGCAACAGTTCATAAGAAGTGCAGCAGCATGCAAACTAAAGTAAGTAGTGTCCCAGCTGCTGGTGACGCACATATGCACTGATGTTTCTGCCTCTCTGATTGTGAAGCTTGGTGGCCTTTGGCGATCCCACCTCATCACTGAGGACTGAAGCAAATGCCTGATTTCACAGCTAAGCAGGGTGCTCAGACAATACACTGTGTAGCTGCTACTGTGGGAGGAACTCACAGTTTTAAGGAAACATTTGAATACAATTAAAGTACAGAAGATGTTTACCAGTTTGTAAAACTATTAATTCTATTTTTACTCATCTGTCTACTTACCAAATTAAGCCAATATATCAAAACTAATGTCTTCCCTCTCTAATTATTATTAATAAAGACTGCTTATTTCCACTTAACAAGAATTCATTTTCTCTCTTCAAATTAATAATGGTCTGAAGCAACTCAGGCACCACAGGGCCTGATTCCAAGCTCATTTTCAGTACAGTTGATCCAGAGTAGCTCCAGAGCTTTTGTGTAGCAAAATCTACAGCCGTTTATGTGTGAGCAAGATCTATCTCTCCACCTGTAAGCTCTATCCTGAAAGTTTTGTTTTTCCAGTCTAAACTCCAAATCAAACTCCTGCAGTACCGAGCAAATGAAAACCATCAGCAGCACTATCTTAGCTTATATTTCTGAAGCCAATGGAGCTACATACACCGATTTTCACCACATGAGCATCTGGTTTGGCCATAATTAAAAAAATCATTCCATGCACTTAAACAGATGAAGAAATCTGCAGAAAGGGCAGAAGGAATGTTGCTGAAACAAAATAAGGCCACCTTGGTACCCCTGGCTACGTTTGTGACGTTCTCAGGATATTGGTCCTGGGGCCTTGTGCACATACCCTGGACCATGCTTCCCTTGTCATAGGACTGGCCAGGAAATGCCCCAGCCCCAGCCAGGCACTTTCTCAGCACACCCTCTCATGTAGGAGACACCTGTGAGAGCACAGCAAGGAGAGTTCACAGACTTAAAGGAAGATGACATCTGCACCTGAACCTGAAACCATGGGTTTTATAGGCAGAGAACAGAGCAGATCGAAGGCTCCCTGACTGTGTTCTTCCTTTACTCCCACCACCAGCACCTGCGACACAGGATACTGGGTGAATTGGGCATTGAGTTGTTTGGCTTCTGTCCATGCCTTTCAGTGGAAAACATCTTAAGATAAACTGCAAAGGAGCAAGCACTTGCCATTTTGTTTGGGTTTTTCTTTCCAAAGCCCTGGCTGTTCTCTTATAAATGCTCTTCTGACACGTTTGTACTTGAGGAGGCTAAGAAACTTTTGCCTCTCAGAAATGATGTCCTCAGTTTGTCCACAACCTCTATACAGCACAAGCAACTGCAAATACACTCATGTTACCCAGCATTTAGCACAGCCCTGACCTGACAGTGCCATCCTCTCTAGGGGAGAGAGGTAATTTAGACTCCCTGACAGCTTTCTTCTGTCCAACTCTATAGTACTAGATGTTGCTTAATTATATGTGGATTGTGCTTTGCTTTGTGCCTTTTTTCCAAATTAAACCTCACTTTGCCATTTTAGCACAGCTTTTGTACTCCTGCTTTAGCTTCCTAAAGCTGCATCTGTACAGCATCTTCACCCAAGCATCATAAAAAATGCTAAATGACTTATGTAGGTCTTCTCGCTTAAGGTCATTTCAATTATGGCAACATCAACAGATGTATATGTTCATTAATAAAAGTGTGATACGTATTTGTGTCCCTCTGAAAGTTCAGTCAGAAAATTATAGATTATACTGAGACACTGCAGGAATTGCTACTCTGTAAGTCAAATGCTCTATTATTAAAAATGTCATCCCATATGAATTTCATAAATAGCAAAGCCAAGAACAGAGTAACCATTTTAAAAAGTCTAGAGGGGATTCCATAACAACAGTTAAATGCATTACTACTCAAACAATTTGATTGGATTATAAAATATTTAAAACTGCAGCTGTACTTGTGGTGTTTAATGTTGACTATTTTGGTTTCTGGAACATCTTACCAAAGAAGTACAAGTTTACAAAACTAGTTATATAATTAGTACATAAATACATAAGAAAATCTATAACCCATGGAAATACATAGGTTCTAAGGTACTGTATACAGCTGGCTTATTCTACACAAGAAAGGAAAAGAAAACTGAAAACGACATTAGGCATTAGAGTTTGTTGAAGATTCGCTCCTGGAATAAAGCAGGACCTTATTTGGCCAAAGGTATCCTAATGACTAAAAATAAATATTAAAGAGATGCAGGACAGGGTGTGCTAAATAGATATTACTGGTCAGATTTTCAGGTGGTATAAACTGGCATTCATCCACTGTAGCTAATGGTTACACTGACAAATTTTGACTTTATTTTCATTCTATGTCCTCTAAAATTTTTTTCCAGAATCTCTTTTACATACATATTAGATATGTTTGGGTTTATAATTAAATCTTTGTTGACTTTTTAAGCAGAAAGGACACTTTTAAAACCTATTTTTCAGAAGAATAGCTGTGTATTAATCCACAAATATACATTGATGCCCATATGTTATAGACATCCTTTCATATGTTAACTGTACCTTTTCTGCCAATACTATCTGTCATCTCTGCTGCTTTACCTGGATGAGTGTCAAGACATAATTCATTCAATAAACTCATGTTATTGGTCATTGCATTTCCATGAAAACTAACCTCATTTCAAAAGCACAGTGGCTATGAGAAATATCTTCTTTAATGGCTGACATTTTGGCTGAGACTTCATAGATTATACTAGGGCTGAAAGCGTAAAGCTTTGCGGCTTTACCTCTGGGATCGGCTCTGTAGGCAAGTGGTATAACACCCCCACATCCTTTGGGCACATGCAGAAAACAGTGCAGTTTACCTTATTTTTGCTACAGCTGTCCTGGGAATGTTCTAAATTTAATGTTGCCACTAGAATCCTCTTGCTGCTGCCTGCTTGTCTCCTAAAGGCAGTGTGACCAGCTAATGAACTCAGGCAGCACACAACTCCCATCTGTCCTTGCAGCAGGGTGCAATGGACAAGGTCTTCTCTGCTTGACATTGCTCCTGCAAAGGCAGGTAGAACAGCTGGAGGTGCAGTCATGCCCACGATGCATTTGAGCATGTGCTACAGGGGATTTCAATGCTGTGTGTGTATCTGAAGGACTACCCAGCAGGATATCCCAAAAGACAATTCTACTGGCACTTGGCTTAAACAGCAGCCTATTTTTGACCAAAAGAGCACAACTTGAAAACACACAAGGACATCCTTTCACACTTTTCTTTACATCGCTCTCATTTCTCAAGACTTTTTAGTTTAGGCTATCTGATCTGCACAAATGCAAATTCAAAATATCTTTGTGAAACTTCTTTAATCCTGCCCACCATTTAGGCTTGGCATAAATGCATCATCTATGTCTCAGCAAGACAAATGACCTTGCAGGCCCTGTTTACCTGAGGGAGAGTCACCTGTCACAGAAATTAACTTGGACCTCCATATGCAACCACATTTGGCATAGTTAATTCCAGATTCCAGAGCTATCATTAAAAAAAAGTGCATCTTACACATTGAGATCAGTGGGAAATAGACTTCAGCAATGCACACAAGGCTATAACAAAGATAATCAAACAGCATAAGGATAACCACTAACTGCTGAAATGAGGCGGAACTTCTCCACGGCTTGTCTCAACAGCTAGCCCTGGGCTGAGTAGTGTTTGGAGTTCAGGAAGTTTTTATCATTTTAAAGTATGTCAAGCCTGTGCACTTCAGGGCACAGCAGGAAGCAGAGGAAGGATTTTACCTGCCCTGAGGTAGGCAGTTCTAGTCAAGAAAATGAAGATCACCCAGTTCCAGTTGAGCAAGTGAACACTCTTGGCTCCAGTTGAGGGCACACATCCACCAGGCCTTCAAAACCAGGCCAGTGCCTAACTGGCACACATTCTGCTTCCTAAGATGGTCTTTGAAAAATCATCCATTTTTAAAAAGGAACAAAAACCTGAAGTTTCTGTAATTTCTTGGGTTTCTATATAACAAAGAGGTGAAAGGCTGCTGAAGCACATTAGGTTCATGCTCTCAGTATATCCTTAGAATTATTTTGTTCCCAGCCTGAAAGTAGAATTTGTCATTCAGTAACCTTTTTAAGTCCAAAGAAACGCTATTGACTTCACTGCAACTAGTATAAATTTACACTCAGTGTAAGTGAGAGTGAAGCTACGCCACAGTTTGTCATTACTCCATGAATTCATATGATATAAAACAAGCCCAACAATTACTTGTGGTGTATTTATTTTCAATGCCTAGCTTCTTGGCACATGGTAATTTTCATGAGTGGTCCCTGCCCTTGATCATTTGAAATCGTGTTTGAAGCATTTGGATCTTAAAAATCTCACTGGCTTCTAGGAATAGTGCAATTTCTATGACTGGGTCTGAAGTCAGAGCTGTGCCATTTAAGAGAGAAGTTCAGAAAAAGGTGCACTGGAAATTTGTGCATGAACCTAAGTACATAGTGGAGAAGTGAAAACATCACAAAAATTAAAGAAAATGAAATGTCAACACAGGTATTAACTTTCGGCTGTCTTTACTCCTCTCCTTGAAAAAAAAGCTAGGTATATGTAAAATATAGGATCGATCACTTTTATTTTCAGGTATGGTATGAAGGAGCCTGCAGTACATTTCCTTCTTACTACAACTTGTTAGAATGACCGTGCTGGGAAGAAATTTCCCAGCTTGTGGTTGTAGGGTGAGCAGCTCACACCTTCAGCAAGGTCAGTGCCCTACTGCACTCATATAGTATCTGGGATATAATGGACATATATGTCATATCATTATGCACTTAAAAGCGTATTATACTTTTGCGGGTGATCCTATGGGTCCAAGGAGTCCAAAGACAATCTGAAATAGACCAATGTGAATAGACACCCAGCCTCGTTCCTCCCCTTTAAAACATCCTTTAATATACAGGTTTTTTAGTGGAGTGACTTTATTTTACCTCACTGGAGTTATTCTTGATTTACATCAGGTCAGAATTAGTCCTCACAACTGGAGAAATCTATTTTACCGGGATGGTGATGGAGGCATTGATCCTAAACAGACAAAATTACCTTCTCCTTCAATTACTTTGGGCTTCACTAATTAAAATAATTTTGCTAATGAAAGCTGCAAAAATACTCACACACTTCTCATACAGTCAGTCTGACCTTCTGCTGACGTTTCTGATGATGGCAAATACTTTACTCATCAGAAAATGTACAAGCTGTAGAGATTCTTGTCCTATGTAAGAAACCAGAAAACCTGAAGATAATAGTTCATTAGATACCTCAGTATAAGTGGCAGTTGATGGTTTCTCTGCCTACAAACCTGATGACTTAATGGTGCTAACACATCTTCTGATATCATTATTTTTTATCTACCTATTGACCAAATCCATTTGTATGATATACAAATCACACCTGCAGATCCTCTGGAAATACCAATTATTTCGGTTGAAATAGTGTTCCTAGGGACAAAACTACTGACTCAGGCAGTCAAAACATAGGCAGAATTTCTTTTGAAACTGAGTATTGAGTGAAGACTATAAGAGTCAGGCCAAATAATTTTTGAGAACTACTTTAATATAAGTATCTGCAAGGTATGGCTTAATGCCAGAATAAGATGCCTGTCACATGTTTATTAGTTTGTATACTGGTAAAATGTAGGAGTTTTCACCCATGGTTAAGAGTCATTTCTGTTAAGATTTTTTATCAGCTCTAGCACAGGTTGCAATGATGTTCTAAACAAAAGGAAACATTTTATTTGGATGGACTTGGGTCTATAGATGCCCTGCTAGTGAGCAAGAGAAGCAAGCATACTGATCGTTACTAAATTCTCATATTATCCATTTCAACCTCTATTTTGCACAGGTGTTTCATTTCAAGTTCTAAAAAATTACTGTCATACTAAATAAATTGTGTTAAATACCAGCTTCTTCTGATACACAGTCCCCATCTTGACTTTTTCAGTGTTTTAACATGTTGAGATACCATTTTTAATTGTGGTACAGTCTGAGGTCCACAGCTTATCCTTAGAGGTCTCCCAAGACAAATCTAACTAAACACTAGTTTAGCTACGCACTTTGTAGTTGTTCCTAGAAGTAAAAATAAGAAAGTAGATCATGGAGGGGAATGTAGGTGAGGAAGTCTTTGACAAAACAGAAAAATGCTGCTACCCATAACATTAAATGTTGTTTCCTGTGCTATGAGGTTACACATATAGAAGGTGTTGCAAAAATACAGATGGAGTTAAGGAAAGGATCAGAAGGGATCAGAATTGACTCCAAAACAGCCTATCAGCTCCCTGCAGCTTTAGTTACATTTCACATTATTCTATATGTTCCAAACCTTTAGGATGACACAGCACCGCTTACCTTGCAATCAGGAATAAGGATCATAGCCTTAAAAAGTGCCAGGATTTATTAAATAATGTATATAATTGTTCCTTCTCATTTCACCACAGTGAAGAAAAAGAATTTTAAAAATACTTATGTATGACTGGGCAGACCATGGGACTGGCGTGCTTAGTATCTAGTAATGTTATTGCCAAAGGTTGTTACCAATTGCTGCAGGAAAACAAGCAGTCAAACATCTCCCATAATGAGCATGCATGGTTACTCCCTAGCTCACATTATCTAATGTCTGGCATACGCTCTGAAGCAGGGTGGTTTGCTTCCCTACAAAAATTTTTCCTCCTTTCTTTAAATATTTGCCAGTAAAAATCTGGATAGTCTTGTTGTATTTATATAAATGTCACTCCTCAGGCCTCACTGATATCTCCTGGCAATTAATTATTTATTATTATACAGTGGACTGTATACTCATTTTTAATGTACAACCTTTTAAATTCACTGTAAGTTCATTTGCTCATATTATAAACACTGCACAGTTGAAAATCAGAAGGGAGGAATCTCAGAAACCCAGGTCCTAATAGATGTGTAATAAACTAGACATTCCTTAACAAGCATTTGGTTCCATACAGTGGTGTGTGTATTTTTTCCTTATCTATTATTTGTATGGCTGCAGCATGCACATAACCACGCCACTATGATTCAGGACTACATTATTCTAGATTGTCATTGATTGTCACCTTCCTAAAGAACTTACATAGTAAAGAACAACATAAAATACAGAAGGTTTGCAGAGAGCACCCAGGTCTACTGTCATTTACAGTTCCCGAATTCCAATGTCCTTATGCTCCCATTACTGTGTGAATTTACATTTATAGTCTCGCATAATAGAATAACCATAGAGTAACCAGGTTGGAAAAGACCCACCGGATCATTGAGTCCAACCATGCATCCCTCACTGCAGAAGCAGAACTGGCTTGCTGCAGTAAGGCAGCACATGGCAGGATGGCAGTATGGAAAGAGCAGTAATTCAGCTCATTCTGGTGTACAAGGAAGCTTGAAGGCAGTGCAATGCAGGATCAGCAGCTACCAAGCCTCCTTTGGTTCTTCCCCCTTTCACAGAAGCCCATTGAAAGCACAAAGGCTGCTCCACCTGCCAGGCTGAGATTCCCATATGAATATAGCTCTGTTGCTTTTTGCAGCTTGAAGGGCTGCATCTCCCATTTTCCACAGGCAGGGCTCTCACCCACTCGCAGTTAGGTGTGGGTGCTGAGGAGAAAAAAGAGGGTTGCGTTTGTGATACCTTTTCACGTTTCATATAGCAATGCATATGATTTGCTACCTTCCTCAAACCAGTCCTGTATAACTATGGTTTTCTGGCTTCCTGGCATTTACACAGGACTGTGCAAGGCTACATCCTCCCTAAGCAAAGACTTAATCTGTTTTCAGTCAGTTAGGTATTTTTCTCACAGCAGATATAAGGCCACACAGTCAAATAATGAACTTGTCTTTCATTTGGATATAGTTTATTAATGACAAAAACGCTAATCCATTAATCAATTTAAAACAAGTTGGTAAATGAAAAAATTTCTCAGTCTCCTTTAGTAACAGGATCACATGCATCTTAAAAGGGGGCCATTATCTCCATGGGTTTCTCAGCTGAAGTTAAAAATCTAAAAATTATTTTCATTCATTTCTCATTAATATGCAAAATTATTCAAATTAGATAGTAATTAACCATCTACTCAGTATAAAACCTTTTCATGATAATTTATGATAAACTCAGTAGCAGCTTTGATTGAGATTGATTTTTGGTGTTGAGAAGCTATCATGAATACAAAAAAGCACCTGAAAAAATATTTTTAAACACCTAACTTACTGCTCAGCTAATTATACAGTAACCGTGTTCACAGATTATTTCAAAGGGAGGCCTATAGGCAAGATACTAATGCTGAATGAAACAGGCAAAACATCCTTTTGAGTTTGTCCTACATTTCATCTTAAAGCTCAGCTTTCTTCACATCTCCCAGCCTAATTCATTTAGACTGTTAAATGTTTAGCGCTGTTTAATTCAGCAAATGGATACATTGGAACTGGGGCTTTGCTTGATAAGGCTTACAGGATTGCTTTCAAGATAAAACTGTTTTGAAAAATCAAAATACGTTCAAGACAAACTGTTTTTTATAATGCAGTGTTCCTGGGAATATCACTATGATTTGTAAACAGACTCCAGATCTATTTTTGCAGATGGCGAATGGAGCTCAGCAGGTTATGGGGTTAATATCATGGGCATGTTGCACTATGGAGAATACAGTTTTGTTCTTAGTAGCAAAGATGAGCTTCAGGACTGGGGGACATCATAGCTTTAAACACTAGGGACTGGTGTTCAGAAAAGTTACTCTCTTGAGGTGGGAAAACCAGAGGGAAAGAAGCATTGACCTTGTGCTACTGAAGTAGCATTGAGGGGAGAAAAAAACCCATTCAATACCTATTGCTGCTAGTGGGAATTGCTGTGAGCACCCATGCCAAAGAGGCAGGACTATGGAGGAAAGAAAAAAACTGATATTCTTAAAGGTTTTTCCTCTGAACTTGGTAACAAAACTAATGCAACCAACAACTGACAATCTCATGATAAATAAGATACATACTGCACATTCTGGGGATATTGTTGTTTAAATAACTACCAGCAGTAACAGGAGAAAAAGGAACCTTAAACCCAAAGTTCTTGAACTGAGTCATCGGTGGGAAGGAGAGAAGAGAAGGAGGGGAAAGGAGCAGATTTGGGTTATGACCTCTGTGTCTATCCCTAAGGTTTAACTCCAGCTCATATCCAGAACTGAAAGACCTGCTCCCCAGGGTGAAATCAAGACTGTGCTTAAGATGCATGTCACTACAGGCAAATCTTATTCAGTCCTTAAATGACGACTCTGAGTTCAGTAAACATGTGTATGTCTAATAAACACGTGACCAGCAGAAAAAGAATAGAGTATGGTAGTTTTGAACAAATCTCCATTCCTTTAAGCACAAGGCGTTCATATACATTAGCTCTTGGCTGAGTTTTATTTACTGCCCCACTGCAACCTGCAAAGTCTTTTTCCTCATCAGTGTGCTATATAAATGTCCTGGTTAGTAAATAATCCCCAGCTGTATTCCTTGGCCCCTTTCAATTTTACATTAAAACATATTTGCCATCTATTGACCTAATACCTACACAAGCCAAAGCCTGTTGAATCTGACTGCATTGTTCCTCATTATTTAGCCTGCCTCCAATTGCTTCCAGATGGTAACAAGTTACAATGACTTCATTCATTACTCCCTAGAAGGCCCAGAGGGTGGCAATGGACAACCTTCCCACGAGCCCTCCTCCTTCCTGCAGGCACAGAAGTGGCCACATTCATCCTGATTGCATTCCTCCACAGTCATGACATGAGAATGTTTTTAAAGGGTAATAAAAACCTCTGTCAAGAAGTTACTGATGATACCCAAGTTAGTATTTCTCCTTCCAGGGACATGGTGACAACCATCTTGGACATGGTACAATACTTGCAGGATACTGAAACTGAAATTCCTGCTCAGGTGACATGTCACATCTGGCCCTCAAAAAGAAAGGCTGTTTTGGGGGAAGAAAACATCATCTCTCAGCTGACACATTTGACTACTGGATCAAGGACAGGGAAGTGACACAGGGAAAGATGATAGAGAAGAATTTCAGAGGGACTAATGGACTTAACAGTGTTTTCTGAGACAACAGAGACTAAAAGGAACAAGAAATTTGTTCTGAACTTCCACATCCATTACCTTTCAATTATCTATTTTTCCTACTTTTTGAGATTGAAATAAATTGAAGGTACCCATGCCTTTGACAAAAGTAGAAATAATAACAATCCTCCAAGTACTTAAAACCTTTTCTTTTATTCCTTCCATTGGAGTATCTCAGGGGAGTTCTTAAGTACGAACTCCTCCAGCAGTGAAGTACTATTCTACTGATTTTACTGGCGGGTAAATTGCAGCAAAGGACAGGTTTGGTTACATGTCCAATAGGTCACATAGAAAGTTTTTGTCAGAAGTAGAAATGATTATTTAACATTAACCTGATGCCCTTAGCATTAGTCACTGGATTTTCTTGATGGATTGGGAGAATAGATGCCAATGAGGAGTTTGGCTGAATGAGTCCAGAATTACACTAACTCTGATAAGCACATGCTGTTCAGGCAGCTGATAGGTTATGGTGAACCACAAGAGCAAATAACATCACACTTAAATGCGGTGCACTTTTTAATCTGACAGACAAAAGCTTAACAATGTCCAATGGCTGGCAGTCGACTCCTGAAGAAGTCCAACTGGAAATCAAGTGGCATCTCTCTGACCACTTTACACCACTTGAACGAGAACAAAGCAGCTGGAAAGCTACCTAAGCCAGCAAGTTAAAGCCATCACAGCTCTTTTGTTGCAAAAAGAATCCAACTCAGAAAGGTTTTGCCTCCTCAGGAGTGCTGGAGCAACCCTTTTCAACAAAATGCTACACAGATTCTGGTGCTAAGTTTGCAGCTTCAAAGAGGATTCAAAAGGAGGTGGGATAATGTCTGGCCCAGCTGTAAAGTCGGACAGCAGGGAGACCATAGTAGCTACACTGGGCAAAATTCCCCTTGTGTCATCCTATTTACTCATCTTCAGTGGAGTGAAATTGTAGCTTTGCCCTTGGGTTGTTTTTTTTTTCTTTTAATTTCTTTTGGCTGCTTGTGGAAATGTGAAACAGTTAACAACCTTGCTTCAATAAAATATAATTCTGAGGGAGGAAAAATTGGGGACCTAAAGAACCTGGCTTTTTTTCCCCCTCTCTTATTATAAAGTCATTTTTCAAATCACCTTTCTGACACATTTGTCCATATTGATTAGCTGCTTTTAGAATGACATTGTCTGACCTGTCTAAATACATCAATTGCTCTCCTGCTGATGTTTAATTCCCAGGCTACTTTAGCTTCTAATGGTATGGTATGAATATTATTCATAAAGTCTTTTCACTGAAAAGATCAATAATCACATACATCTTAAGTTTGCATTCTGGGTGTTGTTCAAGTAGCCCTTTAACTGGCCACACTCTTCTATTTTCCATTTATCACTGTAGACTGTAAATGTTTCATTAGTAGCATTTAGAGAGCACATACTTGATACTATATCCCCAGGAGTTTCAAGTGAGTTATTAGGAACTTGTTCAGCATTAGTATTAATGCATATTCCCAGTAGTTTTCATTGCATTTCCATTCTGTGTGCCACAAATTCTACTGTTAAACATGTTTTGTCCACTTAGAAAATGTTTGGTAGGGAAGGCATGCTTTAATTGTTCCCAAGACATTGGGTAATGCTCTACTGATGGGCCTAAGGTTGAACTAATAGGCAAGTAAGATGCAGTTTAGCTTCAGCAGGTTTCAAAGGACTAATGAGACACAATATACTGAAGTTAAGAACTTGTCAAGACAGTCAGTTCATATAAAAAGTTGAAACAACCTTTACAAGTTCTTTTCTTTAGAAAAATATAAGCAATGGATTACCCTAATGCTGAAAGGATATATTGAAGTTAAATATTTTCTAGATTAATTGACAGGTATTTGCCTTACAAAACCTGAAGAATTCAAACATTACCTACATTTTACTTAAAGTATGTTACGAGAAGAATTTTTAGGAAATACTTTTCAAAACTAAATCTCCAAGTTAAGCAAAGGATAAAATATATCCACCTGAATACCAGTAGGTTAATATGCCTGTAAAATATAGAGTTTTCAGTTTGCAAAACGGGCAAGTTGGGTATCCTGTATTTGAAATTGCTGTTTATCCATCCATTCGCCTATATTCAGCAGCCCTTGCAAGCTGGGAAGTTTTAGAGCCTTAAAAGTACAAATACTGACTATTCACCATTTCAACTTTACGATGTTTTCCTGGAAGCCCTTTCAGAACAAAAATGCAAGATTCTAGGTATTTTAGTAACTACAGGATTGATTGGAACTTCATTGGATCTTAACTACTGCATGCCAGACTGTTGCGTTCAGTAATATAAAATATTTCATTTTCATTTTATGACATAAAAATCTAAGTGTCCTGCTGCTGAGATGTATCAATCAAATCAGAGGTTCATATGGAATATTATCTTGATGCTGGTATGAGAGTGAAAATGATGTTTTAGTTCACAGTCAATCGGTACCAAATGTCTTTGCAGTCAATAACAGACTTCTGCACATACTTCTGCAGAGCCATTACTTCAGGGTTCATAAAGTGGAACACAGCACTTCTGACAATGCTGTGGGATTTTTTTTTTTAGAACATAAAAATGTTGCTTACATTGAAAAGGAAAAATCAAACTTGTTTTCAGAAGGATCATTTTAAGATAGGCATTTCAAACAATTAGAGTCCAAATGTTTTGTGAATAATGATATTTCACAGATGTTTGAAAAATATTTATAATCTGTTCAAATCCATTTTTTTACAAAGACCACTGGAGATCTGCAACAGTAGGTAGGAGCACTGTACACTACATAACATGGTTGATTTTCTTTTTTAACATGACCACTTCTCTAGGCATGGAGCATATGATTATTGAGGATAAGTGGAATGAAGTTTTCTCTGCACTTGAAAAGCTGAAATTATTTCAATGCTGTTGGATGAACAAAAACATTTAACCAGTTGGTAAGTATCTTGGCTTAAATTGTGCTTACACCTTAAGCTGGCTTTTTCTTACACAGCTAACTTGGCTCACTACACATGCTTAGCATCTGGACTTCTAGTTGCATGCTTTAAAACTGTAATGCAAACCTATACCAAGCGGACAGCATGTGGCCCAAGTACCACTTCTAGTGGCTCACTGGAATTGTGGAGTACGGGTCATTTTCTTCCATGAGAGCTATTCAGTGCCCCATTAAATTTATTTAGTCAGGCAATCTATTTAAATATTCAAATGAAAGTTGCTGCTGTAATACTAGAAAAACAAAAACTTTGCTTTGGTTGATTTCCGCTGTGTCTTTCTTGTAGTAAAAGAATAAGAAGATGACTGAACTGCTTAAACTTAAGAAAAAGAAAGTATGACCTGCAGGTAGGAAACAAATCTGAGGAAAACAAAAAAGTCCAAAAGATGAAGTGCTCAGCCTCCAGGCTAGACTGCATGCTGATTCCCAGTGACTTGGCATGAAAATGAACACAAACCAAAAGGCCTCAATCCGTCAACCAACCAAAATCTGACTTTCTGCATCTTTCAGTACCAGAATCCTTCAAATTCCATGCTGTAGCCTAAGTAAAAATTTGGTTTCATAGGAATGCAGGATTTTCTTGAGTTTGTAACTCTCTCAATACAGAAGAAAAGGAATCAGCCTCAGCAGTGTGCGTTCCTGAATAAAAACAGTCTGCTTTACTCAAGGTATCGGAGCACAGTGGGACACAGGTAGCCTTTTGTACCTGGAAGCCAAAGAAAGCATTTCTGCACATGCTTCCTCTGGCACACTATCACTCTTCTCTCTCCCTGCATTCACCTAGGCCGTAAAATAGTGACTAAGTTTTCATGAACCAGACAGGTGAGATTGCTCTGCAGCAAAGGATCAGGGGTAAAATCTAATAAGTGAAAATCTCCAAAATTTTGGTGTTATGAAGTGCTTCTTAATTTTACTTAACAAGTTAGCCTCCTCTAAGGGAGACCTGAATCAGAAATCTAAAGAGGTACGTATGAACTTCCAGGATTGGGTGCTGAAAGTGATTCTTAAGACAACAACATTTGGTCTTTTACATGTGTCATCAACACACCAAACATTTCCCTCTCACACACAGATACACCTTGTTACTTTGCTTTGGCTGACCCTTCAGCATATGACCTCCTTTGCAGCTTCTCATACTCATAAGTCAGTTTGAAAGTGCAGCTCCACTGAGCTTAACCCTGACCCGAAGGACAAAAAATCACTACACTGCAAGGAATACTGCAGCATTTGTGGCAGTTAACACTTATTCCTTACCGTTAATGTTGTTTTTTCTGTTCACTACCTAATGAGTTTTTTTCTAGACACAGTTTGAATTAGCAGAGAAGAAAAATGAAAGAAGGGAATTGTTCTGAAGCCTTGTTGCAATATAATTTATGATGCTTCCTTAGAAAATGACTGTGTAGGACTTCATTTAATACTATTGTAGAGATTTTCACAGTAATATCCTTTTTCTTCCAAGTAAGGTAAATAATATTGACAATATTGCCAAGTAACTACACCAGCAAAGCAAATGTATGGCATTGCACCCTTACAATTCCTCTTCTGGCCGCCCAGCATGCAGCTCAGCAAGCAAGGATACGGGCCACTGACAGTAGAAGAAATGGTTTTATTTATTAATCATGAAGCTCCAGGTTACAGAAATGCCACTCAGACTTGCTATGCTTCCCATATAAATAATTGATCATTTTATAGCTCAGCACAGTTATTACAAGAGCACGTAATGCACATGGAATCAGGCATTTCTTGATACTTAGTGCAGTATGTAGGTGATCCAGCAGAAGCCAGACAAAGTTTATTCATGTGGTTCCTTCCTTCACCCATCATTTAATAAGACCATAGGCAGAATGCATTTGTGTGAGCTGCTACTTCAAACAAAAACCACCTCACTCTTGGCGAGATCATGTTGCTCGGTCACTTGCCAGTAGATTTCTTGGAAATCTCTGACAGACTGAGTGTCTCTTCAAATGGTAAGCACTTTGTCTCATCATCTGGAGACTAATCAGACACATTTGCAAATCTTAGCCCCCCAGGTTTTATGCAATGTCACTTGGTCAATTCAGCCCATAAATTTCCAACACAGTCCATACTTTTCACTGAGGGATCTAGGAGTCAGGGAAACCAGTAGAAGCACAAATAGTAGAGACACTGCCATAATCCTTCCTGCCATGGATGGCTCTGCTGCTGTGAATATGCCTGACAGCCTTAACCTGATTACATTTAATGTAAGAATAATGTTCCTCAGCTAAGATACACCTGGATCTCTTTTTCAATACGCTCCATCTCAACTAGGAATATGGCCGTCAAACATGCAAACAATCCTCTTTGCATATCTATTAAATACTGATGCATGACCCAGAAGCAATAACAAAAATGACCACAAACTAACCTCCACATGCTAAGGAGAGCTTCAGAGACTACAAGCATCATCAGTGAAATAGCCACCTTCCCTGACAACAGTAAATTTTACTGCTGCAACTCCTATGGTGGATTTCACTGTAATGTCGTTTCATGTCCTCTTGTATCATAGCACGTCCAGTTCAAGAGGTAAGACAAGTTCCCAAAGCTGATGAAAAGGAGCTGACAAAAACACTTCTGAGCTTACATTTTCTCCTAAATTGGTTCCTATGATTTAGTGACACATAGAGTAACAATAAAAACAAACTCTGGAAGCAAGTAAAAAAAGCCATTTCCTGCATATGTTTGTGCTTCAGAGAAAGGCTTGGCAAGTCCAAATTTCACAAAGTCCTTACAAGTAGATGAACATGAAATCCTTTTTTCTTACACATAAGTACTGACTCAGGATTTTTTCAGCTGTGAATCTAAGTGCTCTCAATTTTCTAACATAAATTGCATGGCAATTTACTCTGGTAAAAAAATGGTGAGAATTTTTATCATTTAGTCTGGTAAAAATGTTACTGTCCCAATGGATCAACTTTTTTTTTTTCTTTTCTCTCCTACATTTGAGAATTACCCACTTGATAGCATGGAATTTTGCACCCCCTACCAGACACACCTGTATAGTAAATGAAACAGCAAGTTTTGTCTCCCTAACTGCTGTACTGCAGTGTTTTGAGCCTCCTTTGGAAGGATAACCACAAAGAAATAGAATATAAATCCTTTCTAATGTCCACTTAATCCTTGGTCCATCTGCTATCACCATTAAGCAGTGTCAATTAGTGTCAGTTGTAATGGTGGTTTCTGTACTATGAACATTCTTCAACTGGGAATTGGACAAGAGGACCATCATCTCATTTCACACTGAAAACCAAAACAGTCATCGCACAGTAATAACTTTTGGTCACTGCTAACCCAGACCTCATCAAACCAGTGACCTTGAAATGAAAAGGTCTGCATCCCACTCCCTTTCCTTCCATTTCTCAAGCAGAATGGCAATGGAAGGAGTTCTTAGGATTGGAAGGAATCCAAATGTAATGGATATATGATTGAACCGTGAGCCCTAAACTGGAAGGCAGTAAGAACTATTCCCTATCACTCATCTAAGCAAAGATTAAAAACCCAAACAACCCACTCTCTAACAAAGCAAGGATTCCATTTTCAGCAACAGGCTACGAGCTGTGCAATACCAATGAAACCCATAATGGCTGACTCCAGGACTTCTTTCACCACCAGCTGATAACAATCCAAATTTTTCCTATTGCAACCATCTTTGCTATAGTCTGATTTCTATGCAGAACATTGCATGTTTTGGACTCAGTCCACTGTAATTGACTACTTAAATTACCAGGTTCTAATTTACTTGAGTTATAAGTTCAGATTAATTGAAGAGGTTTGTTACTGAGCCAGTGCTGCTTTGTTACCCCTGTATAACTTCAGCCAAATAGTAAGATTGTTTAGAATAAAGGAGATAAAGATTTGGTTCACTGTCTTTTATTTTTTACTCTTTTTATGGGCTGTTTTTGGGCATAGCAGTTGCTGTCTTTTCACTTTCAGAAAATCAAGACCCAGAATTTAATGTGAGATCTCTGTGTATATATATACATACATGTATATACGTGCTATAAAAATTACAGTTCAAAAATCTACATATGCTGTCAGTTTTAAACACATTAATCTAAGGATCTGGAAATACTCAATATGTGAACATTCCACTTTTAGGTCCATGATATTTAAAATTACTAAGGCTGGATTTTGCATCGCACATGAGAGTCTTTTCTGTTAAAAAAATAGCTGAAAATCTGTTTTCTCATGCCCAAGTAGTCCTTTATGAGACACATAAGGAAATGCAGTGTGGATTGTCTTGAACAGAGCAATAATCATAAAATTAGAAACAAAAGAATCAGGCAGAACAAAGCTTTTTTTTTTATTATTTTAAGATTCTAAATCACACACAAAACATTTGTTCTGCTCCAGCTCTTTGTGAACTAATTGGCTCTCCTGGAGGGACAGGTAATTGTACTTGACTACACAAGCTGTCCTGAAGCTCCCTTGGAAAGCTCCAGTAAGCTTCCAGTGTTAGCAGCCATCAAGGATTTCACAGGTCAGGCATCGGATCGATACAGCTAAAAGCAGCAGGGACTGTAATGTCGACAGCAGGTTTCAGAAAACACTGCAAGTGCCAGTTTGTTCCCCTTCATGCAGAAGCTCAAGACAGCTTAATTAACCCTTGGAAAATACAATTTATCCAGAGGCTCTGTGGGTCTGTACTAGGCCTTATTGGTGAACTGATTGCAGAGATACTGTTGCTGGCAGCTCTGAATTCCCATTTCCCCCTTTAATGCTCTTCCAGTTAGGATGCAAACAAAACATGATTTTAGGTGGATGTGTTTGCCTTGTCCTGAAGAGCATGCTACAGGAGGCCACGAAGGCAGCTGTTTCGTTAGAATTCACTTGTGATTTCAGCAGGAGCCTGGCCCAGCAGGTGCATTGATCACTCATGTCTTGGGTTGTATGTGTGTGTCTGAGTGTGTGTGAGAGAGAGAGAAAAAGAGAGAGGGGGAAAAAGTCATCTCCCACAGGTCTAAATGCTTCTTTGCCCTCTTGTAAAGATGTTCCCTTGTTAGTTGTCTATTTTTACTGTCTTTTAATACCACATGGCCATGAAAAGTACAGACAAGGTAATTTTCCACATCCCAAAACACCCACATTTTAGAAGACAAAGAATTTGCCAGAGGTGACAGACCAGTAAGACGCTGACTTGTCTGATGTGATATTCAAATTTTCATCTCCAATGTCAGGCCAACAGGCTGAAGCGCTTTCCTTCGTCAGCTAAGGAAATCTTCTAAGACATACATAAAGCTACTAAGAAAGAAAAAAAATAACCATGTTACTGAGACTTAGAAATTTTAACATACAAAATCTACCTGTGAATTTTTCTTTCCCCTCATTTGTTACCATTTCTTATGGTAAAGGACAATATACAGTCACGCATATATGTGAAGACTTGCGGCATTGTCTATGCAATTTTGAATCCAATTTTTCATCCTCAATAACCATTACAGGCATGGGAATTTATGTTGAAAATCAAAAATGCTGAACAATAAGCAACCAGGATTCTAGAAAAGCAAAATCAGATTATATCCATGATTCTTGTATTAGCACACTCACAAAAAATGGTACATAAAAGCACTTGATGGAATTATTTAATATGACTATGTCACAGTCTTCCTATCCAAATAACTAGGTATCAGTTTTTCAAGATAGGTTTTAGGAGACAGTCTGCCAGTGATAGTGAAAGATGCTGCTTGAAGGTCTGCAAGCAAAGTGTAATGGTAGATACTTGACATGTTTCACCCTGGTATACTGCTATCTACTGGGGAGCCAGAAGGTTCACAGATAAGTTCATATTTGTTTGACATTTGTATTAATGACAGGCAAGAAAAAAATAAAACAGTGCTTGAACAACAAATGCAGAAGAGAGAAAGGGTTGGACCATGCCCACCATAGGTGTACAAATACAAAAGATACATTGGCAATGAAGAACCTGGACTTAATCACATAAAGGCAAGTTTCACATGAGCAAAGCCATCTTAAATAAAAGTACACTGCACCCTCCATGAGGAGAGTTTTTTTCAGATGAATTGGCAACAAAACAGACATAAGTAAATGATAGAAATGAAGTTTTATGGCTGCTTACACCATCTGTAAGCCTGTCTCCAGAATTTGATAAACAGTAGGATGTTTTGAAGTCTTTACTTACAGCCTGGACTACAACCAGAACATGCTTGAAAAGACTGTGGCATCCAGTTGGTTATCCAAGATTTGCAAGATCAAGAAGGATAAAAGAAGCATTGCTAAACATGTTAACCTAGTTCTTTGTAAAGCTTGAAGCTAGACTGAAGAATGTTCAAGATATAAGACAGTGTTAAGGGCAAGATTTATGATTAATGCTAGAGTATCAGTTAAATAAATGATCATGTTTTTATTGCAGAATATATGTGCATGCCCATGGAAAGAGTGAGATACTTGGGTATGAAAGAAAAGAAAATAAAGGAAAAGGAAAAGGAAAAGGAAGGAGATGGAGATGGAGACAGGGAAGGGAAGGGAAGGGAAGGGAAGGGAAGGGAAGGGAAGGGAAGGGAAGGGAAGGGAAGGGAAGGGAAGGGAAGGGAAGGGAAGGGAAGGGAAGGGAAGGGAAGGGAAGGGAAGGGAAGGGAAGGGAAGGGAAGGGAAGGGAAGGGAAGGGAAGGGAAGGGAAGGGAAGGGAAGGGAAGGGAAGGGAAGGGAAGGGAAGGGAAGGGAAGGGAAGGGAAGGGAAGGGAAGGGAAGGGAAGGGAAGGGAAGGGAAGGGAAGGGAAGGGAAGGGAAGGGAAGGGAAGGGAAGGGAAGGGAAGGGAAGGGAAGGGAAGGGAAGGGAAGGGAAGGGAAGGGAAGGGAAGGGAAGGGAAGGGAAGGGAAGGGAAGGGAAGGGGCTGAATTCTCTTTACACCTCTGCTCCCCATCTCTTTGCTCTTTCTTTTTTCCCTTGTCACTATATCGTGTTATTTTTATCTACAACTTTGTTTTGGTTTACTGTTTTGGGGGTATTGAGTTGGTTTTGTTTCTTTTTTTTTTCAATGTTTACCACTGTAAGGACATAACCTTTACTGGAACTGCTTGGTGCTACCATAACACAAAGCAACATCTGACCAGCCAGTGTGTGTGTGTGACAGAAATCACAAAATTTGTAGTTAATGCCACAACACGCTCGTGTGCTTAACGAAATGAGTATTGCAACATGTCACATCCTAGAGTTGCTGAGACACATGCTTGTGACCATGCTGGTTAGACTGCTTACCTTCATCTTCCACTGCTTTCGATTGACTTAAACAAAAAAAAAAAGTGTGAGCATTTTCTTCGAGAAATACAAATGGAATCTGAGGACACACAATAAAGTGCATTTTAGCATTCTGAAAGTTCCAAAATATAGCAGGTAAAGATGCTCAAGGAGAGCTCTGCTCTAAGCACTGTTATTCATCAGAATCTAAAAGCAAAATCTAAACCTGTCATAGCTCAAAAATTCCATTTTATTATCAACAAAGAGCTTTTACATTCCTTCAATACAGTTTAAAAACTAAACCCTTCTGTTAATTATGAGGCAGTGCAGGCTCCCCAAGGTTGACTACCTATTTCTGTTTAAAGTTTGACACTTTAAGTGCTCTAAAATCCACATACTTATTCAAATTGCCTTGAAATCTGGTGTGCCTCATAGGGATCCAAAGTAAGGTTAGAGTCATAAGTGTAGGGTCATGTTTGTGCTTTTAAGGATATAGCCTGAAAAAACCAGCTTTTCTTAAGTGATAAAATTCTGATAAACTGTTTTTTCTATTCTGCATATCCTTAGTGGATCAAACCATAGCTTTCCACAGTGCTCCAAATGTTCTTAACATCCAACACTTATCACCCTGAATAGATGACTACATTCCTGATCCTCAGAAACTAGAGAACATATTAGGATTCTGAAATCAAGAATGGCTTCCTTCTTACTGAGCAACTGTTAAATAAGCTGTGTGGTACCAGAGGATGTATAATATTAACGTGCCTACTTTATATCTAGTGGCAGTTTACTTTTGAAGCTCAAAAGCAATTCTGAATACCAACTGAATGAGTATTATTAGCAATGTGAAAACCTTTGACAAAGACTATTTTTGATTTAGGGTAAATAAATTAGAATATTTTTCAAAAAGAAAGCAAGTTATGCATATGAAACCTTGCTTGGAGAAAAGAGGAACTAACAAACAATAAAGAGATCAAAGAAAGAAGAGCATTTTAAGGGCAGTGGGAAGTGATACAGGTAAGCCAAAAGACTTTGAGCAGAATTTGGAGATCAAGGAGGAAAGTGGTGAGCTATTTTCAGCCTCTTTTTAACCCTCTTAAGTGTGTTTCAGGAGTTTGATGCCCATCTGCATTTGTGCCTGGTCCAGGGGAAACCTTGTTTCTCTGGGAAGACAGTATGGGTGTCCAAAAGCATGTCCTGTCCACAGCAAGCACTACAATTTTAAATCTGTGAAAACCAGGACATTCAAAATAAGATGCTTACCACCTTTTTGTAGGAATGGAGTGGTGGAATGGGCCAGCCTTCACAGCTGACTTGAACAAAGGTACAGGGAACAAGGCCACTGAGGCTTGCTAATGAGAAGTCATCAGGAAATTAAAAAAAAGGAATTTTTTGACCTCCTTTCTAAAGGGAAATTGGCTTAATGAGACAAGAGAAAGGGACTAGAAATGGTGACTAGGAGGGCTCTAGGTTTATAGGAAAATTAGAAAAGACAGATTTACTAATTTTGTAATACATATTTAAAATTCTTGTAGTCATCCGATAATAAAAAAAAAGTCCAAATGTTCAGCAATGTGTCATATTTGTGATTTCTCTGTTAGTAAGCAGGAATTTCTGATCACATAAAGCATCTGCTTGCTGATGGCATTGTGAGGAAAATATGGCATGAGTTGATGACCATACGCTTAGTTATTTCCCTGCAACAACTTGTTGAGAGGGCTGTCTCAGCTCAGGGCATGTGAAGTCAGCCTTATCAGAAGAAAGTAACGTTGAGATTCAGTGCCATTAAAGCTCAAAATGTCTTAAACTTATACATGTTCTTACGTGTATAGAGATGCACGCTTTATTTATACTCCAGCCTGATCTGTTTGTATTTTGGGAGAGCTTTGATATTGACAGTTTGAGAGTCATATACAGTCCAGTATCACTGGCCCCTCCTTTTCCATATGAATACACTTTTCAAAGTTGCTGGGGGTAATAGTACCACACAAAAACCCAAATGCAGAGTTTGTAGAAGCTTGTATATGTTGAACTGGATATCTGTGTATGTTCTACTGCTATGTATTAATTAGTAAAATGTTTTGAATAGCAATTCTCTTAATATTAAAGGTAGTTTAAAAACTTCCCCAAACTGCTATTGTAGTCAGGCTGAGTTACCTTAGAAGTTCCAACTGAAAAGAGTACTTGAAGAGAAAATACTCAAGAAGGAAATTTCCAAGAGGAAAATTGGCTTGTACTACAAATAGGTAATTTAATTTTGTGCTTGTACAAAATTTAGTCTAAGAAACTCTAGACAGTGATATAACTTTTTCCAAGTATGATTTTTTCTGTCTTTGTTTTCCAGTGAAAACAATACCATCTCATGCCACAATTTTCCAAATCAGTATGTAACCTTTTTGATCTGACCTAATTAAATTTTAATATTTTATTAATCTATTTCATTTGATTGAATAGATAAAAATAATGCAAAATACAAGTTTATCAAGCCATATATTCATTACCTTTAAGTTGCATTTTTAAGTTCAGCAACTTAACTCTTCTGACCTTTCATCACTGTCATCCATATAAGGCCAAATGATTCTGGAAAGCCAAAAGGCATCAGGTAAGTCTTGCGAAAACTATACTGTGAGGGAATGATAGAACTACCTCAATAAGAGATAGGAAGAGTCTTTTGTAATGAAAGGCTGCATTCCAAGAAACTTTAAGTCTCCTGTAAGAATGCTACAGCAGAACTTTGCTTGTTTGTCTGTTGCCAAAACACGTGCACCTCCTGGCACCATATCTAACAGTGTCAGATTCACAAAGGTTTCCTGGTGCTAGCCAGGCAGGACATGGAACCTTTTCAGCCAAGATCTAAGCCTTGAGACGTAAAAGAGGAAATAGTTATAGAATATAAAAGTTGCTTAAAAACAGCCTAGTCTCTTGCCTCCCTTCAAATGTTCACAGTGTTTCCCAAAATATGTATTGCCCCCTTCTGATCACATTACATGGAAATTGTTTGCCGTTTGTGGTTTTTTTAGAGTTTCATTGTACTTTGACATAGCTATGCCTGCTACAGCATTCAGGCGTTTGAGTCAGCAGGTAAGTATTAATACTATCCATTACACACAAGAAGGATGCTTACAGAAGCCAGGGAAACAGTGCTGGAGGAGCCTGTCTTGCAAATATGAGCACAAACCACGTCCCTGTACTAGCAGACAGCTGAACTTGCAGAATTCCTGGGTATATCGAAGAGCATGTTGGGGTCAGAACTGCTGCTCCAGGTTGGTGCAGAGTGAGTGAGAAGTGGAAGAAGGTGGCATAAAGACACTCAACACAAATGAAAGCGACAGACAGAAGGTACTTGCACTACTGGGTGAGCATCATGCTGCCTATCACGAAGGAAATCTTAGCTTCTCACAATTACACACAATTAATAGACTTGCATTTACTTTGTGAACCAATAGCTGTATTTTCTCCAAGCCCTAACAGATCATAATCAAATCAGATTAAACAAGATGGCCCAAAAACTGGGGGAAAATTTGTACATTAAATACACTCAGAACAGATGACCAAAGCCATGGAAACTGACAGCCATTGCTGTACCTCACAATGGGGAAACATAGAAGACTGGCACAGAATCCGGACAGTACAATCATCCTACTGCTCCTATTGATGTTGGAATGATGGAGAAGAAAACTTTTGTGCTTTGGAAAGAAACAACTACCTTTTGCAACCGTTTAAAATGCCTGGCCTAAACATTCCAGAACTAACTTGCTTTTAAAATTTAGCCAAGATATACCAATGTCAAGCCACATTCCTGAAAAATGAATTGGTTAGTGAATTTACAGATAGAAGATAGATTTTTCCATAAGAAATAACGTAAAAGAAGAGGATTGATGCAGAGACTTAAATTCACAGCATTTAAATGTGCAGCATTAGTATGGTGAAGTAGAAGATCTTTCCAGTTATCCTAGCAACACTGCTCATAAAAGCAACGTCTAACTTGTGAAAATGCAGAAACAGTATGTTACTGCATAGCCACACCAGTGACAGTCCGTGCATTTCTATCAGCATCGATGTGATACATAAATATTACTTAAATATTAACAATGCTGAAGAATATGGTATCTCTTATTTTTACACAAAGATGTTCTTTTCAGGCACCCCTTCAGTGCAAATGGGTTACTCAGAGCAGTCTGTAAGAAGGTTAAAAAAGAGGGAAGATTTACGATAATGAGATAATTGATGGTGAACGCCTAACACGATGGCTAGAGAAGTCACAGATAAGAACACATGACTGTATAGACACAATGGCTCGCAAAACCAGAAGTCTTTGCTAATCACAGAAACTTGTCCCTCTATCTATCTACCTGCAGGTGCAGTTTGTCCCAGTTTTGTATTTAGACGTGGTGCGGCTCCATTCTCTGAGATTCTTAAGGGCCATCCATCTGAAAACATTCCTGGTAAACAAGCATATGTAAGAGGGTTTTTGCCTTAATAGAAAGGACATAATGACCACATAGGGGTCAGGCTTCAGTTTCTTTGTCAGCCTGAGGACTGTGCACAGTACAGTACAGAATAAAGCTTCTGAAAACCATGGGAGAAATTTCTTAGTGTAAGCTATTAACCGCGTAATTTTCTACATGTGCTGGGCAAGTATCCTGTGACATAGCAGGACTTTCTGCTATTACATGAACTATAAAACAACTCTCAACAACTGTTTAGACAGAAACCTGTTTTAAATCCTGAAAACCTGGAACCACTTTACTTAGTCAGCAGTGGGGCAAAAAAAGATTTAGAAATAACTTCCTGGTGAGTCTGGAAATACAGCCGTAGTTCATCATATAATGAAACAAACATGGCATAGTTCAAATGCAGGAACTGGTTACATAGATGATGTTTTCATTATAGGTACAAATTAGGAACCTTCTTTGGGAAGGGCAGCCTATTCTGAAGATCACTGTCAGGTCAGATTTATTCCAAACCAGCTTCTTTTTACAGAACAAGGAACTAAGATACTTCTCATGCTTAGCTTTTGTTCAGATGAGTTTTTATTTGTGTTTTGATTTTTAATTTCAGAGAAGCTTCATGCTTTGGCATACTCATTGCTATCTTAACAACACTTAAAAACTTCATGCTGCAGCATAATATCAGGCAAGAGCTGACACTTATCACTGCTGTCACTCCATTTCTGCTGCTGATGTGAAGCTCCTAAGCCAAAGCTGCAAGCACTGAGCCCTGTTTCCCCTGCAGCTCTGCTTCAGCAACAGGAGACTAAACTTAGCATTTCTGAGCAAAGAAGAAGCAGCATAGCTGTCCCTCATCCTTCGCACCCCAGTTGGATCTCACATCACAATAAAGCAGCATTAGGACGGCACAGAAGAACTAATGCTCAGCATGAGAAAGATCTGAAAAGTTTTCTGTGAAGAAGTGAGAGAGAAAGGAGTGTGGAGTGGTCCAGAAAAGAAGAACTAAGGGATAAGGTGGAGATTTTGCAAGAAGAAGGGAGTGCAATGGGAAGGGGAAAGCAAGGGAAAAAAGCAAAGGGATTAATAGGAAGACTAGGGTGTAAATTCTAGCAGAAAGACAGATAAGGAAGGAAAGGTCTTGCAGCTATACACCCATGTATACACATACTCATCTATCCTGTTTAATACTAATTTCCCGTGGGACCTTACGAGGCACGGGTTTTCCATGTGCATATGTAAAACAAAGATAGAGACACTTCCTCCTCAAAGAAAGTGGCAGCAATTTCAGCTGCTTGGAAGAAATACTACTGCTTATATAGGCTATATCTATACCAGAACAAATACTAATGTTCTTGAGTTACAGCTGGGTAGTGAAAGTAAGCAATGCAAAAGCTTAAATAGTTTATTGTGACAAGCCAGGCTGAGGAAAAATACACAAAATCCTATCTTTTCTTCTCTGAGCAGTCAGCCAAAAACTGAAGAGTTTTAGAGTTTATTCTAGTTAGAAGGCAGAACTGGCACCAGAACTGTGTATCCCCTCCAAGCAACTCTGTTCATCTGTGAAGATCATATGAAGCTCCATTTCCCTGAAGACAGCAGGACTCCAAAAAGAAGCAATTTTTTTTGCTCAAATTCCAGGACTCCTTCCCAGTCAGTGTCTAGCCTGTAGCTCTCCTCCCAGGAATTTTTCTGCCACAAACATTTAGCTTTGTTTTTCTTCTCTCTCCTGTACTCAGAAACATAGATGCACACATTCAATAAATTCCACTGGTTAATGTGGAGATGTATCCATCCCTAGAAATGTATCCTAGTGCTATTTGAACTCACCTCTGTTTACTTTTGAAGAATGAGATACGGTGTGCCAGATTTGGATCCAAACTTAAAAAAAAATAAGAAAAAAATATCCCCTTCTAAAGTCTTAGAGGTAGGACAATTCCCAGATTTACCACCGGTGGCTGTTTGTTCATGGTATTAGCCTCTCTCTTAAAAATGAACAAATTGTGTAATATTAATGTATTTTATTGCATTGAGGATCTCTTTTATTCTTTCACTGTTGTCCTTTGATACTTGAGGTATTTCATAAAGGCCTAGCTTTCATGGGGTATTGAGAGTCAATAAAAAATTAAGCTCTTATTCTAAAAGATTGTAAACCTTGCTGTTAAAAAGAAAAGTTGCAAAACACAAAAACATAGAAACACAGGATATAAATGAAAAACTGCAAACATTTACTTAATCACTTCAAGTCAACCCTAAAACTTCTCAGAGGCAGATATATAACTTTTGAATGCTTGAGACTGACAATTCTGCAGATATAAAAAATGAATTTTCAAGTTACAAAGAATTTACATGACAGATGAGAGACTTAAAGCGACTTCTCAGCAGAAGCAAATCCACATATATAGGAGTTGTGTCTATGACTGTCAGAAAGCATAAATAATTTTTAACTCTACCTAGCTGAAACAGAAATGTCATCATTTTACCATAAGTCTGTGATATAGGTAATAAGTCTTATGACATGGTACTTACTGAAGATTTTCTTTAGATTAGAAAATATAAGAAGATACTTGAATATAGCCAGAAGCTTGAGCCCACACTTCTGTCAGAACTGGGATTAGAATTTGAAAATTCTAGTTTTCAAACCTACAGTTGTAGGTGACTGCCTATCATGTAAAATATTAACAAGTACTAAAGAGTAAATCATTGTTTCTTGAAAGTAAAAAAAAGACAAACCCTAAACCCACAACACCAAACATGCAAATAAAAGTTTTCACATACAATCTTCAAAATAAAAGTAAAGAAGATTCTCTAAGCACTTGCAGAAATTTGGAAATTCTATAGATTTCTAAATAGGATATTTACATTTTTATTAGATCACAAATATCTTCTTAACTTTTTAGGTCAAATTAAGACGGTTAATAATAGGTTCTTCTATCTTAGCACTAAGAGACAGATTCTGCCAAGTACTTTCAGTGAAATCAGTCAAACCAATGGCTTACTCTGCAGATGCAGAGATTCCACTGGTCTGGGGTTTACAATTCTATGTAGGAATGAATAGCAGAAAGGTGGCCTGCAATCATCTGCTACAAAGAAATTTGGATGTAATCTTTAGCTGCCATCAGACAACAGAACTACCATCATCACAGCAGTTTCCAAGAATGAAAGTTCTGCAGTCTTACAGATTCTCAAAGAAAAACTGAATCAGACTGAAAATATACCTACCCCAGGGAAGATAACCTGTTCAAAAAAATTGTGTCAGACACTCAGATAAGATTTCTTCTGAACTCATCTGAAGAGCCATATGCTATAAGGAGAAGAGATATAGACCATATTTTGTGATGTTTATGTACAACAATAAAGGTCTTGTTGACAGAGTTGCTTGGAAGAATCTCCTGAAAGACTAGGATGTCAAATCAACAAAAAGTAACTTTGGAGGCCATATTTATAGGAGATGACTGGAGAATAGAGCAGAGACTGGAAAGTACAAGGCAATCTAAGTTTGGCAATGCAATCCATTAGGAAAACATGCCAGAGCATAAGGAGCAAATGTTCCTCAGAATGTGTTTGAATGCTAAAGACAACCATACATACTTTAAGCAACATGGCTTCCAAGAAGATTTCTCAAGTTCAGAATATTATGGGTTTTGCATAAAAGCTTACAAAAGTTTTCCAAATATTTACCTTGATATCGGAAGAATTCTAAACCTTTGTAAAATGAAGACGTGTAACAAACTAGACTTGTTTCTTAACACTTTATCTCAATCAGGTTTACAAAGAACTCGGTACATATATTAGCATAATAGAAAAGGTATCTTGGGGAAAGTCACCCTATTCACTATAATGATGAGTCACCAACACAACTAATTTAATCTTTCCTTACTGTGCTGACCTCCAAGCAATGATACATTGAAGTCCATCTGACCTATTAAAAAATGCTACCTTCAAACCTGTTTTTCATTCTCATACAAAGAGACAATAACATGATGAGGAAAAAGGGGAAATGTGAGAAAGCAGAAGTGGAAGTAGGAGCGACCAAGTATTCTGCTCTAAGCCTTGTTTTCATGGAACATGAGATGTTTTCCATTGACTTTACTGAGCTGGGGCTTTATTTCAAGTAAGTGGGGAGAAGTAAAAAGGAAGAGAAAATAACACAGCAGTTAGGCCTGTATTATAACTTGTGGTTACACAATCTGAAAAGATTCAAAGGAACTAAGGTAAGTAATTTATCTAGTAGATATAATTATAAGACTTTTCAGATCTTTGAAAACCTTCTGCAATTAGAAGTCGTGCAAAAGACAGCTACCTTCTCTTTTATTCAATAAACCAAGTTTTCATACCACTAGACCAAACCTTTACAAAATTCAAATTATTCTAGATATTCTGTTCTATATGCACAATTCTTATGAGTGCTTGTTACACACCTTGGACAGGTACCATCAAAACAGATGCAAGTTTCATGAAAATCAAAATACTGATAAAGATGAGTTAGTTTTCTTCCCTTCAGTGCCTCACACTTCTGCCAAGCATCCTTTAGTTATGTAATCGGACTAATAGTCTGTTGTATCTCCCTGAAGCAGAGATCCAAGATGTGTTTGTGTTCCATTTAAACACAAGGAGCAATTTCAGTGCTGTGATCACAAGTGAAAGCATGTGTTTTTATGCTACTTTCAAATATTTCCCATTTCAAAGCAGTAAAAGTTTTTTAGCAAGGCCCTGCTCTTTTCCCTCCTGCCTTTTATGACAGGCCATAGTCCCAAGCTGGGTAGAGACAAGAGGCTAGCACTTGTAAGTTAATAGTTTGATGCAAAATCTACAAAGCTTATTTTATTGCAAAATTGCAAAATCCTTAGATGACCTCATATGTGAGCATCAAATGTCACCAGGGACAGTCCATCACACATAAGCTCACACCACATTATAAGATTAAAGCTTTTTCAAAAAAAATGAAAGCACATTGCATGCCTTAACAGAAAGTGGCAAAACAGACTAATAACAGACTGAACTCTTGGACTTTTCAACACTGTCTACATTTCTGTTTCATCTGCTTGTGTTTCATGACTCATTCAAATGTCAGCATGGAAATCACACTTCTAAACACAACCTTCTAAGTATTTATAGCTTTTACTGTGCATTTTGAACAAGCTTTTTGATATTTTCATTTTACAACCAATTAATGAAAAACTACTCTGAGAAATAAAGAGAAAATAATGTTACATTCTGACAGATGTTTTGCATGTGTGTTGCATTTATGACAATGTTTTCACTATAAAGCTGGAAAGAGAAGCTGCAAATAATATTTTGTTTATCCACCACACCTTAAAAATACATCTTGTGAATCCCTAAAGGAAAATCAATACCAGATATTCAAATAAAGTTCCTTGAAATTACAGAAGTCTACAACATTCTTGCCCAAAATAATTAAAAGGTAGGTTCTTTCTTTACTCTCTTTTACTACTCTTTTTACAATCTCCTTAAACCTGGAATATAAAATATCTATTACCTCTTTTCCACTTACTACACTTGGACGTCCTTTGCCTTCTGTTCTCTGAATTTCACTGAAAGAATCAGAAGTTGAATGACTATCACTCGAATCATTCTGCAGAGGCTGAGCCTGTGTTTTTATCAGTGATTATTGTTTGCAATAATCTCATAAAACTGTTTTGTCCTCAGCTACAGAGTTCAACACAGAGACGTTTTTTATAGTTTCTCTGTTTAGAAATGAACTCTTTGCCTAATCCACAAATTTCCTCCTTCTTCACTTAAATATTTTTAAAAGCTATATTATGCTACCATTTTTACTGTTAGGAAAAATCTTTCCTTGCTAGAATAACAAAAATTTCAAAATCAAGTTACCCTTGAACTTTACCAAAGAGCCTTGTACAAAACAGCTCAGACTAGCTGATGAAAAGGACATAAATCTTTTAGCACGTAGACACTTGTGTACATTCTGTCTTTTCTAACCGAAAACTGTAATGACTTTTTCATCATCCTGCCTTACACAGTTGCATTACAGGAACACTCAGCATCAGCAACACGGTGTCATCTAGGGCCATGTGGCACTAAGAAGGATAGAGCTCAACTGAAGAAGCAAATTCCTCCGATGGCTACAAGGTAGTCCCTTATGAAGCTCATCAGGAATCACAAGTACAGCTGCATAAGTACACCTTGCACCAAACAGTCAGTTGCTCATGACAGAAACTGCTCACTAAATGAGATGAGTGAAAACAAGGGAGAAGGAGCGTTTATACAAGGCAAGGCAACTTTTTTTTCCTCTGGACTGACATCAAGTTTTTGCTCGCTGTTACTATGACCCTCTAGAGAGGTCATTCTCAAAACAGATCAAAACAATCTGTGCTGTTACCAAGCACACATTCCTATGTAATCAGGAAGCCTGCGTAAGAACACTGATGAAGTTAAAGCCTTGCTTTAGAGAAATACAAAAGTATCACAGTATCAAGGACAAGAAATACAGAGTAGTGCCCAGAAAGTGTGTTTTCACAAAAAAATAAGCCTGTAATAGTACAGAAGATCTGGGAACAAGAAATATCTCCCACGAACTAGAAATGAACCTCACTCCTTTTTGCATTTAGATATTAAAAGAAAAAAAAATTAAAAGTCACAGTGAAACCACTGCAGAGTCAAGGAACAAAGCACATGAGAGCTAGAGAGAATGACAAGATCACTGATAGCTTGAGGGAAAATCTGAGAACTTAGGAACAGGAAGAAAGTATTGTGAAAATTAAGCCACAATAATTCATCTAATTGTAGGGAATGAGTGCCGTCTGCACAGCAGTAAAATGGTCTGAACTAATTTTTATTTGGATTACAAAATTATGTTAAACTACTGAGCACAATTGCTACAAAACCAGAAACAATTCATATATCTGATTAACAACATGCTATGGGTAAAATTACGAGCCACTGGATGACAGCATCTTTATTCAAGTTGGGAGCAGAAGCAACTATGCGGAGGTGGGAGATGGAGCTTCCTTTTAATGAAATCGGAGTGACAACATGGGATGCAAACGTCCAGTGAGTACACTGTTGCCTGACAGTGCATACAGCTGAAAGGCCTGAAAATTTCAGAGATGCCAAGGCTGTGACTGCCACTGTAATCCCCTTTTCAAATAATCACAAGCTATAAAATTTCACCCTGTAATTTCTACACATAGCCTAGCTAATAGGGCCAAATCTGTGGCTTATCATAGACTGTAAGCAAGAAATTAATTTCACAAGACATCTGCAAATCTCTCCTCATTTCTATACTTTATATTTCACAGAACCAATACTTAAGGGAAATAAAAATTGTTTCTAGACATTTTAAAGTAACCCAGATTTTGGAAAGCTGAGGTATGATTTTGCTTCCTCTCTCAATCTTATGACTTGATTCAGTTCTGGGCCCCTCACCACAAGAGGGATGTTGTGGCTCTGGAACGAGTCCAGAGAAGAGCAACAAACCTGGTGAAGGGACTGGAGAACAGATCTTATGAAGAGCGACTGGGAGAGCTGGGGTTGTTCAGCCTGGAGAAGAGGAGGCTGAGGGGAGACCTTATTACTCTCTACAACTACCTGAAGGGAGGTTGTGGAGAGGAGGGTGCTGGCCTCTTCTCCCAAGTGGCAGGGGACAGGACGAGAGGGAATGGCCTCAAGCTCCGCCAGGGGAGATTTAGGCTTGAGATTAGGAAAAAATTATTCACGGAGAGGGTGGTTAGGCATTGGAACAGTCTGCCAAGGGAGGTGGTTGAGTCGCCGTCCCTGGAGGTGTTTAAGGTTAGGGTGGATGAGGTACTTAGGAGCATGATTTAGGGATTAGTGGGAATGGTTGGACTCGACGATCCAGTGGGTCTCTTCCAACCTGGTTATTCTGTGATTCTGTGATTCTGTGATTCTGTGATTCTGTGATTATTAACTTAATCTCATAACTGTTGGCTGGGAGCTTCTGGCTTTGCACCATCAAGCCTTTCTAAAAAAGGCTTATCCAATCAGAAAAATTATCTGTTTGTCAATATGCATCGTGTATAGCCATATATCTGAGAACATCTATACTTGATGATCCTGTAAGAGAGAGGAGAGCCTTTGGCCAGGTATGTATTATATGGTTGATGGCACAGGAAGCCATTCCTCACACAGTACACTTCAAAATCTGTGGATCCAGAGTTTGTGAAGGAGCACTGCAGAGGTTTTGAGGCCCACATAGGTGTTGGATTAAAATTGATAGCAAGGATTCCCTGGAGGGCATCACATTTTTGTTGTGGTGCTCCTTCTACTTATGTTCTTACCATAGTGCACAGTACATATAGCTTTTGTATAATGTTAGTACACAGCAGCCTCATTTTCTGTATGGGTAACAATTACCTTGGCTGCATTATTGCTTTTTCACATGCCTTGTGAATGGACTTACAAAGAGCTTCCTTATAGATTTTCTGCCACTTATTAGAATAGGGAATGTAACTCCATTTTCTTTATGCATATTGTCTCTCTCGTTTGGATTCATGTGCCCTTCACTCCAGTTCTTTAACAAAAAAACCCTCCTGTATTGTATTTCTCAGTCTGAATGGGATGCTGTCTATCTGGTGATACTGTTTCTGGTTTACACAGGGCTCTAGTGCTTTTAACAGTTTCATAGGAATGTAAATACAGTTCAGTATAACTTTATAAAGCTCTGTGGCATACCTTTGTTCTATAGCTAAAGCTACTACTTTCTCCTCAAAAAGTCTCATGCCCACTTCCTCCAGAAACTTAGCCATATGCCTACCAAAAGCTCTCACCAAAATGCCTAGGATGTCACCTAGTTTCCAGCACCCTTTCCCTAAGCATTAACTCCATCAAGTGCTGAACTGAGCCACACTGATGGAAAGGATACATGGGAGGTTTACTTACTGTGTGCACACACAGGCAGTAGTGCAATCGGGAAGAATGAAAGGTGTGGGTATTTTTCCCCTGCTCCAGCTCCATAGAGATAGGAAAAGAGCTGCATATGAGGGTCTCTTAATCCAGGTAACAAGTGATAGGACAAGGGGAAACAGCCTCAAGTTGCACTACGGGAGGTTTAGATTGGATATTAGGAAAAATTTCTTCACTGAAATGGTTATCAAGCACTGGAACAGGCTGCCCAGGGAAGTGGTTGAGTTACCACCCCTGGAGACATTTAAAAGACACGTGGATGTGGTGCTTAGGGACATGGTTTAGTGGTGGACTTTGTGCTAGATTTACAGCTGGACACCATGACCTTTTCAACCTAAATGATTCTATTCTATGTGAACAAGGGAATGGACTGGGACAGATGATTAGAACTTAATGACCTTTTGATTAATTTGTTGTTGACATTCAGTCAGAGGAAGCAGCAGAACAGAGAAGAGAGCTATGTGCAAAGGGAAGAACACCCCTGGAGATTGTCTAGGGTTTGCTGTGTATATAAACGAAGTTAGTACATGCTTTCCATGGTTATGCTAAACAGCTGTTTCATTATTTATGCAAAAAGTAGTAGCATATAAAGACTAGGATTCTTGGAAGGAAATCTTTTTTCTTTTCCTAAAGACATGCCTCTGGATTTCTGCAAGTGATATTTACTTCCTTAAGGGATTTCATCAAATGCCTTCCCATGACAATCTACTTTCCATAAAGCCTCAATATGACAAACCACTCAAATGTGGTAGATTACTGTAGTCATACAACGTCAGTCTCAGGGATAGACACTTATACAAGGTGGTAAGGCAGTTTTATCTTATACAAGCAGAAAAATTGTAGTCATCTCAGCTGAATTTCTAGTTATTTCAGTTACAGTGCTTTATTTTGGAGTTGCTTTTATCCTCTTGGTGCAATTTTCTAAGTAGGGCTTGACACAATTTGCAAACAGTACACTCAGCACAGCAACGCCTGTGCACCATTGGTAGTGCTGCTGGACAATTTCCTTCATAAACAAAGAACTCAAAGATGGTCTAAAACAACAACTGCTTCCCAAACCTGCCTGCCCCAAATTTCAGTAGCAACCTCCTGCTTACATAAGCCACTCCACCCACAGGCCGCTTCAAAACATTGGCTGCAAGGTAGACAACACAAATCCTTGAACACCTGCTCTCTATCTTGTGCCTCCATGGAAGGGAGATTCTTGTAATCTATGTACTAGCAATGACGTCATGCCAGTCTCTGATTTATGCATAATGTTGTAAAAACTAAAATGAGCTCTGCTTTGCTCCCTTTCTGCCAATTTTGTCTCCATTCTCGTCTAATCTTTGGGAAAGTTTCTGCTACTTGGAATCTAACTGAGCAGAATTCTCCCTGAATACTTGATTGTCCAAGTCTCCCTGGACCTCTGTAGTCTCGCACATGCAAAAACTCTGCTGTTTCAGCACTGCAGAAGGCATGGGATGCCTCAAAGTATTATCCAGACTTCCAGAAGAGAATGGCCCCTATGTGACTTCTTACAGCTAAATGAAACTGCCCCTGCAACATGTGGCAGTGTCTAAGGAAACACCTTGGCTTCCTACTACTCAATGATTTCATGCCAAGGTGGTTTCAGAACTAATAACTACTTTGCCTTTCTACATGAACCAAATTTGTAAGCACAAAAAAAAAAAAAAAAGAGACTGTCATATGAGGAGACCTTCACATTTGCTGCCTCTAGCATAAAATTCTGTAATCCATTCATTAGCTACTGCCGGGTCATTGTCTCTCCAACAAAATTATAACTCCTAATGTCTTGAGCCCATTTTCCCCAATGATCCTGAAATGCAGACATTAGAGAATAAGGTTAAATGGTATTTTTGAGGCTATGCGTATCTCAACATTAAGAGCTATGGACCACTACTGAAATGCAAATGATATTCCAATTAATTAAATCATAAAATACTTCAAACTGATGTATAGAAGATTTATAATAATACATGCACTCCTAAGTTATCACATTATAGACCTGAATGAGTACTTATGCATATTGTTCTTAAAGGTAGCCAGTAAAAGCCTGTTGGTTTTGGTCAGATGAAATACTGAATGGATTCCATTGACAAAACTGTTTGGGAACAGGGAAACTTACCCCTATTCTTACTGTTCACATGCAACACAGATGAATCCAAGTCACAAATCTACACATCCTCTACAAGGCGCTGTACAAAAAAAGTAACAGAAAGATAGCTTCTCCTACCACAAAACACTTTTACCTTGTGATCATAAGATATGCCTCAGAGAGTAGCCACTTCTACCACGTTTGCTATGGGAAAGCCACAGTCCTATCAAAGGCCTGTGGATGTGACTAATATACATCTGTTACTGCTGCAGATGAAAGCAATTGGAAAAACATGTAAATTGTAATAAAACTGTTAAAAATTCAATAACAATCTTTTACAGCTTTCAAATGACAGGAAAGCTCTGGCCCTGAGCAATTTAACTTCAAAGATGGATATAACTTCAGAAATGGTCCTGCTTTGTGTTCTGGCATTGGACCAGATGACCTCAAGAGCTACTTTTTGGCCTAAATTCTATGATTTTGTGAAATTATTGTTACCAAAGTGAAATATAAACAGTCTTGAACTTTCACGCAATATTAATTTACACCTTCAAACTGTAACTTCTGCATACAGTACAATTAATTCCATGAGCAAAAAAAAAACCTTTATTAGATGTGATGCATCACAAGAGTTTATGTATCACTAAGGAATCAAATCACCAATAAAGATATTAATATAATGCGTTACACCATAATGCACAAAGTGAAAACAGAAAGTTATTACAAAAGCTTTCTATAACCAAAGACCTTTTATCACCATGTGCCCCTTGCAGACTCTCCTGTTAAAAGATGATGGTTTAATAGTAATGCTTGAGAGCTGGAGCTGTTCTTGCTTCACCTTTTCTTCTAAACTATGGATGCATCTCCACCAGTGCTTTAGTTCCGATCAGGGTTACATTTTCAAAGCAAAGCTCCTGATTGTCTCCCCTTTTCATGCCTTGATTTGCGTTACAGAACACTTATAGAGTACAAGAACTGACTCCTTTTGGAGTGATCAAAGCTCTGCAAATACATCTAGAAAGCTATTTCTCAGTGAGTTCTAGGATACTGATGCTGTTAAGCTGAGGTGCCTTTTTCAGCTCTGCACATCAAGCATTACTAAAAACTAATCCTGTGATATACCTAAAGGTTAAATAAATATGAACCATACATTACTGTTGATAGGAAGAAATGATGAATGTAATGGTTTAACCACCTAACAACACAGCATTGGCAGAACAATGAATAGAAAGCCAGCAGCATCCTGACTTTCTTCTCCTCTCCCCTCTTAGGCATCAAGGTGGAATTGAAATATCAGTAAATGAGAACTATATTGCAAGCTATTGCTTAGTGGACCAAAAGTCCTTTTAATGACATAGCATAGAAGGAGCACTTTATGACTTTCATACAACCTTTGACACCCTATTTGCAACTTTGAGAGATGACTGCTGTAATTTGTCCTAATGCTCACCCCCTGGCTTGCTCACAAATTCACAGCTTCACTGCTGTGTCTATATAACACCTTAAATATTGGCAATATAGTCTCCATTCAGCAGTTAAAGCAAGTATGGAGTGTACTGTAGTAAAACAAACAGCTGTATCCTACACAGAATAGTTCAACCCTCCAAATGAAATACCGAAATGAATCTCTACAGTGCATCTAGCTTTATTGCACAGAGATGAGTCCATGAAGGCTATATACACAGAAGCATTATTTTTTGATGGAAGTATAGTACTTAGCTTTTAGAAAAGCAGTACTGACTGGTTTTGCTGTGCTCCACTCGCAAGTACCATGTACCCAGCTGTCCCTTTTACACAGCTTTATGTATCATTCTATGTATTATTTATAATTGGAAAAGGCAGAGCCACATAAGAGTCAGAACTCATTTACATATCAGTTGTGCAGTAAGCTATTGATGCTATTGTGTCAAAGGTATTTCTGTTTATTCAGCAGACTACAAAAGTAAATTAAAAAAATTCAAATACTAAGTTTCAATTAAGAGACCATTATGATATTTTCTCCAAAATATATTATAGTTATATATTGATTTAATGGTCTGTTACTTTTAAAGTGATTGCTTTTAACACAGTTGCACATAGTTGCCTTTATTATTTCAAAAGCACTTTCAAGTGTAGAATTATGGAATTAGTGTACTTACATTAAAGAAAAATAAGGCAGAATGCCCATCATCTTAACTTCATGTTCCTTTAATAGACATTCATTCTTCATCTTTTTCTTTTCAAATGTAAAAAACCTTGAAAGACTTAAACCAAGTTTAGTTTAATAAGAGAAAATAAGAGGACTGCCACACAGAAAATTACTAAATTATGCTCAGTTTAGGGGTTCCACTTTCCTCTTTTGCCTCAGGCTTTTGGGACATTAAGGCCATGTTATAAATCCTGGTCAGTGCTTTTTTATAAAGAGCAGAAATGAGAGTTTATTAGCATCACAGTGGTTGCCTCAATAATGACAACAGTTGCTCATTACTGCTCATTAGATTCATATTAGATTCATTTGCAATAGCAATACATCTTCTATTCATACTCGATTGCAAAACAACAGATATGATTTGACACCTGCTGTAGTACAGAATTCATTAGCAAGTAATAATACAAATAAGAATTCAATAGATGGACTTAGTCTTCTGTCTCTGATGGGTCTGAAATTTGTCATTTAATGCACAATTTATATGGGACAAATACCACAGCAGGCAATCAGCTTCTTCAAATCACATGTGCTCCAATAAAATATCACACACAGAACCAGATCTGCAAAGAGTAGACAGACATACAAACAAGCAAATTAATAGTTCCATATGCAGTATATTATGTATGCAGTAATATACATGAGTTGTTTCTGTTGATATCCCTAATATATAGATTCATGTAGTTACTAATTTTTCAAATCACAGACATATGCAAAAATTTAGTCTTTCATCAAACCACTAAGTCAGCAAGTGAACAGGTCTGATTTTCCCTTGAAAACTTCATGGAGAAACTGAGCCCAGGATGTTACCAAAATACTACTTAAATGCCATTGCCTTAATTTACTCAAACTGTGCATAGCTATTATTGTATTGCTATACTTTGGGGGCACCAAACAAATAATGGTTCTTAAACAGGCTGAACTCCCTTCTAAAAAAATCCATGGGGAAAAAATCCACCAAAATTATCTCAAAATTTGGCAGTCCTTGCCTTTTATCCTGTGCAAGGGATGCATGTATACCCAAGTGCTACAGCTCTTCACATCAAGAGAAGTATAGAAATAGAAGGATAGGTTGATTCTAAAATCTAGCCCTGCATATGCCAAAATAATTTGCAGTGTATTACCCTCAGCCTCATTATTAACTTTCATGGTATTTCTGATGTTGTTTCTCAAGGTACAAAACAAATAACTCCTTTCCGTCCTCTGCCCAGCTTCTAATCAATCTATCAAGTTATTTAATTCCCTACAAATTAATGTTTATGCAAAGGAGTTTCAGTGTGTTGCTACCCCTCAAAATACCTAACATCTGAAAAACTATGGTTTTGCTTACTCTTCCTCTGGAAATTACTTCACAATTTCTTCTCAAATCCGTTTCAAGCACAGAAGTTCCTCAATTCAATAGTCATAATTTAACTCAGTTTTCCACAGCAGAACTGAATATGATCACTGTTCTCTACCAGCACTGTTTTAGAGAGAACATTCATGATTTAACACTTAAAGAATATATAGGACAGTAAAAAAAAATTCTCGGTTAAAGACTACCGAACATGTATTCTGAATTTTGTAATAAAAATATTTGATCTGATGCAACCTAGTATCAGGCCTGACTTTTCTTCAGATTTCTTCTTAAGTCACATTACCAACCTGTGGTCATTCTATGATTCTCATTTCCTTCAAACCAGCAGGCTCAAAAAGCATAGCCTTAACCTGGGTATTATTAATTTCTGTTCCATTTCTCTTACACAAGTATCTCAGTGCCTCACAACTTCATATTCACAGCAAACTGTATAAGGACATTTCCACTTTGTTGTTGATGCTCATGAAAGTAGTAACACCAAGTTGAACAGGTCCAGAGGTAGATCCATAGGAAACTAACAACCTCTTTGCATTCCCAAGTCCCCCTTTCAATTTATTACTCCTTGCCCATTTCTCTACTTTTTTTATACTTCTTGCATTTACTCAACATATACTGCAGCATAATTAATAATTTCCCACGTGATTCTGTACTAAATGCCTTGCTGAAGCCCAAATCAATTGGTTCTATCACACTCATCTGGCAAATCAGTTATCCTAGCAAAGACAGATACCGGGTTAGTCTGGCACAATGCAAAGAAATACTGCATGTTATTCCAGCTTCCATTTATCATCATGCGCTGTTATTCTTCCTTTCAAAATTAGTTCTAAAGCTGCAAACTGTTGAAATCAGGCTACCAGTTTTTCACTTGGTTAAATCACTTTCTTTTCTTAATTGTAAGTATTTTCTGTATGGTAATATGTCATATTAGACAAATTTATTTGTCCGGCTGCCTGTAAACTATGGAATGGAAGTTGCCATTTTCCCTCTTCTATCTTGTGACGCAAAACATTCAAAACATGTATTATCAAAAAGACCATTCATAAAACAGCATTTATAAAAGGCAGGCAAATATTCCTCCTCTAAGCAAACACTGCTTTCTCAGGATCTCTAGAAACTATCTGTTGTTATTTGAAGTTTATTTTAATGCATGAGCTCTTATCCCTGTTCTTTATCCTTCTCTCTAAATTGGAGAGATATGGATTTGATGCGTGGACAGTACAGTGGATAAGAAACTGGTTGGACAGTTGTATTCAAAGAGTAGTGGTCAATGGCTCAAAATCCAGATGGAGATCCGTGACAAGTGGTCTCCCTCGGGAGTCCGTACTGGGATCAGTGCTGTTTAATATCTTCATCAATTATATTGACAACAAGATTGAGAGCACCCTCAGCAAGTTTGCAGATGACACCAAGCTAAGTGGTGTAGTTGCCACATAAGAAGGATGAAATGTCATCCAGAGGGAACTGGACAGGCTAGGGAAGTGGGCCTGTAAGAACCTCCTGAGGTTCAACAAAGCCAAGTGCAAGGTCCTACACCTAGGTCAGGGCAATCCCCATTTTCAGTACTCGATGGGGGATGATGTGATGAAAAGCTGACCTGCAGAAAAGGACTTGGGGGTGCTGGTCAATGAGAAACTTGACATGAGCCAGCAATGTGCACTCGCAGCCCAGAAGGCCAACCCTATCCTGGGCTGCATCAAAAGAAGCATAACCAGCAGGGTGAGGGAGGTGATTCTGCCCCTCTATTTCTCTCTTGTGAGATCTCATCTAGCGTACTGTGTCCACTTTGGGAGTCCTCAACATAAGAAGATATGGAGCTGTTGGAACAGGTCCAGAGGAGGGCTACAAAGATGATCTGAGAGCTGGAGCACATTCCATATGAAGACAAGCTGAGAGTTGGGGTCGTTCAGCCTGGAGAAAAGAAGGCTCTGTGGAGATCTTATAGCGACTTTCCAGTACCTGAAAGGGGCCTACAAGAAAGCTGGAGAGGGACTATTCATAAAGGCTAGTGGTGATAGGATAAGGGAGAATGGGTATAAACTGGAGAAGGGCAGATTTAGACTAGACATTAAGAATAATTTCTTCACCATGAGAGGGGTGAGACACTGGAACAGGTTGCCAAGGGAAGCTGGGGATGCCCCATCCCTGAAGGTGTTCAAGGCCAGGTTGGATGGGGCCTTGGTAACCTGATCTAGTCAGATGTCCCCGCCCATGGCAGGGGGTTGGAACCAGATGATCTTTAAGGTCCTTTCCAACCCTAACTATTCTATGATTCTGTGATTCTATGATTCTATGATATACAGAGCAGACTTCATAGAAAAGTCATACACATTTAGTTCATGAGGAACTATTAAAAACCAACAGATCTAACAGCAGTTCTAAGCCTGGATTTTCAAGAGTCACTATAAATGCAAAACAAGGGGGGAAAAAAGTCTCACAAGCAGGGCAAAGCCTCACTTGAATAAGCTAACCGCTTCTAAAAATCAGCTGTTCAGGAAATTACTAGCATGATTATTGTGATTATTGGAGAAATCAGAGCCACAGATACTGAATTTACCAAGCAAGACCATCCAATTAGCCCATCAGTCTCCTTTCACAACTATGGCTCTGCTCATGGAACTGACTGCATTGCAATGAGTAGTGGAGCACTTTCAAATAAGAACAGCAACTTGCTTTCCTGGGCATGCTGGAAAAGTGACACATTGCTATCTTATTAGATGCATTATACAAGCTATTTGCCACTTCACCTCTGTTTTTAATTAAAAAAAAAACAAAACAAAAAAACCCCAAAAACCCAAAATACCCAAAGCACAAAACCAAATTGAAAACAGCCTGAACAGTCATTAAAATAAACAGCTTCCTGATTTCTCCTGGGAAAGGAGGCATCGGCACCCTGCCTCTTTCCTTCTGGATGGGATCTGAGAAATAACAATGCAAATATATTAATATTGTGTGGTCAGGACTATTTTCTATTAATATGCCACTAATATAATGGACCTTTGTGCTACATTTAAAGATCATGAAGATCAATATTTATTCTGAGGTCAAGAAAAAAAATCAATCTTGCAGTAAAATAAGTCATATTTAATATATCCTACCATGATAATTAAGTTTGTACATAAAAAGTAGCATGGATATATGAATAATGAGTGCTATGACAGATGAGTTTCCCTACTCAGATAAGTTTATGTGAATAGTTTCAGAAGTGGAGAGTCTTAAATGAGTACATGAACCTTCTCCCTGAGTGCTTTGCCAAATGTCTTTTTGGTTTTTGCTACATTTTCACATGCACTGCTGTACAGATAAAAAAAAAAGTCACTGATTCCTATATATTAAGAACACTGGTACACTATTAATAATATTCCTGTAATTCTTTCACTTCCATCCCTAGATATCCTTTGAAAAGACACAGTGTCTCAGTAATAAACACTGGAAGCTTCACAACCTTTCTCCCGCTTTCTGGACCAGCGTATCTTTACTTTTATGCCTAAGATAAAATACATGAGAATATCAGTGGAGACAAACTACTAATTTCCTTTCTAAGGCTGTAATAACTTTAACTTTATGCAAATTTTGTGTGTCTATTGGTTTGGGGGGGCAGAAGCTGGAATAAAATAATTCTGAAATAGTGACAGAAAGAAGAACATAAGTTCATCAGTTCAAATGTAACACAGGCCCCACAGTAAGGCAGGGCTAATGTTCACCATCAGAAAATAGCCATAGCGATAATGCATAGACAGTAACTCTCACCTAAGCATCTCAGTGCCTTAAAATAAGCCACCTGGACTGCTTCAGATGGATAAAATGAAACAGAGATGAAATTATTCGTATAAGGTCAGTCAGTAGTAAAGCCAGGATTAGGATTCCTGGAATTACTCCCATAAGGAATATCATTCCTGATATCCTTCTCTGCTCTAGCCAATAAGACATTCCGCTCTCCCTGCAAATACAATCCATTCCCACAACAACAATAAACTTAAATTATCTCTTTGCAAGTTTCTGGAAGTAAATAAACATGGAAAAGAAAACGCTTTTTCTTCAGTGCTCATAAATAACTGCCTTTCAAAGGTATGAGCAATAAAATCTCTGACATACAAGAGAGAAGGAACACATCCAGGGTCTGAGTAACTTTTCAGTTATAGTGATAGGAACTGGGAGTAACCTCTCATCCCAACAGCCACCAAAATAATGCAAAAGCAGAAACAGTGTTGGGGGAAAGAATCCTGACCCTGACTGTACAGACAGGACCTGTAGCTCATTCAAAACACAGACATCACTACTTCCCTGTTTCAGGGCTTTTGTTGCCAGAAGGTGTGACCGCATGGTATTAATCTCCTTTTTTGGTTAGTTCTAGGCGTAGAACTTGTTACATATTTCCATGGCATCAGTAGCATGGTGAGTGTTAAATTAGGACTGGATAGGCAACTCACAGAGGCTAAAGCAGTCCCTCTAGAAGAGTCCTTTGTTCATTTGGGCTACTTGGTATGAAAGTAAATGTCAGCTATTCCATAGCTCCTGTACTTAATTAGAGCTTTTCAGTTAATTTGTTTGTAGTATTATATTTGAGATGAAAATTGCAAGATCACCATATTTTTGTATTTTTGTCAAAGACAGGACTAATTTCTTGTCTGCCTCTTAAAAGTCTGTTTTCTTCTGCTCTGTTTAACATGTAAAAGCCTTTAATACTTTGAACTTATTGTGAGATGCAAAATATAAGAACTGTCTACACAGAAAGCCTTAATCAGTCAGAAAGTAGGTAAATTATGTCTTCATGCCATCCATATTGAGTGTCCATTACTCCTGGACATAGCACATTAACTGACTCATTAGCTATTTCAAACCATATGGACTTAGGTTTGGGAGGGTTGCTCTGATAATATCCTGAGGTGAGCTTCCTAATTATTGTAATTATGTGATCTTAATCATGGGGCCAGTCACACAAAATAGAGTCAAGAGTCTTTAAAATGGGTGTCAATGCACCTAGACAATGACTGAGTTGGGCAACATGCCCCCTGGATGTTGGAGATCTCTTGATACTGCAAAAAGTAATTACTTTAAACATTCTAAGAAACCTGCAGCGAGCACAGCAACAACTGAATAAGCATGCAAGCACATGGGACTCAAGCACAAACACAAATAGATTTCTCAGCAGAAAGCGGAAAGCAGTTTGAAACTTGATGCCTCATCATCAATGGTCTTAATACAGAGATTTTACATCTCTAGTCTAAATTTAGCCATGATATTTTAAGCAGCAAGGAGATCTGGAGTGGAGGCGGGGGGAATTAAATGTGGAAGTGTTAAAATGTCAGTGTTAAATACCACAAAAGCATTACAATGCAACAGTGAGAGAAGCTACAAGGTGCTTACATACAGTAGCAAATACAGGGGCTTTGTGTATGCAATACTGCAAAATTTCATGTAAATGACTGAAATCTTTTACATCTTACAGGCTTTCAAAGTGACTCTTGGGCACCTACAAATCCAAAAGGCAAGATATTACATGGCACCAGACACTTCAATACATAGCAAGATAGCAGAACTATACATTCAAACTTTATTTGGGTATCTAACGTTGATTCACAATGCAAAATAATCTATGCTGATATCTTCACCCCAAAGCTAGATCACTGTACTTGCCTTGCAGAAAAGGTAGTCCAGGATATTAGCAACAAGCACAGAATAACATAAAAAGTATAGCACCGCTATTTTCTTTATCAGTAAGGTGATAGTGACCACACCCATACTGATTCCACAGAGAAGCCTGTAAGATTTCCTCACCTATCACATACCAAGATTGTGCACATCAAACAAAATAAATGAATAAAACCCTACAGATAGCACGATACAAAGTAAATATCCAATCAGAGCCATTCTCCACCACTTCTCCTATATAATACAAAACAACCAGAAAAGGCCCTCCTGAGCCGCAGGAGGGATGGATTCTTCATTGGAAGGGCCTGTGGCCCTCAGCTGGTTGCAGCTATGTGGCATTAGTAAGTAAAGTAACAGTGATTTGGTAGCATTTTCAGTTGTATATTAAGCACGATTTGTATATTTTTACTCCTATGAGCATATGCACCTTTCTCTTGTAAGTATGCTCGAATTTGGCAGCAATATTGGTTATATCACTTTGAAGGCAACTAGCACCCATCACAATAAGGCTTTCCTGAAAAAAGAGCCCCAAACAACAAAAAAAACCCAAAACACCTTACTATCTGTCATTATTTTGGCCATTCATTTCCCTCATTCGCAAAGTGCTAATTTGGAGCAACTGTGAGTAGGCAATGGAGGCTTTAACCTGACTGCATGAAGCTCATGTTTCTTGGGTGAGCTCTTAACTGGCTAACAAAAAAAGCCCTGTCTCCAGTTCAGCCACAAAGGAAAAGAGGTTTTCTTAGTCCCACCCACAAAACACAGGAATGAGCTATTTATAGGGCAAAATGTCTTAGTACCAAGTTCTAATCTGATTAGTCCTTATTCTTTGATCTTTGTTGATTATTTTATAAAGATACATGTGTTAATTTTTTTTGTCTTATCTAGAACTGAATTGTACGGGAAGTTTGCTAGTGACATTGGTATGCATTTTGGGGGCTTATTTGTTAGGGTTGTTTATTAATAACCACCTGGATTTAAGCGCCAAACAAACTAATTTTTCAGATGTAGTCTGATATGGACAGGAAACTTCTTGTAGTAAGTTTTTTTGTTGTTATTGTTTGGTTTGGGTCTGTTTTTGTCTGGGTGTTCTTATTAATCTGCTTTCTTCTGGATTTATCTTTGTGGGATTTTCAGCTATTGTAATGAATGTTAAAAGCTTTAAAATCTTCAATCTTAAGTTCACTTTCTCTATAAAAAATATCTAAACTTAGTTAAATACTGCTGCCTGAATTGTAGGGTATATACCTCAAAGCTTTTAATGTAGCTGGGTTCAGCTCCACGAAATCCATGGGTTTCACAGCTTCTAAAGGGAATCTGTCAGTGAAGTTAGACATAGTTTGCTCTTTTTTTTTTTTTCAGGCATCTCCTCTGCGAAACTAAGAGACTTGATATCTTCTGCAGAAATTCCTTTAACAAAAAGGTCTGAAGAGATTTCCTTGCTGGGACTCTCTGTGAGAGAAAAGTATCTAGTCCCTTCTGGAGAAATATCTTTAATGGAATTGTGAAAAGACTTTTTTTTCTGAAGTGTCTCCTGTGAAATACAGCAGTTTTCCTTCTTCAGTAGTTGCCCCCTTAACAGAAATATCTGAGGATATTTCCCTCACATCTGTGCTGGGATAGGACAGCACACATTGCTGCTCCTCCTCCTATATCAGCACCGTGTCCTTCATGTGGTATAAGAGCCAGGGCAACTTCTCCTTCCTCACTGGTGCCTCCTGTATTGTCTCCCCAGGAAATGCTGGAACATCACTCTCTAAGTCCAGCTTGTGCTGTACAGGTCCAGGCACTTTTTTCATGTCTGTATTTAGCTGCAGATACCTCGTCTTCTCTAAGAGGGTCACTCTTGGTTCACTTCACCACAACAGAAGTTTGGCCTTCAAACTTCTTGGCAGCAGCATCTGTTTGTTTTTCAAATAGATCTGAATCTATGGTTTCTAGTTTTCCTTCCAATGGAGACTAAAGGAAAGGTGTGCATCCTGCACTGGTGGGGGCAGATGGAGTGGGAGAGGTCATTTTGACTATACTGTTGTCAGGACTCATGCATCACTCTTCAGCCTCTGCAGTCTGGGGACATGGTGTTTCTTCAGTGGATCATAGAATTATTTAGGCTGGAAAACACCTCTTAGATCATCCAGTCCAACCATCGACCCAGAACCACCATGCCTACTAAACCATGTCCTGAAGTGCCATGTCTACACATTATTTGAACACTTCCAGGGAAGGAGACTCTACCACTTCCCTAGGCAGCCCATGCCAATGCTTCACCTCTCCTTCAGTAAAGATTTTTTTTTTCTAATATCCAATTTAAATATCTCCTGATGCAGTTTGAGTCCAAGTGAGACGCTGTGTCAAAGGTTTTACTGAAAATTGAGGTAGACAACATCCACAGCCTTTCTGTCATCTAGTAAGTAGGTCCCTTGATCATGGATGGAGATCAAGTTGGTCAAACAGGACCTGCTCTTCATGAACCTGAAGCAGCTGGGCCTGCTCCTCTGGTTGACCTGCACTTTCCAAGTAAGCGTATTTAAGATGAATTACTCCATAATCTTTCCTGGTACTAAAGTTGAGAGGATAATAGAAGACCAGAAGTTTGCATCATTTCTATGGGAACACTGACCAACACGTTATCAGGATATCCTTGATGAGCAAATGTGGGGGTATTGTAATGCCCTCTGAGTTTCTTGGGCATTTCAATATTTGGCTGCCTATCAGGCACTAGCAGTGATCATTGGGTCAGTACTTTTTAATGTCTTCATAAATGACCTGGATCCAGGAATTGAAGGTTTACTAAATTTGCAGATGACACTCTTGAGGGCAGAGAGGCCCTGCAGAGGGATCAGGACAAATCGGATCATCCACTTCCAACCCCTTGCCATGGGGAGGGACAGCTCCCACTAGATCAGGTTGCTCAAAGCTTCATCCAACCTGGCCTTGAACACCTCCAGGGATGGGGCTTCCATGGCTTCCCTAGACAATCTGTACCACTGCTGCACTACCCTCACCATTAAGAATTTCTTCCTAATGTCTAATCTAAATCTTCCCCCTTCCATTTTAAAGCTATTCCCCCTTGTCCTATTGTTACATGCCCTTGTAAAACTTGCCCATTTCCCCCTGAAGCTGCACCAGGGAATAGCATTGTGTGGGCAGGCTGAGGGGAGGTGGGAAACCCAGTACAAGATTGATACAAGAATCATAGAATAACCAGGTTGGAAAAGACCCATCGGATCATCGAGTAGAGCCATTCCTATCAAATACTAAACCGTGCCCCTCAGCACCTCGTCCACCTGTCCCTTAAATACCTCCAGGGAGGGTGACTCAACCACCTCCCTGGGCAGCCCGTTCCAGTGCCCAATGACCTTTTCTGTAAAAAATGGTTTTCTGATGTCCAGCCTGAACATTCCTTGGCAGAGCTTGAGGCCATTCCCCCTTCTCCTGTCCCCTGTTACTTGGGAGAAGAGGCCATTACCCTCCTCTCTACAACCTCCTTTTAGGTAGTTATAGAGAGCAACGAGGTTTCCCCTCAGCCTCCTCTTCTCAAGTCTAACAACCCCAGTTCCCTCAGCTGCTCCTCGTAAGACTTTCAAGCCGTTTTTTCCAGACGCTGTTCATTCTTTGAAGATGGTAATGGCTTGTGTTCAGTATGATCTGTGTTGAACAGATGTATCTTCTTCTGTAATCACCTCTGTTTGGAGTTTCTCCCTATCTTAAAGCCAAGGTCAAACAGAGAGCTGGAGCCAAAGCTCTAATTCAGCAAGATTTTTGACTGGTGTGAAGTTCATAATAAAATTAAAATTTTTCCTTGGAAAGTAATAGGATATGCATAAGATTCCTGGGAGAATTTATACACATGCATGTAATTGGGAAATACTCTTGTCTCCAACTCCTATATCGCTGCGCACAATCGATGGCGATCGCTCCCTCGCGTAGCCCAGGCCCGATGAAGGACGCCCGCTTTCTAAGACTCCAAAACGAGTCTTGAGAGAGAGTTTATTTACCGGCATTTTCGATATCCCCCACCACCTCCCTGGCCGCCGCGCTCCGCCTCGCTCGAGCGGGGCTGAGAGAGGGCGGGAAACGGCGCGCGACACCCCCCCCCCCCCCTCCCCGGGGCGGCTGAGGGAGGGCGGGAAACGGCGCGCGACATCGTCCCCCCGCCCCTCCCCACACGCACCCGGGGCGGCCGAGGGAGGGCAGGAAGCGGCGGTGACCGCGTCCCGGCCGGGGCTGTCCCGGTCGCTCTCCTGTGTCCCCGCCTCGGACTTTTCCCCGCGGGAAGACGCCGCCCCGCCGTTTCCTTCTTCTCCCGCTGAGGGCGGGCGCTGCCGGCCTGAGGGAAGTTTTCCTTTTGGGAAACTGGCGGAGGTGGGTCCACGTCCCGCCGGCCTGTGCCGCCCCACTGGCCTGGCTGGGGTCGTGGAGCGGCAGCGATCCATCTGGGAAAAAGTCAACTTATTTCATTTCTTTCCCCCTCTGAAGGTGCGATGCCGCCCAAGGTCCGAGGCAGAGGCAAGCTGCCGGTTCCTCTCCCGAAGGACATGATCCTGAAAGACACAGAAGGAAAAGTCTGGAGGCTGGGCAGGCAGATCGGCCAGGGAGGGTTTGGCCTGATCTATTTAGGTAAAATAGAGGTGGCGATTACAAGGGTCACTTGTCAATTTCTTTGTAACTTTCTGACGTGAGTGAGACTGAGCGAGTTTGAAAAGTTACTATTGTTTACATGCTGGTGGTCGTCTGTATTGAACTGTAGTTTTCTGAGGTTTTCAGCGCCCTCTTGGGTGTCCTTGTTGTTCAAAGTGTCGCTGACAGTGCAATGGTTCCTCCGTGGGCTGCCCAGCCCAGTTTGCTGGCTTCTGGTACATCTTTCTATGGAACTTGCATGAGGTAGGCGAGTTACTGCTGCTGTGGGACTACTGAAGAGCACTACTAGGCAATGCTCTTCAAGGCAATGGTGATGTTTTCGTGAGCTGCTGCTTTGGACTTAACCCAGTCTTGTGCACTGGAGCACTCTGGGTTTCCAGTTACCGGAACTGTTATCTTCTGGTTAAGACTGGTTTCGGTTTTCATCCAAGAAATGTAACAGTAAAGATGGTTAGCAGGGTGTTGCCTCTGAATTAAAGTCGTTAACCAGAGGTGGAAATGCTGTTCTTTATTTGCTCTAGTCTAGGTATGTTTCTGTATTTTATTCTGAAAAAGCTGCATTTCACTCAGTCTGATTTATAAAGAATTAATTGTTTTAAAAGGCAGTTGGTAAAGCATTCTGGATCACTGAAGACATTATAGTGTATGTTAGTACTGCTGGTCTCTATGAAAGAGAAATCCTGTTCAATACAATATTACGAGCTGTTTATTTGTTTTTCCATGACAAATGTATACAAGCAAGCTAGACCACAGGGACTGTTTGGGACTAAATTGAGCTTGTATTGAAGCAACAGTGAAGAATTATCTAGAGTCAGTTTAGTGCATAGACTCTGGAGCCAAAAGTTAGAGGTACGTTGACTCTGTACTTGCAGTATTAATCCTTAAAACTTGATAAGCAAGTCTGCTATCCACAAATCAACTCATTTTTATGCATAAATTAGCTATAACTTGATTTTTTAAACTTTACCTCTTTTGCATTTTTCTGCCATAGAAAGTACAGTTTTGATTGTTTCCCATGCTTTTCCCTTGGTTGATCTCTTAATGATGTTTCCTTCTTATGGAGTGATTTGTCAGAAAATTATCTGTTAATACACTGTTGTGCACCATGAGCTTTCCACTTTGCGAGATTTACAGATTTTTATAATGAGACAGGTTTTCATCAGAACAAGTATCATATGTCACACACCTTCTCAATTCTTTTATCTTTAGTAATTTCTTTCAAATATGCAGAGCTGTGCTAGATTCAGTGTGGTTTCATGGAAGTGAAGGAGTTGTCCATCAGTGTCAAATTGTAGCATCAAGCACCTACTGTAGAGAGAAAGAGTGTTCATTTTCTGTAGAACGGTTAGCGTGTGTGCTCTTTTCATATTTGCAGACATTTATGTAGCACTTATGCCACTGGTCTCTTGGTGACAGATTTACTGTGATCTTTGTTACCTCTGTCTGACTGTCTTGTGGTGCTTAGCTGATTTCGGCTGTTCAGGAACATTTTATATTGCACTGAAGTGTTTTTTCTTTTGCTCGTTTTTCCCTCATGTTCATTATGGTTAATTACAAAGAACTGAATGGCAACTGAAGATTTGTATTTTATTTCGTGGTGTGATAGTCCCATATGTGGTCAGATGTTGCTTCTCTGAGGAGATTGCCCAGTTCCGTTTATTAATCTGTGCCTGTAAACTACAGAAGCTGGACAATTTTGCTTGTGTGTCTGGACTTAAATTGCATCTAGGCTTCAGGTTTGAGTGGAGAAACTTTCCAGGGAGGGCAAAAGGCATAAGCTGGCACTTTGTTCCACTGAATGCCTGTATAAATGAAGTGAAAAGATTTCAGTAACAACCTAAATGCCATTGCCAATGTTTTCCCACAGAGTAAGTAGTCACTGAAAAACCTGGAGAAAATAAGGCTGTGTATATGTTTGCAAGTTAATTGGTTAAATGGAAGTGGATGAGTAAATGGCAACAGTTGGTAGCTACAGCCCTACATCCACCCTATATAATATAGCATGTTTTTCCTTTAGGCTAGATTTGGTATGGTCTGCTGCACTGAATTTTCTCACCAAGTTCGTGGTTTGAGGCTGTCTGAAGGAACTATTTTGAATGTTGCTCATAGTAGTTGAGGTTCATCTGGTGGGCTCCTCTAGTGCAGTTTCTGGTTTGGTTTCCTTTGGAACTGATACATTTCACACATACTTAACTGCGCTATAAACTGACCCAATGGGTTTGGTTAGAGTGTTAACTAACTGCAGTTAGCAGGGATGCTTTCAGAATATTTACATTCTTTTTTCCTTTTGATATATCTGATAGCTTGTTATGACTTTTGAAATATCAGTTGGTTATGTTTGTGAGATGCAGTGCACAGAGCATACGAGATGTTACCATTAGAAAATACACCTTAGCCTGAGCTAAGAAGTAAAGTTCAGGTGTCTCTGGATATTGCCTTTCAAGGATAAAGAAAAGGAAGATGGAAACTTGCAGAAGGCTCCCATGGAGAGAAGAGACTGAGGGAACTGCTGATGCAGTGCAGAAAGCAAGGTTCTAGTGAATGTAGTTCTCCAAGTTTAAGACAAAAAAGATGTATTCCTGAATCAGTCGGAATGTAGCTCTGTCATTTTGTGTTGCAGTCAAGTCACACTGGACCTTGTGGGTGTTATAGCATGGGGAATTCAGTCAGTTTCATGCAGATTTGATTAGTTTTCTGCCTGATCGCACAGACCATTGAGGCAATTTCATACAGTTTGGTGTTTGTTGCAGTTTGGCTCTCACTGAACTGAAGTGGAGAGCAGTCGGTGTATTAGTTGAGAATGCAAATAGAACTTGGGACCCTTGGTATTACTATTCCGTGTTTTTTTGTAAGTGACAACATGGCTGAAGAAACGCTGCTGCCAGTTTTAAAATGATATTTGTTTTTATTTAATCTTCTCAGAATGACCAGTGAATTCGAACATGTAGCCCAGAACTGAAGGCTTTAGTTCCCCTTGTAGGTCATTGTGCAATTAGAAGAGGAAATGGGCAAGATTTGTTCCCAAGTATTGGCACTGACTGAAGCTATCTTATTTAGTCCACCTCTTTATCTCTAATACATGTGTATATTGTTTAAAGTATACTGTTCAGTGGCTTTTTGGGGGCTTGATCCTATACAAGAGTTTAGTTGTTGTTGAGAGTCAAGGGGAGTGAAATAGAAGGTGAACCTTTGAGAGTAAGATGTGGATGCTTGGTGCTGAGAGGCACTCTCTTTCTCTGGGCTGTTCAGACTAGGTTTGAGTGCATATACAGTAAGATATGAGAGGAACATTAAACTTTCAGTGAGAGGCTAACCCAGAAAGAGCTGTAGAGAGATGGACAAGACAGGAGAGTGGAAACACATACGACTGCCTGCCAGATGTGCACAGCACAGCCCTTTTATAAAAGTAAAGGTTAACTTGGCTGGTTGTATCTTTTAATAAGTATTTTTACAGTAGCGGTGTAAAGATTTTGATGTGCGTTGTTATAGCTTAATTTCCCATTAAGGGTACTTCATACTCCATTAATCTATAACAACGTTCCTGAGAAATTTTATGGTATCTCTGCAAAATATATTTACAAGGAATGCATTCCATGGAAAGTCATCTTCACTAAATCAAAGTTGCTGAAAGCCATTTACTGACCCTGAGTGCTAGGATGTAAATTGTCTCGTCAGATGCAGGGCCTCTAAACTTATAATTATGTACCTGAGAGTTGTCACTATCTACAAGTTCTGTTCTATCTCAGAAACATTTTTCCCAGTTTTCTAATAATTTTTTCCCTTTCCTGTCCATGCTGTATGTTCAGGGGCATGGTTTAGTGGCAGATAGGGGTGGTTGGACTTGATGATCCAAGAGGTCTTTTCCAACTTGGTGATTCTATGATTCTATCTTGTCTGTTTCTTTGTTGGCTTGTTAATTCCTTTGAATTCCGTTTGCATTTGTATCTTGACCAGAGCAAATCCAGCAGCTGAAGGCTTACGTATACTGATTCCTCTCAATAATCCTGAAGAGGAGAGCTGCTGCTGCTGCCAGAAGAGAAACTAACTAGAGATGTTCTCTGAAGCATTGCTTTGTTGGAGCAAGAGCAATATAGCTCATAAGCTGGAATTAATTATGCTATTGTATGTTAGAAGTTTTATTTTCTTTTTGTTACTGATGCTGATTTGCTGTCAGGTGCCTCAGACAGAACTATTATCCCTTTGAAAAGAGGGAGCAGAACTGAGACCAACTGAGAAAGAAGGTGACACATTCGTGATCTCGTGGATAGTTTGTTAGCCCTGTGGAGAACAGTAGCACTACATTGGAAAATTAAGCAAGATTTGAGGAGGTTGCTACTGAGAGCCTTACATTGTGTCATTTATCTTCTTGATCACAGCTGCTAATTAATGCCAGTCTTTATATAAATCATTAATCTAGTCCTACTGCAAGCACTCTATTAATGCACAATTTGGACTGAAAATTTAAATGCACAAAGGTCACATAATCTTTTGTTAAGATTCCACTGTCACAGTGAAATCTGTACACAGCACTATCTTCTTGCAGGATTCTTTCTCATGGAAACTGATGGTTCTGAAAAAAACTTAAACACACATGCACGTTTGTTAGATGGTGTCCTTTACAACAGAACTTATTAAATTGTAAATGTGTTTTAATTGTGTTAAACCTGGATATTGTAATGGAACTTTGTAAACAATAGGTGAAAACTCAGAGTTTTGAAACCATTTTTGGTAGCTGGCTTTGCTGCGGATGTTCAAGTGTTACTGTTTGGCTGCTATTTTTGCATGTGTTGTTGCAATATGGGAAGCTCAGGAAAGTATATATTGATAAAGCTATAACTGTTGATAATTCTGTCCTGCTTGGAGATCTGTCACCAGTATAGCTAGCAGCATACTATCCTTCTTTTTCTTTTTTACCCTCGTTTTCCAAGAAGAGGCAAAGATTATTTGCTTGAGCAGCAAACAGTGATTAAATAGGTGAGTATTGTCTTCTAGTACAAGGAACACAGGGAGCTCTGCTTCTAGTGAGGGTAGGGAAGAGGTGTGGTTGTGGCTTTTTCTGCTTTTATGCTTGGACCACAGTACACTGATACGCTGAGGCCTGGTATTCTGGGAATCAGGCTGAGGTGTGAAAGAATGGTTGTTTCTATTTCAGAAAGATTAATTTCCATGGCTAATTTGTATTCCTGTGAGCAGGGGTGTATATGTGTCAAGGAAGAGAAGTGTTGATGGAAGCACATTCTGTCATTGTTATAGTGTTCATTCCTTGGTTTGTGTTAGGAAGCCAGCTTTAGCAATTGGTTCTAAAGAAACAAAGTACTTCAACAGTTGCTTAAATTAACTTCACTGAAAATATTTACTATAGTACAATGAACAAATTAAAAATGCAGTAAAAATTATACCAAAGGATATATGTTCAGCATGATTTTTATAAACTCAGTGGAAAGAATATTAATAGCAAACCTCTGTAATTAATAGCTCTAGTAGGTAACTGTCTGGTTAGGGATGGATTTTTCTTAACCTTCAGATGTTAAAATGCATTTCAGCAAAGGTCTCATTGTACCTGCAGATGTGAACCTTTGTGAGGAAATAAATGTGTTGGCAGATGAGCACCACTTTAAGAAAGAGTCTTAAGAGTCTTTTTATCTAGTCACTAATATTAAGCTTTAAAATATAGGTATAGCAAGCAGAATACCTAATTTTTCACCCTGTTTATGAGCAAAATATATCATAAACTGAGCCTGCTTTTAATATTTGGTGGTTACTTAGGGCTGACTGCATGGTATGGGATCAGCCTCCACCATCTATTAAAAGAGGAAATATTCCTTACCTCAATTAGTTCTGATTCCTTTTCAATCTTCCCTCTTTCTTCTATTTTTTTTGGCTAGAAGTCTCAACTTTCAAAGCATAACACATTTTTACACTGTAGTCTAAAACCAGTTACAAAGTTTCAAGAGATCATTATTATTACACTTTAGTGTTCTGCCACATAATGTGTTGGGCTTCTTTATCCAATGTGTATGGGACCTGTGATTTGGAAGCTGTTGTGTTCTTCATTAGTCCACCTAGCAAGAGTTCTGGTCGGGACTGAGACTCTGTCATGCTAAGTAAAACTAGAAAGTCAAGAGAGCAGGTTTGATTTACACACACCCGCAACCACCTGTTGCCTTATGGAGGGCACTCCCTTCAGCCGTCTTTGGCACCTATACCCCACTGAACCTGGCATAGTGTTTTCTGAGTGGGCACCATGTCAGAGTAGCAGATGGGCTGGAGCAGAATCTTGCCAGGAAACAGTTTGTGCATCAAGTTTTAAATATTAGAGGCCTGGACTCCCAACTGAGAGTGCCGTTAGAGCAGACCATGCATAGCTTTTCTGCCTGAGGTTAAGGAATGTGTCAGGCCTATTCCAGCTTAGAGTAATTAAGTTTGAAAGTCAAAGAGCGGCTTGCATTGCTGCAGAATAGAAAACTTTGGCTCTAGCAAATCAAGATTAAGGATTCATAGAGATATGAGTAAGAAATATAGTGAAATTTCCTAGCAGAACTATATGGTCTTAACTTGGAGGCATTTGCAGTTTATCTGCAGAACAGTTTAGCAGTTGAGCACCACTTTCTACCAAAACTAGTTTAGTCATGTCTTGTGAAAGATGACTTCACAAGCACGGTAGAAAGCTATGTTTATGTAAGTTGTATAATAAAACTCTACATTCATAAAGCTACCTAGAAGAAGAATCTTAAAAAAAACCCCCAATTTATAAACACTGCTCAGAAAAGAATCTCATCAGGAAAGGTGTTGCATGTTTAAAGTAACAATATGAGCAGAGAAGCCAGTGTTCCTTAGGCTACCTTACTAAGGGATGTAAACATCCTTCAAGCACTGAATGTTTCAGTTCTTGGGAAATATTGGAAGTTGTAAAGGTGGGGAGAGAAAGCAATATGCTTTGTTCGCCTTTAAATATTTGCTTTAGAATGCTCCATATGTAGGAAATACATGAAGTTGCATGTTAAATAGCAGATGCTAATTTTAATAATTTGTGTACGTTTAGTTTTTAGTAACTATATTCCTGTAACTTGGATTGTTTTTTTTTATTAGATCCTCAGAACAACACTCCCACCTGTTTGTTAGCTATTGAATTTTACAGCTCTTGGCTTGATTTAAATGGGGCCAGAATTTTTCCAGCTTTTTTTATAGGTAGCCTGTAATTTTGAAGTGTGGTATTTTTTAGGTTATTTAAGCTGAAAATATCACTTTTCAGGATTAGTTAACCAATGAAACAAAGCAAAATTAAAATACAAGCAACTCCAAAACTTCTGAAAATAATTGTATTCATGTTTCCCAAGCAAATATATCCTGAAAATATCCAGCAGTGGCAAAGATACCAGCTGTGGACAGGAGCAGGGATGTATTTTCAAACTACCAAATCAGTGCTGTTTCCTTTTCCACTGTGTAAACTTTGTCAACACAACTGGTTCTGTGAGAGCCATTGAAAATATTTCCCCAGATTGCAAATGTGACTGCCACAAATTAACTGCTAAAACTACAACAAGCACGTTTGAACTGGCAAATAGAATTGGCATGGTTTTTTGTTAGACTGCATGCAGTTGTGCTGTGTGGTTGCAGGAAAAGCAGTCCATCCAGAAACACTCTTTTGTTAACATGTTGTATTAACATTTAGAAAGCTACATTAATTAAGATTGTGGCACTCAGTAACAAAATGGATGAAATTCACAATTGAAGTGGATGATAAGACCATGACTGCTGTGCCTGGATGAAACTAGGGAATTCAGGATATGGGTTAATTTAAAGTTATTTGCCATGTTGTGTGGGCACAGCAGTTAGAAATTGTGGCAGAGAATGTCAGTCTTACTGCATGGCTTTATTTCAGAGTGTATTTTAAATTTGTATGCTTTTCACTGACATGGTAGCTGTGTTTGTTGGATGAAGAGGAGGAAGGGAAAACAGAGCTGTGCCCTTTGCCCTTTGCAAATGTTTTGTGAGACTCCCTTGGCATGAGATGGAAACAGCCACAGCCCCTTACACAGCTTCATCTTGCACCAGTGTTCCAAGTTAACAATTATGCAGACAATGGTTTTGATTTTGTGCATACATCAACACCCCTCCCCCCAATGTAAGGAGTTATTGTGCATCTCTAATTGATAAAAGCAACATAAACTGTAAACTGGGAACTCTCACGCTTGTTATGCCATTTGAAGATATCCTTTGCAAATATAATCTCACCATATAGTGGTCCTGGTACTCTATATGTGTACTTACATGCCATCAGAGACCTCCTGCCTATCAGCATTGCTCTCCTGCAGGGTCTCTGCTTACTGTCCTGCAGTCTAGCATTTAACTGATTGTAATATTATAAATAGCCATGTGCTACCACACAGAACGAGGCTAGCACATGGCTAATTACGAGTATACAGTAATTAACTATGAGCTAAACTCACAGGAGAGTATGTGGTGGTGGTCTATGAGGTATGTAATCAGACTGTTTGTTAAACCTTGGGAGCCTTTCCAGTCTGTTAAGTAACTATACATAGTAATGAGACAATTTTTAAAAAAACATTTATGTATATTTATGGACAAAAAAATAGTCTGTCTTATTTCTAAGCTGCTGTTAAAATATTTCTGCTGATATATAAATGGTTAATTAAAAAGTTGTAACAAAAGGTGCATATGCAACTGGGTTATCTGTATGTATGCAATTCTTATCTAAGCATTATCTGTATAAGAAGTTTAGAGTATTATTCATTGTGAATGTTCTGCCTTGTTTCATGTATTTGCAGGAAAAACAATAATATAATTTCTCCTTTTGTAGATTTGAATGTCATATAACTAATTTTGTGGAGCATCTGTTCCTGTATCTTGTTGAGCTTTATCTGGCTTTTCTCCCTTTTCACCCTGTAATAATTTGAAGTTAGATTTGATTTTATTTTTCTTCAGATGTTCTTTTAGCACGACTCCAAAAAGAATCCACACTGGCTTAGTGTAAGTACTATGCAGGTTAGGCCCCTTTACTGGGCTACCTCCCATTAATTGCTCTTCTTCATTACCCTGACAGCTGCTACTGTCTGTTCCAGAGAACCATGAATGAGGCCTCTCTTTATAAAATGTCAAGGTGTCTACAGGGAAGTGAGATCAGACTCTCAAACACATTTAAATTTGATACTTCTCTATACCTATCAGACCTCTGTTAAGTAACTTGGTGTTAAAATACATTTTCTTATACAAAGGTTCTTTTCTGATCTGTGTCAGTAAGGGAGCATGCCTGCTTGTGTTTGTCTATTGTGATGATGCTGAATACAATAAAACCACATAGGTTGTGCTCCTTTGAACTAATGTCTTCAGCTTTTAACATATTCTACATGTGGCAGAGAAAGATACAGACTTAAGCACCTCTGCCTTAATTTGCAGTTCTGTACAAGAATATGGTAAGAACAAAGTTTACCAAAATATCCTTCCTTGCTTATATGATGGTTTTAAATCGTATTCTGAATGTGACTGCTACTTGTCTGTGTCTATGGCCAGCTCACACCTTCTAGAGTTACTGTTTAAGTGTATATTCATTTTATTTTAATGTGTTATTAACACAGAAGCATTCACATGGGGAAGTGTCAAGCTGAAAGTAGTGAGTACCCTGTGGGAGTTTGGGGTGTGTATGCTGCTGATTTCAACCCAGATGCTGAATAGAATTAAAGGAAGATGGCAGCTGAGGGAATCTGTTCATGGTAAAAATATTTTATGCCCTGAACATCAAGAAAAGTAAGCTTGGATGGTTTGATTAGGTCTAAGTTTACTTTATTTTTATTATATGGATAAAAGTAGTCTATTTTTGTGTGTGCTGATAGTTGAAGTGTTTCACACCTGGGTTGTTGTTGGTATTTGATCATTATAAGAAGTTTGAAAGGGACATTTATTTCCTAGGAACTGTATTCTTTTTAGTTTTTTCAGTGATCATTCTAAAAGTTGATTTATTCTCATTAAATTTTAATCCCAGTGTAGCTCTATGGAGCTTCAGTAGTATCTGAGAGAACTGATAGTTCTCTCAGGGTCAGAAGAAAATAGGATTGCATTGTCTGTGCAGAGAGGTTCTGTCTCCTGGGCTGTAATTGGCACATGTGGTCAATTATTGTTTTGAAATCTCTACTTGCACTAAGAGGCACAATCCCTCATCTCCCCTTTAGGCAGGTAGTGGCTGTACTATCCCTAACTTAGGCCAGTTTCTAAATAATGTCAGAATAGAAATCAAGGTTCTAGGGCAAAATTAATTTGGAACAGAGGAAAGCAGACAATCCTGTCTAGAGGCATAATGTAGGTCATAACTTTTAAGTGGTGCCTTTGTCACGACAGTGGATTGACAGCAACCAATTACAGAGGTTATCCAATTGACTGGAATGACTTAAACATAGCCTGTTACAATGGAATATCTCATTGTGGCGCAAGCATGCAACGGAGACATCTTGCTTACTCTTGATTAGTATTGAAGGAGAGAGTTCTCAAAATATGGGTTAAAATCACTTCTGTACTTGTTCATTAAAACTTGGTGTGTTGTTTTCATTTTGTTTATCCTTGAACTTGGCAAAACTTTAACCCTTAATAGCAGGAATTCAGACAAAATATTAGATATCTTTGTCCTGTGTTTTTTTGGTCACTTTATGAAATGTTAGCTTGGTCTTTGTTTGCAATTATATTTTGTTGCATACAGCTTGATACCAATCTCTCTCATTTTACAGCTTCTCCTCAAACTCATGTTCCTGTAGAAGATGATGCAGTGCATGTAATTAAAGTGGTAATGTGGAGATCTCATTTCTAAATTGTTAACTTGTATGCAGGTCTTTCTCATAATTATTTATCCTTATTTTCAGCATTGGGTCCGTTTTGCGTGCTTGTAGCTTTTGTTTTATTCCCTACTTTTTATGTCTTTACATACTTTCACTGTTTGGGGATGTATTTGGCATTTCCCTGACACACAGTGTTTTCTTGACTTTCCTTTCCTTGATTACTTCCCTGAATGGTTTGGTCAGAAAAATCAGACTATACACTTAAACACAACTGATCCACAATGTTTCTGAAAATTGTGTCTTAAATAATTCCTGAAAGAATCTGTGCTGTCTATCAAAATGTGTTGCCAAACAACTTTTATTTTTAGCTACATATTAACATTTCATTTTGGATATCATGTTATATGAGAGGTAGGGGAAAATTTGGGCGGGTTCATCCTCTTTGGGCAGCCTGATCTAGTGGGACGTGTCCCTGCCCATCGCAGGGCGGTGTTGGAGCTAGATGATCTTTAAGGTCCCTTCCAACCCAAACTATTCTAGGATTCTTTGAATTTCTCATATGCTTTTCTTTAGAAACAATTAACATACTAATTCATTTAATTCATTTTATGATACTAAGTTTATTTATTTCTCAATAGGAATATCTTGAAAATGGCCCCTTATTTTCTGAACTGAAATTTTACCAGAGGGCTGCAAAACAAGAGCATAGTAAGTAATACATTGGTTCTGTGTCAGGTAAATTTAAGGACAAGTTTGGGTTTAACTACTGATAAGAACTGTTGCTTTAGAGCTTGATAGCCAACTCATTTCATGCACACGGAACTAATCTGAGTTTGTGCTATGAAAATACTAGGTTGCTACAGGTTTATTTACTTCAATGTCGTCTTGCCTTTTCTGATCAGAAGTGAGAACGGAAGTGTGCCAAATTTATTATGTGCACACCTCAGGGTGCACGGCAATGAATGGACTCCAGCAGGAGGCCAGCCTTAGAACAAAGGTAGTACATGGACTAATTAGTGACTGTATTTTTGCTGGTTACTATTTCTATATGCAGAGCTAGAAGTATGTGTAATCATCATAGGATTTGGTAGTAATCACAGCACTTGATTCTGCAGACACTTAAGTACAAATGTGATTTATTCATGGGAGCTGTTCTAAAGATTAGATTATTTAGATTGCTGGTACACATAAACACTTTTGATAGCTTGAAACATTCAGTATTGAATAAAGTAGAGCTTCTACAAGATTTTTTTCCTGCAGCTATTGATAATTACTTATCTCCTTCTAATGGAAGAAGAAAGCACATTGCTAGGACAAAAAACTGCTACTTGTTTTGAAGAATGTAGAGAACTTCACAGTAAAGTTATGATGTGAACTGTTTGCTTCACAAACTGCCAAGTAGGACTTATTTGTTTCATTTTTTCATTCAAAATCATTACTTGATAGCCAAAACAAACACAAAAGAACATCCACAAGAATCCTGAAATTCTCCAGCTACCTTTAATGCAATGTTATCTTTTTATTATTATTACAGTAAGAAACTGGATGTATCTGAAAAAAATAAGATGTTTAGGAATTCCAGTGTTTTGGGGATCAGGCTTGGCTGAGTACAAGGGAAAAAGGTAATTAGATTAATTGTGATTAAGCCTCACATTGTCTGAAGATCCATTTTCAATAAAATGGAGATCTGTCCTCTCAATCTGACATAAAGTTTTGTGTTAAAGGATTCCTCTGTTTTATGTATTTCCTGGTAGCTATAGATTCATGGTCATGGAGAGACTGGGGGAAGACCTTCAGAGAATCTTTGAAGATTGTGGAAGCAGATTTAAGAAGGAGACCATTCTGCAACTTGGGGCACGAATGGTATGTATACAGAGGGAAGAAATTGCTGTCTTGAACATACTGAATTCAACTATAAAACTACCTTTCTAATATAGTTCTTTTAGGTAGCTGTTGAGTTTAGTATTAAACATAAGAAAATTCACAGCACTTATGTCTTTCATCTTTTTTAAAAATAAAATTAGTATTATGTCGAAAACCAAGACCCCTTGAAAAGTGGAAGTTGATGGGCTGAAACCAGGACTTTTCCTAATCAGTTAAAACATAAAACGTAGACTTCAAAATGTGTATCTAGACTGAGACATGTAAGCCTGTTCTCATGTGCTTTAACATGTATTGATTTTTTTTTCCCCCCAGTGTCTGAAGGGTATTGTATTAGACATCCATAATTGTCAGAAGTTCACAATTGCATGCCTGAATGCAAAATTTTCATTGTGTTTGCTGAACACACTGATTATACAGGCCAGGATTAGGCTAGTCTGCAAATAGCAGTTTGTTTTCATGTATGTATAGACTGGCACATACCAACAGAAGATTGTATATGTGCTCCTTTGTAATACCATTTGTGTTGTGAAAGACTGCTATTACTGAACAGAGGTGCACAGTAAACGAGGTAGAGGTAATGATCACTAGTTGCAGGGAGAGGAGGTATTAGTATAAAGGAAACTGTCTTAGCACTGGAACCTGCTTCCCAGGGGCTGTGAAATGCCCATCCTTGGGGACTTGAAGCTTTACTGTCCGATCGCTTGTACATCCTGATCTAATTTACATTAGTCCTACTTGGAGCAGGGTGTTTAGCTTGGACACCTCCAAAGTTTCCTTTTTACTTAAATAATAATAACTATTACTTTAAAAAAAGTTAAATGCTTTTGTAGTTACATAATTGACAAATTTGTAAAACTTTTTATACTCTCCAAAAGCCAGGATTAGATTGTTCTTTGTACAAGTTGCTTGTACAAGTTGCAAGCATACTTTTTAATAATAATGAGAGCTATCATACTTCCTCAGTAAGGAGCTGAAGAAGGAGGATGATGCAGGGGGATGGTGACATGAAATGCAGCTTATATAGTAACTGGCAGGATCAAATATACTGTAAACCTACAGGACTGATTGAATATGTTCTTTTTACGAGCTTGGTGTTTCAACATTTCCTGGACTGTTCTTGAAGTACTAGTTTCTTCCTGCTTTGTGACCTTAGAAGCTGATACTTCTAAGTGGTTACACAGTGGTTACCTTGTGGCAAAGTATGGCTCTTTATGATTTGCCATCAGCTATGTGCCTGGTGGGAACAGATCCTGTGGCCAGAGTGGGCAGTCCTTGCCTTCTAACTCAAAACTAATTTGCCAGCTCAGTCTGTGCAGTCCTTGATTTCACTGTATATGTGAGAAATATTTGATTAGTACAGTTAGGGGCAGAGAGGAGAAGATGATGTTTTCTGTTCTAAATCCTTTCTTAGTTGGATGCTTTGGAATATATACATGAAAATGAGTATGTTCATGGTGACATTAAAGCAGCAAATCTACTTTTGGGCTACACCAATCCACACGAGGTAAGGATGTTAATTTATCTACATTGTCACTATCGTGTTTATAACTGTTTAATAGTTTTATGTATATTCTTTATTAACAATACACATATTAAAATAAGTTTGTGCATGAACACTCACATACTGTCACAACAAATCTGGGAGTTGTCCAGTGGAGCTTAAGGTCTGAGAGAGAAGGAGGACAAAACTCTGCTTTGTTCTGTTTGTGCTCTGCTGACTAGGGTACTGGTGATGGGTGGGTAAACTGATCAAGAAGGTAAGTTAGATGACCTAGTGTATTAATAGAGTCTAAGGATGTGGCCTATTGTATTTTCATTCTTGGGAAGCTCTGGCTTTCTAATATTGTCATGAATTGTGTTTCCATGCCACTAAATCACATGTCCTGCTCACTGTGGTGGATGTAACAGGTAAGAAGTGTTAAGGTTGCAGCTCTCTAACACTAAAGCCTAAGGCTAGCCTTGAAATTGAAGTGTTTTGGTGAAACAAATCTTTTGATCCTGTCATACACCTCTTAAAATATCTTTTTTTCTGAAGTTAATAAAATCTAAATATGCTTTTTCTTGGAAAAAATCATTTAGGAAAAAAAACCATCTCTAACTTTACTTAAATATAATTAACTGTAAGCAATACTGCTTTCATTTTTTGTTTTTCTGCTGCAGTGATGGAGCAACAGATATTGCAAAACAGCTCGCTGCCGTCAGAGGCCGTGCCATTGAACTATATCTGCTTTTTTGCAAGTTAAATGGTCAAATCAAATTTAACTTTTCATCTTTCTAAAACACATAGCTTAAAAACTATCATGGCAACTATGTTTTTAGACAGTGGTAGCAGCAAGTACCTAATCTCATTTTATGGTGTTTACTAGCCAGCTGAATCCAAAGAAGGAGGCTATTTAGAGGCAAAACGATCTCCTACCCGAACCCATTAACATAATTCAAATGATTTTTTTTGGTTTGGCTATTGTGTATTTTTATGTCAGCAAGATATGTTGCTGTTTTTCACATTGAAACAATTTTGGAAGTGTCCATTTACAGTAATCATAAAATTTTAAGACATGTATCTGACTTCAGTCAGCTGCTTTTGAATTAGCCAGATTGTGGGGTGATTTTATGATTTGTTTCTCACGCTGTATGCATGAAGATTGTGCTAGACTAGTATTTTGTTTTCATGAGCAGTAAATTCATTGACAGATTAAAAATAAGGTACTTGTGAATTTCTGGACAGAGATTTTAGGTGGAAAGTTACATTTATTAAATAAAAAAAATCCATAGATATTCCAATTTAAGTAGCTACTAGCTTAACACATAGAACTGTGTTACTGCTGGGAGATTTTGCGTAGAATTTTGTTTCAATAAAATTTTGTTTCAATAAAATTATTTTATAAAACATTTTTTAAAATTCACATTCTAATTCTGAAGAGCTAACAGGAGAGAATTACTAGTATTTGCTTGCATTTGTAAGGTGTGAATTCATTTCATCTCTATATGTTTAAGAAAATGTAGAGCTGTTCAGATATTATTCAGATAAACTTTTCAGTCATGGTCCCAGAAATTCTGCAAGTGCCCACAGGGTGGCCGATTTCACTGAAGCCACGGTAACTATACCATGCCAGTCTACAGCCAGGTAGACAGTGTTGATTATCTTAAGATATATTTAGAAATAATGTGTAACATATTTAGTTTACACAACAGGGCAGATAGCTTAACAGGACCGTTCCTGGTCAAATAAAAAAATTATACTCTGGACTCAGTGTGTACAATGTCATGAAACTCCTGTATTCTGTTGCTTGTGGGACATGAAAAGAAGGAATAATCTCACCAACACCACAGCTAAAACACTTGACAAATCTACATATGCCACTAATCAAACATCCTTCCTCTGGAACTGTTGACTCTGATGTGCTGTCTGCCCACATACTTCAATAAATGTTCTTTACCTGGGTTAGGAGCAGTACTAGATGCTATTCTCAGACAGATTCATGTATACAGAACTGTACATATGTACAGATGATTTTGAAATTGTCATGTCTGGGCTATTTGCATGTGCCGTTAATTTGCATGTGCCATTAATTTGCATGTAGTTTTGCCATGAATGTTGCCTCTTCCTGTTCCGAATGCGTTCAGTTCCCCTGTAAGCCTTTGTGATATTGCAGAAGCCTTCTCTATTAATTGAGCTGTCTTTATAACATGCTGGTGAGCTGAATATATTATGTATTTACCAGAACAGTTTTTGAGAAGCTCTGAGGAGCATTACCACTGACTGAATACGGCACCAATATGGAATATCCTGTCCTGTGTCCTCTAAGCTGTTGTTGGAGATGCTGTATTTTAATTTGGCAATCTTGTACCAACCTTAGGCAATTCAGATAAAACATCAAGCACTGTTAGTGCTACCAAATACCTCTGAAGTGTTCTGTCCAACCTTCTCCCCTTGCTAAAATGGTGGATAGATTGATTGCTTTGCTATTGGGTTTTTTAAAACAATGGAACTGGGAGGTAAAGTGATCAACCTAATATAAGTAGGGAATGAGAGCATCTAGACAGTGGCAAACTCATACTTGAAAATACAAGATAAGAGACCTGTTGCTCCAGTGGGAGTTGGCATAAAAATTCTGTCTGACCTAACAGTTTCTGTGGTGAGTTTTTATTAAGAATTCTGTGCTGGTGGGCTATTGCTCTTTAGGGTATAGGACTTCAAAGAGAAAATGAATTGGAATTGTACATTAATTCTAGAAATTTATTTTTAAAAGAAACCAATATCTAATATCTCAAAAATAAATATGCATATTGAAAATATATTTCCATTTCTGTTTTTGGTGAAGAAATAGAAATTTCTGTTCATAAAAGCATATATATCTTTATAGTCAACTTTGTGTTGGCCCTTTAGTGGCAGTTCATGTATACTGTTACATATGAGTTTGGCACTGACTTCCTGCAGTTCTGAAAATGATATTTTTTCTATGTTAGACTTTCTGTTGTTATGCTCTTTTCTGTAAATTAACCTGGTAAATCTACATCACAGCCAACAGAGAACCTGTGAAGTCTGTATTGCTATCCCCTACCTTCTGTGGCAAGGCAGAGAAACAAATAAAGTAAAGGTCCTGTCACTTTGTGACCACCAAATGATGTTTAGAAATGGTTAGAAGATCAGAATCAACTGACCTCAAAGAGCAGCATGCTGCAGATCTATTCAGTATAAAGGAACAAGGCCATGCAGTGAGTTACAGGTCAAAAGATCCATTCTCTAGTCAATATGTTTCTGAACATGGACCCAGCACAATGACTGACAGAACAGGAGTGATGTACTGAGGGAAGTACACAGCCCGTGAATTTCGGAGGGGCCTGAAAGAAAGCTTGAAGTGATCAGATCTATGAATTAGAGTACAAGTTAACTATTGTCTCGGTATTTAGTTGAGTTAAAGGTGATTTGGTGCTTAGTAGTAACTGTTTGTATGATAAAGCAGAATAAGCATTATTGATATAGACTAAAAGAGAAATTCAAATCCATTAGACTATTTAAACTATGGTACTATTGAAAGGGATAAGCAGTCACCAGACAAGAGCTTAAAAATGGAATTTTTAACAAATTAAACAGGGATTGGAAGAATGCCTCTTCAAAACAATTACCTTGTTGTATTTTCTTTTTTCTCTCCAAAGGAATATATGGGCAGACATGCTGCCTTGTTGCAAATTCAAGACTGTGCCAGAAGTTGCCTGGTTTTGGTTTTTGAAGCTGTAAATTTTATTGCTCTTGTATCTCAGTTCTGATTTTTATTTTAAGCATTTATTAGGTAAGAATGAATAAAACTCTCAGACTTGAATATCATAGATAGCCCTAGCAGAAAAGGTAAAAAGAAGAATCCAATAATGTTTCAAATTCTTAACTCTTAGGACGAGCTTTCAGTGGACCAGCTTAGAAGGCACAGTGGTCACCCATGGGAAAAATATGCATGAAAACAATTCCAACTTTAAGCCGTTTTTAATTGTGAGATGAATCACTGTGATTCCTGCTCTTTAGTCCAGTGTGGCAGATTTGCTAATGTGCAGATCTATTGAAAGAATTAATACATTTTCTGTTCTCGTTCATGTACTTTTAGAAGGAATACAGCATGCAGAGATACCGTACAGAAAAAGTTGAGTTTTATCTAGTAGTTGCTGGCTACACCCCTGATTTGAGATGTAGCTTTGCAATCAGGTGGCCTTAATTTTCTTTTATCAGTCCCATTGCTGTGTTTGGATAGAACTGCTCACAATGGTTTAATTTCTTTTTGTAACAGTGGCCCAAATATCTTGGAGTACAGTTGATTTCAGTGTCTGTACTTGCCACTGGCAAGTCACAGAAGATTTCTTTGCCTTTTTCCTTTGTTTAACCTGCTTTCCTCCTTCCTTTCTTTCTGTTTTGTGTAATATTCTAATTCTGTCCTGATCACTATACTTCAGGCTTCATCTCCCAAGATGGACTTGTCCAGCTTTAGCCTTTTTGTAGTGTCCAGATGAAGTGACAGCTCTATGGCCATTAGCAACCAATCTGCCTCTTATTAGTAGGCATCTACTTAATTATTTACGGCACAATACATAAAGCTAGTATTGGAACCATTGAAAAGAAAATGTACAAAGAAAATCACTGTTTTGTTATCGTTTTAGCAATAAATCTCCTGCCATGTGTACTTCAAAATAAAGAGAATCCACAGTGCTGGGCTTGTGACTTCCTAGGTCAGTGTAGTTATGTATTATAACATGTGCAAGTTGTAAGAGTTTTATGTATTTAGTATATATTTAGCACTTCAGATATAAAGCATTGTTAAGGGAGTCATGCATAGGAAGGACAGAAGGACTGTTGAATCTACAGCTGGTTGCTTGAGCACATAAATAATTATTTGTGGCTGTTTGCTTGAATAATATAGGCGCAGTCATGTTTGCATGAAATTAAGTGCAAAGACTTCAGAAATCTGGCTCCTAATCCATGACAAAATCTATTAATAACAGACCGTGCTTAGCACTGCTGAGTCTAGTGTTGACTGGCATGTGTTTAAAAAAAAAAAAAAAAAAAGAAGAGAAACTTTGAGCAAAACCATGAGTTAAAATAAGCAAGTGTGGGGGAAGGGGTGTACCCTTGTCACACAGCTAAACCCAGCTGTTCTAGGCTTATGTCGCTGTTTCACCTTCATCATCCATGTTACCATTTCTTGTTTCAAGTGTCTTGTTTATCTTCCTCTGCATATGCTTTGTTCTCTTTTGTTCTTATTTGTTTTGTTGTTCCTAAAAAAAAAGCAGGCAGATAAAATTATTTATGATATTGAAACATATAGTAATACTGGCTTATTTTTTTCTCAATATTCTGTAATATTTGCCATCTTATCCTCCTCCTTATACCCTAAAAAAAATTGCAGCAACCTAAATATGACCCCTACCTGCCATGTTCTTCCCAAATCTGGAAGAGTGTTGTGTTAAATGTTATCAAAAAGTGACAACTAGCTGTAAAGAGCTATATATCTTTGTAATGAAGAAAGGGTTATAATGACAATTGATGAAATGAAATTAATAGTAATTTAAAATAGTGCAGTCATTGTGATAATGGTTGTGGCAAGGTTATAACAATCAATTGCTGGTTTTGTAGAAGCTGAAGGAGATTGGTTTTGTTGGTGATGAAGAGGCTTTGCCTTAGGCTGCCATTGGTTGCATGCTGGTGGAAAAACTCTGATGGGAAAGTTGTGGAAGTGATAAATGGCTTGGCCAGAAGAAAGCTGAACAACTTCCATGAGCAGCTTCTTGTGCGAACTGTTGTGCAATCACAGATGTTGTTGTAATTGCATTTGAGTGGCCGTAAGAAGTGGTTGTTTCTTGGTTTCCAGGTCTTGCCACCATCAGCCGAGGCAGGATAGCCTGAAGCTACTTCTCACTTTTAGAGGGTTTTTTTCAGTATAAATTTAAAACTACTCTGCTGGTACTACTACTGAAGATGTTTTAAGCAAATCTGTTGCTTAAAAATGGACGAAGAGTACATAGTTACTGTGACTTATCTGTAGGATAGTTGGTAATTGTTTTACCTAGTTCAGATTTGACTAGTGAACATTTGGACTACTTTCTAGATGCCCTGTTGTTTAGGTAGTTTGAAAGATGAGGTTGGGCTCCTATATGGGAACGTTTATCATGTTAGCTAGCATTCCTAGCCCAGACAGAACGAGAGTTAACAGTTAAAATCTCATTTTAACATATGGCATAGCCTGGATTTTTAATGGTTGAAATCCACTCTATTTTATCTTTTTGTACCTGATCAACTACACATGTCAGAAATCTATAATCAAGCAAAATACAAAATGTACCACTTGGCCTGGGAAGAATACACCTTCTAGCTCTCTCTCTCTCCTTCCCATCTCACAAAGGATGCAGAAGACTTGCAGACTTGATATGAGGGTAGTTTAAATTATTTTTCTCACACTGACTGTGTGCTCAATTAGTACAGGTACCACAGCATCAGGAATATGCTGGAGAACGATTGCAGGAGAAAATCAAATCCATCAACCCAACAAAGTTTATGCTTCGTCCTAGTTTTAATAAATGTGCCTATGGTCTTTAAGCTTGTATCACAGATTGTATAGTCTGTCAGGTGAAAAACATCATCACTAATCTTAAAAGCCATCACCCTGCAGGAAGTTAGTGCTGCATCCCAGCTTACACGCTCCAAATAAGCATAGATCCTGGAGCAGAAACAGTAAAACCAAGAGACCAGGCATCTCAGGATTTGAAGCTGCCTAGAGCACAAATAGGAATCAGTAGTTCAACAGAATGTGCTACAAAATAATGCATTAAGTTTTCTTGAGGGTTTTTTGTTTGTTTGTTTTTCCTCTACCAGGAGTGACATAATCAAATTACAAGTAAGTGCCAGAAAAGTTTATTTTAGACTTCTAGGTATAATCTATTTTTTAGCTAAAAAGGAAACAAAGCTAAGGTTTGAATAAGAAAAGGGTTTTCTTTATTATAGTATGATTTAGTTGAAATGATCTCTCTGTGCCTTCAGATGCCTTTTGACCCAGAGATCAGTTCTATTGGCAATATGATAGCAGTCTGTAGCATTTTAATTTTTTTTTAAGTGAAAGTACTATACTTGGATATTTATAAAAAAAAGCAATTACCTAATGTGAGAACTGGTCAATGGAAGGAGCAAAGGCCAGGTGGGAGTACGAAAATGACAGCGTGAGAAAATAACCTGTGGGGTATTGTGGGGTTGACAGATTGTGATTAAATTCCAGCTGCTTTCAACAAGTTACTGCTTGTCAGCTGTGCTGGAGTAATTGACTATGTGCATGTATTAAGTCCACCCCTGTTGGAGAGTAAAACATGTTAATCTGGACTTTATAGAGTAGACTTGTGCCCTTAATAAGAATTGTGTGAATGGCAGAATTGACATGGATGCAGTACTTCATGCTATGCCTATAGAGAAATAGAAGAATGAGAGCCAGATGGCATGTTCAGGTTTGTCTTGACAGGCAGCAGAAGAACAGAAAATGAAATTCAGCTCTCCTGAGCTGTTCTGTTTTCAGCTTCAAGTACCATAAAAGCGAGCAAGATGAAGTTTAAAGTTAGTTAATACTTTCATAGTTAAGTCCCAGTAATATGCAAGTGCATCTCCTAGGTATGGCTTTTGGATCTTCCTCTCTCTGGTTATTTAGGTAGATATAGTGAGGCATCTTAGAAAAAAAAAAAAAATCACCTGTGCCAGGATGGAAAGGTAAATGTGGCAGAATGCATGAGCTTACTGCAGTAACACAGGGCGGATCCAAATATTTTCTTACACCAATTTAGTGCCATGGATTTGCATCAGAGTAACTTAGAGTGAAGCCTGGCTCTGTGTCTTTCTAAAATTTATTACAAACTCATGAGTGATTTACTAAGATTGCTTTCTGGATTGAGTTGGGGCAATTTGGTTTGCTTTATATTTAAGTAGTTGTTGCCAGTACAATGTTATCAACAGTTACATTCCATAAGATGAGACTACAGTTGGCTAATGCCCAGCAGCCCTGTGATCACAGTCGCTGTTAGCAGAGGAGCCCAGTGTCCTCTCCAGCTAGGGGAACCTGCTGCCTCTTGCTTCCTCTGGCTTTTAAGGTGCACTGCTATTATAAAATTGTACACTCTCAGCTGATGGAAGATCTGAACTGGGGTGTGTATATGCCTGTTTAAGTGAGGAGGGGAAGAGGTCCCATAAGCAATGTGAGGATACATAAAAAGGCATATTGCAGTTTATGATGTCAAGATGCCCACCTGGAGAGGAGAGAGCTTAGGAACAAAATAAAAGGACTGAAATTCTGCTCCACACTGAAATAAGATAAGAGTATAGTAGTGGAAGGATTTAAATGGGGAGGGCAGCTGTTATAGCCCCCAGTTGTACATATTTTATCCTGAGGCACCATTTGGTTTAATAAAATTTAGATCTAAGGCTGTCCTTAACCTATCAGTTTCTTAAGACTTAATTATAAAGGTTATACTTTCAAAGGACAAAAGCATTATTCATTTGTCTGTTCATGTCTTCCAGGTTTATCTTGCAGATTATGGACTTTGCTACAGATATTGTCCCAATGGGAACCACAAACAGTATCAGGAAAATCCTAGGAAGGGCCATAATGGGACAATAGAGTTTACCAGCATAGATGCCCATAAGGGAGTAGGTAGGTTTCTTTTTTTTTTATTTCAGAGGAGTGATTACAGAATGAGTAATCATGCTGTGTGAGCTGATGTATACAATAGAAACAGTCTTGGGGATTACTCAGGGTTGATCAGACCCTCATGTGGTGACCTCTTCTTGTACGTGGGAACACTTCTCCAGGGCATGGGGGGGAAGGGGGGCAGCACAATTAAAACTGAAAGGCTGCTGCATGCATGGTACTGCAAGGTGGACCAAGACACCCTAAGAAGAGCTTGCCATTAAAATTAATAGGTTCATGTTGGGAGTACTGGTTTGTATTTGCTATACTCTGTAGACAGGCAGAGGCAATATTTGCTAATGTTGCACTGTCAATGAAAACTGTTTCCAGTCTGCACTGTCCTTTAGGGAGAGCTGAGTCTGAGTGTCACCATCTGTGTTATGAGAGGATATTTCAAGATGACATTCCTTCTGCAAGGAGAAAAACCTTTTTTGAAGCCATAAAGCGTTAACTTTTTGAAATCTTTTTCCAGTAGCCTTTCATATATCTTACTTATTTAAACTCACTTTGATGGTATTGGAAACACATTTGCAGGTAAATTACATACATAGTCCTTTTATTGGATATTGATTGTACTGCCTTGCATTCCAAGGCAGACTTAATTCAACAATTCCCTAATTAGTTAAAGTCATAACCTATGTCTTGTATTCATTTACCATTAATTAAACCTTAGCTGTTTATTACTCTGCAGTCCAAATCCGATAGCAGACCCATAGAGCCATGGAAAAGGGAATGGGAGGTCAATATCGAAAATATATGGTGCAGAGTCCCACTGATGGCTGCATTGTTCACAATCAATATGGTCAATGCAACACAACTTTCTTAGTTGCTATGTCAGCAAGACAAAAAGTCAATTCTAATGTTATGCTAGTGAAAAAAATGGTGATTATTGAAAAACTTTGACTCTTGCTATGAAACAGTGTTTTTGTTAACTTTTCTTTCCCCTATCTCTCCCAATCCCTTTTACCTCAAAGGTAAAACAAAAGGTATGGTTTTCTGCTGCCAGCTTTGCTAGGATCATCATCTCACAAGCGATAACTGTAGGAATTTGTGCTTGTTAATAGCTGCTGAACTGTTACCTTAAACTAATACTTTCTAATGAGTTTTAGTTGGCACAAACAACTGTATATTATTGCTTTTTCTATTAAAAGGACCATTGACCATGTAATGTAGAGGGTCTTGATAATTTGCCGGCGCTGTTAAAACCTGGAGTCGTTTAACTCTGGTCATTAGGAAAAATGAAATAAGACTGTCAAGTATTTGCTGCTAAGATAATTACACAATTTCACCTGCTAAAAAATATTTTCTGGTGTAGAGGGCATCTGTTTCAGACCCTTCTAGCCCATCCAAGCATACACTGCATTTTCTGGAGATGTAGCTTTGGCTGTTTTCCTGATATTGTGAGTGACATGGCTATGTGCTAATATTTGATGTGGATGCTATTTGAAGAACAGGTGGAAGCTGGAGCATTTAGGATTTGGCAGTTGGGTAGTTACAGCAGCTAGTCTGTCTGTTGATGGATATGTGATTACAGGACAGATAATTCCTTTTATTTGAAAGAGTAAGGAAATTTTACAGATTTGAGTGGCAAAGGTTGTGCATGTGCAGGGGTGAGTTAAGCTGTTGTCTTTTGCAATTGTCAGATTACCCCCTCAAGAAGCTAAATCCGTGATGGAATTGGTGAAAAGTGGAGGACTCCAGGAAACAAAATATTCAGAAAGATAGCTTGAGGGAGCATACCCCTGTCTTACACTTGACATTTTTTTGCTTGCTAATAGCTGCAAACAGAAAATCTGCAAATTTTTATGATGCTTCTGCCACAAGAGGCTGAAGAATGAGATGTTGATATCTAGTGTATTGCAGAGAATCCAGACTATCCACATTGGATGCATCAGCTCTGACCTTGTAACAGCCTGAATCCGTGAAGGTCAAATTACCAGAGTTCCTTACTTGCAGTAGGTCTGTCAGCATCCCAGGAAAAATACACATCTGCACCGACAGGTCTAGATGGCAAAACATAGTGGCTGGTTTCCCTTGTCTCATCTCTTGTTGTGAGGTTTAGAGTTATGGAGATGTTTCCAGCAGCCTGGGGCAAAAGGCTTCTTTGCTCAACAGCGTCCTATATTCCCAACTTGTGACTGAGTCTCAGCAGAGTCCCATGTTCCAAGTGAGGTGGAGTGCTCTTCTGAAAAGTGTTTAAAAGACTGGTTCACTGTTGGCAAGTCAGAGCTCTGTAGACAGACTTCATTCTTGTTTTACCCAGTTTTTCAGGGCAGAATATTTATTTAAATGCTTTTGGAAGATAGTTCCAATTTCTAAATGCTATTTTATACAAATGAGATCCTTTCCCGAGGGCATTTCCTGAGTGTACATAGCAACATAAATACATCTCAAAAACCCTGAATAGTACCAGTTGCTGTATTGAACTAGACAAATGAGAGCATTTTGACTTGCTGTGGTTTTATTCATGAAGTACCTACCTGAAGATTTACAGTGATTTGAGGTACATGCTGAAACTTAAAACAAAATTATGAATTTTTGCTTTCAAAAATGCCTGTTGGCAATGCTTAAAGCTCATAACCTTCTTGCATAAAGCTATTAAATTCCCTAGTTGAATCAAGACATTAACCCAGCTCTGTGCCAGGTTCTATGTCTAGTACATCAGATGTAGAGGTTATACAGTCCACTGAGATCTAGAAAGTTTCTTACTGCTGGTCACTGTGTGGTGACGCTTCTGTGTAGTAGAGTTAGTCCATGTTCTTCTGATGGCCTCTAGTAAGGGCTGAGTTGGGTGTGCTGTTCCTGTGGCAGCTGATGGCCATTTGCTGCTTTGGTGTACGCTTATGGTGCTAGTGGTTTTGACTTTGTGCTGGAGCCGAAAAGGAATTCCCCCTGAGCTGGGAAAGGCTGCCCTGCTTCATATTTTGGCTCTTCCTGCTGGTTTTGTCTTTAGTTTTGCACAGCTCTGCTCAGTGGATGTGGATCCCATGGGCTGGGGCTCTTTCATGCTGCAGTGCTTCCAGAGTTGTTGGCTATTTCCAGGTATTCATTGCAGCCCCAGTTACATCCCTTTATTTGTGTCTAAAACTCACTTTGAACCAAGTCAGGGCCCAAGCTGGGCTTTGCCAGAGGATCTGTTGCACACCATCAGCATTCCCCTGTTTTGTAGCTGGATCTCACTGCAACCAATATGTGGGTGTTTTTAAATTTAAAATGCTTTTATTTTGATGCAAATTTCATATGGTACAGCTGCATTGTTTGTTTTAGTGTAGTATTTGACTATATTCATTGTAATCATTTTTAAAGACCATACTGTATAAACAGTATTACCTTTTTGTTTGTTGATTGATAATTAAAGAGAATTATATCTGCACCCAGTGTACATATAAAAAATTGTTACATAGTTAGTGTTAAAAAGTAATATTTGGATCAATGCTTCCTATGGATTTTTGTACATTTTCTACTCACTGAGGCATGCAGTCAATACCTAATTTCTCTGGAGATATACTGCGCTTAACATATTGAGCTTTTTTTAAATACTCCAGTCCTGGGCATTGAGTGTGTAAGACCAGTTTTAATTTTCTGTCATTGATGAACATAAGAATATGAAACGTCTATGTTGAATTCCCTCCAGCTTATATTTGTGTTTGCCATAGTTTTCAAGGTAACTACCCTCTTCCTTTTGGCAGTGTGTCACAGCACCCAGTAGCAGTTTTGCCATCTCTCACATTGGGCAGAGGGCCTACCAAAATCATGGCAGAACTTGGATCTACATCTGAAATGGTAAAAGCTGCTTAAGACAGTAGTGGTGACTTTTGATAAGCTTAAGGATAAGTAGAGTCTCTGATGAAGTTTGCCTCAATTAGGCCCACTGGTTATCAATTTTTTTGTAACTGGTAAATATGCTTTGTCCGAGCTGGTTTCATTGAGCAAAAGTGTATTTATTTTTATCTCCTGTGTTGGGGAAGGCAGTTGCAGCTATATTTGATGCCATATTTTAGCCAGTTCTTTGTGCCCCTCACATTGGGTTCTTGCAACATAAGGTCCATCCAAAATGCTCTTATGCTGTTTTCGTACAGGGCAATACAGGCATTGGGCTGATTGTAGGGAAAGCTTTCCAGTTCTTGTTCTTATTTTTCCCACTAGTCTGACAAAACTGTTGCTGTTTGATATTAAAAACATAGCTCAATGCCTGTCCATTTTTCTTCTTCCTTTACATGTATGGATTGACGAGAATATATACAGGGTTCATTTTGTGCAAGAATATAGACATCTATTCCTGGAAACATATTCTTTCTGAGCCCACATGTCTCCCAGAGAACAGAGGTCTAAATGGCTCTGGATCAAGAAGTTTATTTGGTGTCTGTTCATGTATAGTTAGGAGTCAGAGGGAGGCTGCTGGATTTTTTGTCAGTCAAATGAATTATTGATTTGCTGCAGTTTGGTATGTATTTCCCAAAGACTGTGTGTTGGAAAAACTGTAAATCCTAACAATATAACTGATCTGAAAAATGGGTGGAACTCTGCAGCATGAAATAAATAAAAAGGTGTTTTGGTTTCTAAGTGTTGGATTAGAAATGCGTGCCCAGCAGAAGAGGGAGGTTGTTGTAAGCAAAGGAAGAGTCAGGCTTTAGCAAGGAGAAGATTGAATAGGTGCCTATAACCATATCTGTAAGCTTATTCTGTCCTGCCAAGAATGTCCAGAAGCAGCAAAACCAAGGTGATGAGCATCACAACCTTCTAGCGTAACTGATATGTGTGGCTGGGAAGTGGCTGTTTAATTTTGGCTCTCATTCTTTACACCAGGTATTCAGAAAGTTAGTGAGTCTCACAGCTGCTTGTTAGCCCTTTACCTTTGTGATTTTTTTCTGCCACACAGATGTGAAAGAAGAGTAAAACTTCCTGTCCCCGCTCTCTGCCACTCCTGTACTCCTTACCGCAAGTCTGGAACCTTTTACTTCCAGCAAGGTACCTGCACCTCTTGCAGCCACCATTTATCTCCCAGATCTCATAGTGAAGTTACCTTGCGTCTTCCAACCTTCACGCTACATAAACTTCCCCTCACTAGATCAGAACCTTTCAGCACATCCCATTCCACCAGTCTTGATTCACTCTGTGTCCATGTTTAGAGGAGAGTCCTGCTGCTGGTTGCACTATTCTATTTTGGATGCAGCAGAGCAAGTGTGAAAATGAGGAGGCTGTGCAGTTAGATGCTGCCAGTCAGTGGACAAGTGTAACTCCTGTTTGGAGGTTGTGCACATGTCTGCACATCAGGCTGTTGTGATTGTCCAGGACAGCTCTACTATTTCGAAGGGGTTCGAGGATCACAGTTTGAGAACTGCAAGACCTGCTGGAGCACAGCGTGCTCACAAGCTTGGCCACAGCAGGACAGTGGCAGTAGGATTGCTGCTTTTGTGGGTATGTGAAACGAGTTGTCCAACTATTGTGGTGGGACTGCACCCCTAATATAGGCACCAATTTTTGACAAGTCTTGAATTTTTCTGTTCTTTTTATTCGTCTCAACCTTAACTTAAAATTCGTTATTACTTTTAGTTCATTTATTCAAACATTGTTGTGGTACATTTTTAGCATAACTGTGTTTCTCCATACATACACTTCCTTCTCCATACACTTCTTTCCTTTACAGGCTTTTGGATTAATGGATATGGTCTGAGTTATATTTGTTTGTGAATTAACAGGGATTTGTATGCTGTAATACCAGTGAGAAGTGAAGGTTCCACTGCATGTAGATGCAATGTGAGCAACTAAAATGATCCTTTATGTGAAAACCTTGCAATCAAAAAAAACCCAAAACCTAATGGTGAAATTATAATGTAACAGTGCTAATTAAAAATAACAGAGTAATATTTCAGTTGTTAGCTTCCTAGATCTTAGAAAAGGCTTGAGAACGTTAGCTTAATAAGGGCTGTAGTGGAAAACTCTCATTTGTACATAAGTTTCAGATGAGTTCTTGGGAGCAGTGTAGTTTTGAGAGCGTATTGCTGGTGTGATACCATTTCCAAACTATTTCAAAATAGTAATCTAAATATAAATTAGGGTTTAGATAACTGCCAAATGCAGCATACGGCGATATATAATATATTTTCTTCTCCAGGTGAATTGCTCCAGGTATGTTATTCTGAGTTATCGTTGAACCCTATGCCTGTCTGTTGAGTATATGTTCATGGTATATATAAAACTTGTTATAGCCTGACTGATTTCATTGACATGGCTGTTAATTCATTAACTTCAGTGGAGTTGTTCCTGATTTGTCTTGGTAGGAGTAAGGATAGAACCAGACCTTAAATCTTTAAATTAAAAAATTAGTCTATAAAAATATTGTGATATAAAATATCACCAACATGTTCCCATTAAACATTATTTCATATGAGACTAAAAAAATAAAAATCCTGGTTAATGGAAAAGCAGAAATCAAATACCTATTTAAAAAGAAAGGAAAAAAACCCAACAAGTTTCAGTCTACAGAGAAGTAGGAGAATTTGATTTAAATAAGTACTATTTTGAATATATGCTCTTATAACAGCAACAAACTATCAGGCAGAAACTATACCTTTGCCTGGCTGTCACATTTAATATCGTAGAATCATAGAGTGGTTAGGGCTGGAAAGGACCTTAAAGATCATCTAGTTCCAACCCCCTGCCATGGTCGAGGACATCCAACTAGATCAGGTCACCCAAGGCCGCATCCAACCTGGCCTTGAACGCCTTCAGGGATGGGGCAGCCACAGCTTCTCTGGGCAACCTGTGCCAGTGTCTCACCATTCTCATGGTGAAGGAATTCTTCATAATGTCTAGTCTAAATCTGCCCCTCTCCAGTTTATACCCATTCCCCCTCGTCCTATCACCATAAGCCTTTATGAATAGTCCCTCTCCAGCTTTCTTGTAGGCCCCTTTCAGGTACTGGAAGGTCACTATAAGATCTCCTCAGAGCCTTCTCTTCTCCAGGCTGAACAAGCCCAACTCTCTCAGCCTGTCCTTGTATGGAATGTGCTTCAGCTCTTAGATCATCTTTGTAGCCCTCCTCTGGAGCCATTCCAACAGCTCCATGTCCTTCTTATGTTGAAGATTTCTGAAGTGGACACAGTACTCCAGATGAGGTCTCACAAGAGAGGAATAGAGGGGCAGAATCACCACCCTCGATGTGATGGCCACGCTTCTTTTGGTGCGGCCCAGGATACAATTGGCCTTCCAGGCTGCGAGCACACATTGCCGGCTTGTGTCGTCGAGCTTCTCGTAGACCAGCACTCCCAAGTCCTTTTCTGCAGGACAGCTCTTAATCACGTCATCCGCCATCATATACTGAAAACAGGGATTGCCCCAACCCAGGTGCAGGACCTTGCAACTGTCCCTGTTAAAATGAAGTCAGATTGAATTAGCTCAGTTGATGTTTTTCAAGAATTCTTATAATCTCCAATTGCATTAAGAGATTTATTGTTCCAAGTAAACATGTAGTTGAAATTTATGTAGTCGTGCTTTATTTGGGTTTAAAAATCTAATTTATCCATTGTTCAGAGATAATATTAATTCATTAAAGATTGATTAGTTGGATAATTTCTTAAATTATTTTAAAATATGAGGAAGTTAGCATCTCTAATACTGAGCTGACAAAGGAACAGAGAAAGAGTAAGCTAGCTCAGTTAGATAATCAAACGCTGACATTTTCATTTGGTTCTATGAAAACACATGTAAATGTCTTTATGTAGTAACACTTGCAACGACCTGGGACATATGGGAGTTTACCATCTCTCTGTAAAGCATTTCTCCTTTTATTTTTTAGTGACGTATGGCTTAGTTACATGTACTTTTTTTCCCTCTTACCTGACTCCTGTGGCTTTAGGGAAGTATTAGTAAAGTCTTACATGCACATATCTCCCCGTGTGTGATGGCTTTGCCCTGGTGTTAGTCAGGAAATGGGTGGTAGAGCTGCATGCAAGTGAGAAGGCAATTCGCCATGACCAAATTTTTAACTGTGAAGTAAACTTTACTCTCTGGGAACTGTTTTTTGAAAAAATGAGTTATCTTAGGTTTGCTTCTGAAATCTAATGGACTTTTTATTTACAGATCCATATCAATTAGTCCTTCAGTGGAAATAAGTGATCCATTGTCATTTTGACAGTTTTTGTCAGAAGGCCACTTTCTGTAGCTCATCTTACACAAACAGGTGCCAAAAAAAGCCTTGTGCAAAAGCTGGAGGATCTGCAATCAAAAATTCTGGCTTATATGGTTATAATATAGAATTGCCATAATGGAAAAAGGAGTTGTGAACACATGTATATGAATGGAATTGTTCCACGATTAACAGGAGATTTATGGCTGAAGAAATCACTACAGAACAGCAAGTGGTAGAGATTGTGTTTTTATTTTACTATGAGAGCCAAGTCTGGTATTAGGACATTGCTGAATCTGGTGCGGAAAATAAACGACACCCAAGGGATAGTGTAGCATTCTGTTAGATTGAAGGGCCTTTAATAATCCCGTAGTCTAATAGCAGTTAAGATATAGAATGCATAAGACTAATCTGCTTTTACAATAATGTGTGTATGGTAGCAAGGAACAGTTATGATGTGTTGGCACTGTAGCTTTTAGCAGATGACTTTTTAAATTAAAAGATAAGTTTGCTGAGTGACTTTCTGGAATTTATTTAATGAAAGCCCATAAAATCGATATCTGTTTACAGCTGGATTAACAGCACTATGCTCAACTACTAGTCTTTATGCTAGACAAAGTACTGAACAAATCCAAAATCTTTCATTTCTGGAAAGTTCAAATGCATTTTGGGAAAGCATAAATTTAACTCCTACATCTGTCTGTCTTTAATCACAATTAACAGTTTCTGGTTTTGTAGATTCCATGTGGTCTTAAAGTACAACGCATAGGCTGCCAGTCTAATGTGTACAAAGAATATTGCAGCAGTTCTGCATATGCAGTTTTTTCAAGTTTGATTTCTTCTGAATATCAGGAAGTGATAGCAATTCTATTACTATTGCACTCTTTTCCCCCATTTTTCTTGGGAAAAGTGATCTGTAGATTGACTTCAGTTACCACTTTTTCCTGCATAGATGGTGTTTGTGGGATGTGGTTAATTTTTGATTGAATTGTATCTCCTGTATCTGTATTCTATAGTTAATGTATCTGGTTTGGGCATGCAGAGTGAGAGTAAGTTGTTCCTGAAATAACTTTCTTTCTGGCAGCAGTCCTGGGAAGTCTACACAGGTCTTGCTAAACAGCAGCTATATTTTAGCTTGTGCTACAACTCTCTAAACAAACAGTTCATGGTACCTGTAAGCAGACAACTTCACTGTGTAAGTGTACACTAGATGGCAGTTTTGTCATATCTTCCAAGTTCAAATAGCTCTGTAGGAGAACAGGAAAGGCCATCAGTGTTTAGTCTGCACTCACAGGGTCCCTGCATGACCAATGTGGACCCCATGGACTTCCTGGAACATGTGTTAGCAATTTAGCAGCAGACATTTATTTCTTTGTTTTACTGCTTGGCTCTTTGAGAAAGTGTTGGTACTCAGTTATGGGCTGTCTGGATCATGTCAGAGGCCATGGGGATCAAGTCCATGTGACAGGCCAGACTGAGGAAGGATGAAGTTGGAGGAGGTGAGGAAACTGACCCTTACTTCAACAGTAACAAGTCGCTGCCTGTCTGTGGACCGTGGCCAAATGCCGGGATGTTTTAGCTCTATTACAGCTGAATAAACAAAACACTTTGCCCATTTGGCTTTTTCATATTTCATCAGCACTAGTTCAATCAAAGTATTTTCTGTTTCCTAAGAAGAGGTTCTTACTCTTAATCTTTTTCTGTGGGTTTTTTTTTAATTTTTATTTTACCCCCTTTTTTTTCCCCATATTTTAGCCCCATCCAGACGAGGCGACCTTGAAAACCTTGGCTACTGCATGCTGCAGTGGTTATGTGGGAAGCTACCCTGGGAAAAGAACCAGAAGGACCCTGTAGCTGTCCAGACTGCAAAAACAAAGTAAGAATAAAACAACACACACATATACATGTGCACACCCCCCTAGAACCTTGCAGCATCCTCATGACTTAACAAAACAGATCTGAAAAGATAGCTCTACGTCCTGTAGAACAGCAGCTTACGAGAAACCTAAAACAATTTTCCTTAATTGAGAGATGTTAGTAGCGTTTAAAAATGAACTCTTGTGCATGTATACCCTCTTCCACGCATTCATGTACATACTGCTGTAGAGATACAATAAATTCAAATGCACAGCACACTGTCATTTTGTCTGCTCTGTATTTTTTAACATGCTCTTTTAAAGAAAAGATAGGTGAATTAGTGCAGGCCTTATTGCCCATACAGAAGGTTGTTGTGTTTCCATAAACTTTATGGGTGCTTTGTAGAGACTATAGTACAAAAAACTCTTGGAAGTTTTCCACATGTGCATTCAATTTATTTTACTTGGGTTTTTTTACTATTTTTCAGATGTTACAAACAATTAAATACCAAAATACTAAGGAGCTTGATTAAAATCTTTCCTTTTCCCCAGCATGACTCATTTAGAGTTTACTAAAGCAACAGAGTGTATTAGTGTTTTCTTTCTCTGCTTTCACAGTTAGGACTTGAGAGAGTTAATTGCATGTGGTACAGTTTAGCCTGTAGAAGGCTATACAGAAGAGTAGTTACCCCTAAGTGTAACATGCCAATTGGAGAAGGCAGCAAACTTTTAAGTAGGGCAAGTCACAACAAAGGTACACAATAGGGATAGCTGATCCACAGAAATCTATCTGCAAATTCAGTGTGGCATCGGCTCTCAACAGAGAAAAAGGTTAGCCTGCAGACTGTGGATAATACAGATTGCATCTGTAAATGTTGACATCATATGTTATGTTTAATATTTCTCCTTTTGAAGTTCTGATCATTACACAGCCACCTGCAAGGTAACACTTATACAATTCAATGTTAAATCAATTTAATCAATCAAGTGGCTTCACTATTTCTTCCCTTACCATTAACCCTTAGATTGTTAGGAATTTTCAGGATGACAAGCAAACAGGTGCTTAGAAGAAGCACACAAAAATGATACAGATTCCGTTTATATGGAATACCTAATTAGTCTATTGAATTATGTTCCTGGTTTAAAGTAACTTGCCCAGGTCATCCCTTTTAATTTGACTTAATTTTCAGTGCCTATACTGTTTAGAAAGACCATAATTAGGTATCTGGATATACGTGTATATTCGATTGCTTATAAGTTAGTAAGTACATTACCAGCACAGTCGAATCTCTCCTGAGCGTGCCAGTCCTTTGCTGTGGGGTCTATGTGATGATGAGGAAAAAGGAGCTGGGGCTGGGCCTATGCCTCTGGGCTGATGTATTTCAATTTAGAAATGTTCATGCAATGCTATAATTAGAAGACAGGCTCTGTTTGAATTAGAATGTAAGCTAGTTTATAGGAAAATATTTATGTTTCAATGTTTCATCTCCCCAAAATTAAAGCCCATATTTCTGATACTAAACAACAGATTACTGAGTCAAAGGTTATTAACCTATGTACTCTGACTTTATCCACTTGAGAACATATCCTTTTACTGACTGGTAGACCTTTATGGCTCTTTTAAATGAACAAACAAACAAAAAGAGATCCTTTAACAGTATTAACAGATAGACAGAATTAACAGATTTAACTTACTGAGGGCAAGGGGGCTTATGCAGCTGGAGGTTCCTACAGGTGCTAGAAGATCATCATGGTTCATGCATTTACAAAGATGTGATTGAATCTGAGCTTCATAGTCCTTTGCTGTTTCTGGATGGATGGAAGGTACATCTGTGGCCCTGTCCTTCAGCTTATGAAGCGCATGGGGCTTAAGGTTGTTTAACCTCCCTCTCCCGTTCTGTCCCTGCTGTGCCTGCTGTAATTGTGATACTCGTCACCCTGCTGCCTGTGAGCTACATGGCATAAAGAACCTAATGCTAAATAACTAATAGGCAGACCAGAACCGCTTCTTAAATTCTGAAATACAAATATTAATTATTAAGCTGAACTCAAACCAGGACATTTTATCTCAAAGGATTTCTTTTTCTTTCTACAACGCTTAAAACATCTGCAAAGAAAAACTTAATGTTAAAATGCAGTCTTAGCTGTAAGCCTGATCTTGCTGAAATCGGCAGTCTCCAAAGAGTTAAAAACATAGCTAGTAAGAGGAGATTTTGTTTTAAAAGCAGTACTGTGAATCATTAGCTAGCCCGGAGGTCCATTCCCTTTGGAACTGAGAGTTGCCGTCTTCCTAAATCCCAAATGAAGAATCACCTGCTCCAAAACCACATTTCACTTTCATGTTGTTTCAGACTTATGGATGAGCTCCCAGATTCAGTGATGGAATGGGATTCTTCTGGAAGTAGCTGTAAGTGTGCTTGCAGTATGCACCATATAGCTTTTTATCCTGTTAAAAAGTATACCGTAATGTCTTACTCTGTTTGGGGGAAGCAGAAGATAAGTAAAAGTAGCACAAATTTAACAAAGTCTTCAATTTAAAATCTTAAAAATGTATTACTGAGTTTTGCTCCTCAGAGGTAGCTGTCTTCACCAGGCCAGAGTCCATGTGGTATAACTGGGCTCTAGTCTTAGGGAAAACCATGGCATGCCAGTGGAAGTCACCCTTGAATCAGCCTCTTGAAATCAAGGCTGCATGAACTCCTTTTGTATGTACCTATCCAACGGAAGAATTCAGCCTGTGATATCTGTATTTAGCTGATAACACAGTAGCTATATAATACTCGTTGTTATAGATTATATGTCACACTCATTAATTCAGGGTGCAATTTAATTGAACCAATCTTTTTTACTTCAGTGGAACTGAATCAGGCCCTTCATGTACAAGCCTATTATATTTTAAGCATTCTTGGCTCAAAGGCTTGTTTACAGCAAGAGAAGAAGTTAAGTCTCTGGATGCTGTGGAATGCCAGTCACTCTGCAGTAAATGACTCCGTGCTTACTGATACAGGATATGTAATGCTTTTAGTGCAGGAACACTTTCTATGCTACTTTCTTGTGTTATCCCATAAACACAGACTAAGGACATGATACAGTCATTGAGGGCTAAATTTTCAACCTTGGTGTGTGGTAGTACAAAAATCTTGATCAGTCTCATCCTTGATATGTCCTATAGAGGTACATAAGGGGTCCCAGCAATTTGTAATCCAAGGTGTTAGGAATTAGTGACTATTTTAGAAAAAGGAGTAGCTGTTAATATGGAAATAGTAAGCAACTGTCTACAAAAGGTATATTGCTTAGTATTCAGAGTTTGAAAAAGCACATGAATGGACAGTTTGTCTTTCATCTATTTCTTCATTCACTGAAATACAATAGTAACCAGGGAAAATGCCAGACTTCTTTCGAAGGTTAGTATCTATTTTTTATTTATTCACTTATTTTCATCGTGTTTCTGTGTTGGAATTTTTACACAAAACACATTCCCGATGTGTATACATTTTTAATAAATCTTTACTTTGGGAGTTTTACCAGATGCTAATATCTAGTGTAGTTCTTCAGTTTTAGGATGCATTAGGGTCTTCAATTGAAAGAAAAGTTTAATCCCCCCTATATGTTTTTCCTAATGCCATTGTTTCATTCAGTGGTTTCCCTACTTCTAGAACCATTTGATAATGATAGCTAAACAGTGCTGCTGTTAAGACTGTTTTAGTATGTAATCTCAAAAGCAATATTTGTCCAAGTGTTAGAAGTAAAAAAAAAAGCTTTTTCTAAAGCATTTGAAGGATAATAGCCATGCAGATTGAAGTAGTGTTGTTGAAAGTAGTTAATATTTAAAGGACTATTATGATCTATGAAATATAAAATACTTTTATTTTGCTCAGAACTATCAATATTTGTCAATAAAGTGTTTGGTTAAGGGTCGCAGGGAGGATCCAGGGAACTACAGGCCTGTCAGTCTGACCTCAGTGCCAGGTGATCAGGCCCAGTCAACACGGGGTCACAAAAGGCAGGTCTTGCCAAACTAACCTGATCGCCTTCTATGACAAAGTGACTTGGCTGCTGGACGAGGGAAAGGCTGTGGATGTATCTTCCTGGACCTCAGTAAAGCCTTTGACACAGTTTCTCACAGCATTCTGCTTCGGAAACTGTCAGCCTCTGGCCTGGACAGGCGCACACTCTCCTGGGTGGAAACTGGCTGGATGGCCAAGCCCAGAGAGTGGTGGGAAATGGTGTTAAATCCAGCTGGAGGCCAGTGACAAGTGGGGTTCCCCAGGGCTCAGTCCTGGGTCCAGCCCTGTTCAATGTCTTTATCAATGACCTGGATGAAGGCATCGAGTGCACCCTTAGCAAGTTTGTGGATGACACCAAGCTGGGTGGAAGTGTGGATCTGCTGGAGGGTCGGGAGGCTCCAAAGGGACCTGAACAGGCTGGACCGCTGGGCAGAGTCCAATGGCATGAGGTTTAACAAGGCCAAGTGCCGGGTCCTGCACTTGGGGCACAACAACCCTGTGCAGCTACAGACTAGGAGAAGCCTGGCTGGAAAGCTGCCTGGAGGAGAAGGACCTGGGGGTGTTGGTTGACAGCCGACTGAACATGAGCCAGCAGTGTGCCCAGGTGGCCAAGAAGGCCAATGGCATCTTGGCTTGGATCTGAAACGGCATGACCAGCAGATCCAGGGAGGTTCTTCTTCCTCTGTACTCGGCACTGATGAGACCGCTCCTTGAATCCTGTGTTCAGTTCTGGGCCCCTCACCACAAGAAGGATGTTGAGGCTCTGGAGCGAGTCCAGAGAAGAGCAACGAAGCTGGTGAAGGGGCTGGAGAACAAGTCTTACAAGCAGCAACTGTGAGAGCTGGGGTTTAGCCTGGAGAAGAGGAGGCTGAGGGGAGTCCTTATTGTTCTCTACAACTACCTGAAGGGAGGTTGTGGAGAGGAGGGTGCTGGCCTCTTCTCCCAAGTGACAGGGGACAGGACAAGAGGGAATGGCCTCAAGCTCCGCCAGGGGACATTTAGGCTGGACATTAGGAAAAAAAATTTCACAGAAAGGGTCATTGGGCACTGGAACAGGCTGCCCAAGGAAGTGGTTGATTCACCTTCCCTGGAGGTGTTTAAGGGTGTACGGGTGGACAAGGTGCTGAGGGGCATGGTTTAGTGTTTGATAGGAATGGTTGGACTTGATGATCCGGTGGGTCTCTTCCAACCTGGTTATTCTGTGATTAGTTTTTATACTTGAATAGCTTTCAGTACTACACAAATTAGTGCACGTTCATAACAAGATACAGTACTTAATGGTCAGCTTTATTCAAGTCTGTCTTTTCTTGTTTCAAAAAGACAAGATATTGTCAGTTCTGTGTTCTAAGTGTATCTTCAGCTGAAACTGTGTCATCTTGTCTGGCAATGCAGAATTGGCATACATTTTGGAATAAAATTCTTTGTGAAGTTCTAGGTCAACACCAAGTGAAACTTGCATTAAAATATTCTCCACAGGTGAAATATCCAAATTTTTGGCATGTGTTTATGGCTTAGCTTATGATGAGAAGCCGAAGTATCAAGTGCTCAAGAAAATCCTGCTGGACGGACTAGGGTCCAGTGGAACTCGCTACGATGGCCCTCTGGAATTTTCCACTGCAGCATGCGCACAAAATAACCGTACTGACAAAGCGTCAAAAGTAAGAAAGAAAGTTCTGGGATTGTTTCTGACATGTCCTGCTTGATTGTTGCCTTTTCTTTTGTAGAAATGAGACTGACACAGCAGTTCTTTCACCTTAAATATAACATGTTTGTTAATTCCTGTTTCCCCTGGCTTTGCTAAAAAGCGGGATGTCATCCCTTAAGGAGGAAGAACTGTCATGAGTCCTTTTGACCTGCAGCCTCTCACTTCAAAGCAGGAGGTCTGTGGAGAATGATTTACTTTCAGGATAATGGGGAAGTCAAGGACTTTGTTCACTAACATCTTGAAGACAAGCCTGAATGCCAGGTTTTTCCTTCGTTCCAGATTAAAAGCAAAGTTACCTCTATTAGTGTAAGCATTTAATTCATTTTCTCCCTTTCAAACTGTTCTTTGTCATTTGCCTTTATAGTCCTGTAGCCACTAATGTGGAGGAGGTATTATTCTGGGATTTAACTCTGTTATTGGTATGCAGCACTGTGGGATGCACTAACACAGAATTTTAAAGCTGACGAGTGTCACATTGTGTTTTCCTTTTTTACTTCTAAGTCTGAAACTATACAGTTAATAAAACTATGTTTTAATTAGTGGAGATGGAGGTAATTAGCAATCTTACTGGGCTTACTGTGAAATGTCAGTCCCATCATACCTCTGCCTCCAAACTCCCCATATGCAAAAGCCCCATTTCTGTCTCCAGTGTCTGTGCAATAAGGCAGGGTCAGGGTACCGTTCGTTTTTAATATTTTTGGTGAACTTTGGACCATCACAAGTGTACATGAGCCAAGAATGCAGGATGCAAACTAATATGACTGATAGGCTGCAAGATGAATGGTGATTCAAGTGTCGGTGCACAGATGGTTCTGATTTGCTGAGTTTTGTAGCTGCTGCAACTGAAGACATAAAATATCCTTCTAGTCATAAATTAGCTCTTTGGAAGCAAAACCTTGGCACCACAGCTTTACAACCTTCAATTAGTAGGGAAAGAAGTATTTGAATGACTGTGGTATTGACATCTGTAGTCCTGCATAGTAATCATTCCTAATAGAAGAGAATATCTGTTTGAGGGGTTTTGCATGGCTAATTAACCACCAGTGAGAATATGTAATTTTTTCATGATCTCCTGATTGTCACCTTTCTCTCATGATACAATTACATTTTATTGTAGCAAGTGCCTCACAAACCAATTGTCAGCACTATTTACGTGTTATGGAAGGCAGAACAAAAGTTCATGTTTAATAAAAAGGCACCAAGTTTTGATCTTGGTAATTACAGATACTTTAGTGATTTCATTGACTTTTCCGTTTTTAGCACTTTTTATTTTCTTTAAACAAAACCAGAAGTTGTTTCAGTGACAGTATTTGTCTTCCTGTGACCATCTCATCCTCACTAATTTGAGAAGCTTTTTTAAAATTTGTACCGTTTTCTGAACTTTATTTAAAAAGCAGGTAGCTGTTAATTGATCTCCAGCTGATCTGGCTGGATCTCTGCTTCACAAGTGTCTTTGATTTCTTAAAGTCAGATATTGAATAGGAAATCTGTTTTCTCCTTATTGCCTGGCCTAAGACTTTGCGCTATGCTAGCATAAAAGATGATTCTGAACTTCCTGGCTGTAGCATTTGCTATTTGCAAGTTCACAACCCCAATGAAAAATCCATGAATGAGGAGTGTCAGTTATCACCACTTTTGTGCTGTAGGACTAAGCAGAATTGGTTTTGATGGCCAAGAACAAGATCAGAAAGCAAGCGTGTCTGCATATTACTAAATCCTGGCACCTGCTATCACTTTTTCAGGGAAATTTTTAACATTCAGTGTCTTGCTTCTTGGAACAGTAAGAATTCAAGCGCTGCTCCAGTGATCACCTGTGCTTTGCTGAAGTGTGTTCCTTCAGCCAGTTCTGCTACTTACATAAGCAAGTTTCCTGTAACATTCTCTGCAAAACAGCTGCAGAAAGGAAATTTCCAGGGCTATTCAAAGGACTTAAGGAGTACTTGAATACAACCAAAGAACACAGATAACCAAACTTTCTCTAAATTTATTACTATTATCAGAAAATCCAAGTTTTTGATCTGTGGGTTTTGGCTGTGGACATTATTCAAGGCCTGCTGCACTTTGGTGCTGCAGTCCTGACAGTGTGTTGGATGACAGGCAGGGGCTTCCCACTGCATCTCCTCAAGGCACTGTCTGTACAGTTACCCTAGGTCTGATTCTTTTCTTCTTGGCCCTCTGCATTCCCTTTCTACCTTTCCTTTTGTTCACCAAACACTTCTCCCTTTAAAGAGGCAACCTAAGAATAGTAGGAGCCACTACAAATAATCCACTGTCTACTCACTCCTGGCTCATGAACAAACCTGACTCCAGGTGACCTGCCTGACTCCACTTGTACCATTTGGTGCACAGGAAAGAAGTGATCTTGGGCTAATTCCCTTCTGAAGACGGGTAAACATGGGGGTCCTGTAACACTAGCTCCTTGAAGATGATGTGAATAGAAATTCCTACAGAAGATGAATTTTAAGATGCTGCGTAGTACATGAATCTAGTCTTGACATGACAAAAACCATAACAGTGGCTATGTTCTGGTGCTCTGTTTTAGTTGTACACCAAACATAGGTGATACTGTATTGATTGCATTAATTATTGGATTTGTTTGCCACAGTTTTTGGCTTATAAGTATTATTTTCTGCTTTTTCACCTAAAGTGAAAATGTTCACATTAGGGTCAAAGAAAGTATGGCACGGGCAGCCAACTGTGAATTAGACTATGTAGATTTCATATTGAAAAATAATTACATCAATACTAATTTGTAATTTTTATTAGTATGGAATATGGTCCTTTTTTTTAGCATGAAACAAATATTTTCACAAGTGCTGTAGGTCCTGTTTAGGTAGTCGTGTATACACTGTGTAGGTACCAGGGCTGGTTGTCCACACGCCTGGCAGTTGTTGCAGGGTGAGGTATGGGGCCACAATGCAGAGGGAACAGCTTGGGCCCCTCCATTCAGATAACTCTGGCACCGAGTCTCACCTGTCTAGCTCCATCTCTCAGAGCTATCTACAAGCTGCTTAAAGCCAGCCCAAGTTGGTATTCGGAATAGATAAACCTTCATCTTTCTCAACAGTTATTTTCACAGAATAGGACAGAGATTATATTCTTAAAAGGTATTTTGCATTAAACAATATATGAAGTGCTTACTGGCACTTTCAACGGTATTTAGTTTGCACAATTGCTATCTCATGTAGGTATTTAATTTGCAGTGTAAAAGAGCAGCCCATTATTTCTTTTTTAGCTGCTTTGTTCAGATACAGCTGCTGCATAGAGGACCATATGCAAACAGTACAGTTGCAGGGTTATTAGTGTGCCAGAAGTACCGAAGGCATGTGGCATACAGCTTGTGTTTTGGCTACATTTGTCTTCCAGGTTCCAAAAGCCAAAACCAGACCTCATTCGATATTTAGTGCTCAGAGCAGAACAGCAGAGCACTTACTTGCATTAACTCATGCGACTATTCACTGTATGCTCCTCATTTTCATTTCAGAAGACTAAAAGAATGTGAGACTTAACTCTTTAATTAATTACCTGAGTCAGAAGGCTTAGTAATTATGTTAGTTTTGCATTTGATTCCAGTGACAGAAAGTGTATTCAGCCCTGCTTGTTAATGAAACAAGCACTGACTTAGTGGCATCGTTCCCAATAAAGGTTATTGGTGAATATTTTGAAATGTACAGTTCAAGTTTATTTTACAGTGTTCTTTCCAAATAGAGCATAGCTGTATTTGGTGCCGTTTGAAGACAATGTTTATTGATAATTAAAATCCTGAAAACTCTTCTTTTGAGAAAGATGAAAGCTTACTCTCATTCTATGTTGTTGGTACTGAAAGATAGGATATTTTTCTCTTTGAGATACTTACTTGGTTTTTTACCATACAAAATTGTTCACTGTAAATCACAGGTTCGCTCACCAAAGCCTGTGCCAAGACCAGTTCAGCAGAAGCAAAAAAAGATGGAAGGTGAAGAACATGTCTATCAAAACAAAGCCCTTACCGGGGTAACAGGCAAACGACTCAAAGATGAAGAAAAGCCAAGTTACTTAAGCAGGACGCTTCACCAAACAGGGCCTCAGCAGGTAAGGATTTGGGCACTATACAGTAACGCATCCCCTGTGAGTTTGTTTGCTCTGTTAGGAAAAGTGCTTGGAAAAAGCCAGGAACAATGTCATAACCTCCAGAAACTGGCATATGCTTATTGGCTTGTATTATTCCAGATGTAAAGCTCTGAGTTTCTTGTAAGCACAGGGATTAAATGCAAACAGGGCACTATCCTTACCTGCCTCAAACCTGCCAGGTCTAAGTACCTGAATGGCACCTGTGATAATTTTCAGTGTTATTAAATTCTTTTCAGCATACAGAATTCTTCTATATCAACAGGTTCCTGTACCAAAACCTGCACAACAGAAGCAAAGCAAGGTAAAAGAGGAAGACTATAACTGCCTGAGCAGGCCCCCTGCTCGGGTAACACACTGGCAATTCCAGGCTGAAGAGAAGACTGTTAAGTTTCACACTGTGACTCAGGAGCCTGACCACCCACAAAAGGTGAGGGTTTTGGTGTTACCTTAGAGCAGTCACGGCACCCTGTGGAAGAGCTATCAGCTTTTCTAAAGCTTAAGTGCTTAAAAAAAAAGCCACCAACAAACTAGAGCCAGAGGTAAACCTATGCAAGTGAGATGTTTGCCACCAGTCCCGCAAGTTTGTATGCAGCTGCTTGGTCTGTTAGCAAACTACAACTCCCTTTTTTATACAGTTCATTAGTAAAGCAGAGCACAGAGTGCAGGTAAGTGTCAAGAAATTAGTCTGTCACTCTAGCTTAGATGGGATGGGTACCCTGTTGCCATTAACAGGTGATGGGGTTAAATGGTGTGAACACAGAACTTGGAGGGAAAGTTCTTTCTCCCTGCTTTATCTTTTTGGAAAGTACATTCTGAAAAACATCACCCAGCTGGCCCAGTGAAAGAACAAGTGGGTCTGCTCAGTAAGATGCTGCTAGAAAGCAGTTCCAGTTTAGGTATAAATTAAATGAGAAACATTTATCCGCTGAAAGGGGAACACTTCTCCTACTTGCCTCAGTCAAGAAGGGCAGGATGCTTGTGAGAGACTGGACAGGTGATAAACTGCAAAAGAGAACAGGGAAGACTGAAGTAAAAACAACACAAAACAGACAAGAAAAAAAGAAATCTATGAACTGCCTTTATGTTGGATATCATGGTACTGTTCTATCAGGCTGGGCCCATATTTAACCAAAGAAAAAGAAACAGATGTCTGTCACTAATTTTAAAGAGGAATAAAACCAGGAAATTTCTTCTATTAGAGAAATAGAGTTTAAGTTATGAATCTTCAGCAAGAAAACTATAGTACTATGGTTGAAATCAGTGGGATATATTGCTAAAAAGTAACATATATGTGAGTGGGATCATGGAAAGGAAACCCAAAGATGGAAGTTTTGTAAGGGATCATGGAAAATATGGTCAAATCATAGATATGTGAGAAACAGAATTGTAGTGTTTGGGGATTCCTCTCAGAGATGAAGAACAAAAAGGGAACCCCAAACACCGCCGCATCCAACTCAAAGAAACCCCACACTACTCACATTTATGCTATCTATGATACACCAGGAGAACTTAAGCTTTACATAACTTACGCAAATCAAAACAGCAAATCAAACTTCAGAGTAATGTCCAGGGTTTCCAATCTAAAACTTTATTAGCACATAAAGACAACTTAATATATTAGATTTTTTGGAAAGTGTTTGATCGTACCTAATGTTATACCCTTAATACACAATGTACTTAAGCCTGCAGATTCCAGAGTTAAGACTTTGTAAGGATTGTCTTGCTTTCTCTAGGATAACTTAAAATACCATCTTTGCTTTTCCAATTCAGATCTCACTTATTCAGTATTAAGTTTATCATCTCTGTTTCACCCCTGCAGAAAGAGACTGCAAAAGCATCAATGTCATTCAACCCCCAAGCAATATTCTCAGAATCCAAAAAGAAACACAATCGACTCTTAACTACAGATGATCCAGTATTATTGCAAGAAACTGGTTCTGACACCACTCGTCCTTCTCTATCTGTTCTATTCAGACTTGCATTTACCAACCAAACCTACCCCTACAGTATAGCCGTACTTGTACTTATGGTACTGATACTTCTTTCCTTGTGTTTTCTCTGATGTCGCAGTTTTAGTGCATTCACCGTAAATGCAGCCTTGTTCCCGTCACAGTTTTTTCTCAGATTTTCTTCAATGACGTTTTCAGTGTCAGCGGCTTGGAAAAGAGTTTTTAAAATAATTCTGTTAATATTTATGTTTTCAAGGCAAGTTATCTTAAACTTTCCAAATCTGTTCTCAATAGTTATGCATGTCATGAACTATCTGTACGAGGTTGTGTCATGTTACGAATGTCTGGATTCTACTTTTTGTTTTTAAAACTGGACCTTTGTTACAGCAACATTAAAAATTCTTGAAATACAATGGGGCGTTACATTTAGTTGTTCTAACGCTGGGATGTTGATAGTGGGTGTGTGGCCATCTTTATTCTGCTACAGAAAGCCTTTAGTTAAATGCTGATGGATTAAATGCAAGGGAATTTAAAGTTTTCCTCTCTTTATTGCAAAAAGGAAGATAATAGCCACAAATTCAGTTTCCAACAAACTTTGTTATGTTTTTTGCCCTTATCTAACCTACTACACACTTATTTAGTTCAATCACCCATTTTCATTATACCTCCTTACCTTATTACAATATGGACATGCACCAAAGATGACATTAAAACTCTGCCTGCTAGAAGGAAGACATTGTAGCCACTGCAACACAAGTAAGTGGATTAATATGCACGTTTGTTTCGTATCAAATTTGAGAACAATCTCTTACCAGTTTTTTTTTCCAGAGTTCACTTGATAAACATCTGGCATGTTGTACATTAAGTCAGTCTGTATTAATCACACAGTAAGGCAAGTGCCCTTCCACAGGGAGCTTATTTAGGAATTATGGGTGAGAAGACAAGAGGAAGCACAGTGACTGTTGTAGCATTACTCAAACGACTTAGTTTCAGCTGAAATTTAAGTGGGCAATGCTTATTTACTAGAATCTGTGAGTTAATGAGCAAGTTTGTTCCACTCGTTGCTTTACCTCATACAAGCAAGCCTGATGAAAAGGTTGTCCACATCGGGGTTCATCACACACTTGGTCTGGAGTGCTGCCATTGAGTCGATAGGCATAGCAGATCCCACAGTCCTTAGCAAAATCCTTCAGACACAACATGTTTTAGCTTACAGTACAACGGCAAGGAAGAAACAGCAGGGCCAGTAACACAGAAAACATGGTCACCAATTTGTCTTTGCTCTTGCATTCTTTGTTACTTCATGTTACTAAATACTTTTGCCTTCACTATAGATGTTTACACCATGGTGCTATAAAGAGTGAGATTAGCTGCCAGATGAACAAGACTTTGCTAGGTTATACTCTCTGAATTACATCTAGTTTGACAAGCATTTTCATGCTCACAGGCCCCACTGTTTCTTTATTAAACACAATGATTTGTCATTACGTTTGAACATCAGACACAAGACCTCGCAGTCAGATACTAATTTAAAAATTTCACAAGTGAGAGTGAAGCCAGTAATCCAGCACTACAGCACTGTCAAAAATTAATTCCAAGTTTGTTTGAAATGCACCAGTATTTGGATGGCCTCTTGTCCCCCCTAATCAGCTCTGCCTAATTAGAACTTAGAGTCATCAACATCCATAACAGAATGTTTGGATTTCCCACATCTCATTAGCTACTCTGGAACTTCCTTTTTCCCTTTTAATCGTGAAACCTGTTATTAATTGTCTTACTGCTATGAAGGCCACAGGAAAGAGCGCACCTCTAATCAAATGTTAACAAGCGCTGACAATTGTTGCTTGAAGTTCAGAAGTCCTTATGACAATATATTAATACAATTACCTCTCCGCTATGTCTTATTTTTGCTGGCAGTTATGAAGTGACCATTTAAATTTTCCTTATTGAGAAATAACAACTGATCATTAACAAAAAGCAACTTACACTTTTTTCTAACACAGCACAAGGTGGAAAATCAATTTCTAAGAGGTCTTTCAAGTTTTGTAATAAACTGATCTCTGGATCCCTGCAGGTGGGAGAGAGGGAGAAAAATGTCAACACCAGGAATGGAAAATACCATTTCAGTTTCAAACCTGTATTATTCAAGATGCTTACCATAAGTGCATGTTGTTGTTCAGCTTAATTCTCAATGGGTTAACCACTGCAAACAATGTACACAAATAATTACATCATCTTTAGGATCCCCTTTGCTCCCTCACCCCATTTGACCTCTCACGTTTCAGCCTTGAAGGGGAAGGCAGGGGTTGGGGTTTTAAATTTAAGACACCTAAGCAAAATGACTGCTCTTATTTTTCGACATCTGGACTTCATTACACTAATATTTAATATATCTCACTGTTGAAGATACCATCTTGTTCACCTTAAAAAGATGGTAAAAAGCTCTGTGACATGGAGTTAAATATTTTCAAACACCATTCGGACATATAGTAAATTTTTATTATTTTATAGAAAATCATACTAAATCAGAAACACTATTGGACAATCTGTAGGGCAGGGGGTTCCCTGTAAACCATGTTCTAGGAAAGCAGTGGAAACAAGTGTCACTCAGAGCAAACCAGCACGCTACAGATTTTGGCTGTTAAAACCCCAGCATCTACTATGCAAAACTCTCCTGCACAAGCATTCAGCTTAATTCCTGGCTCTGCTTAAGTAAAGTTTACCCCAGGAGCCTGACAGAGCTCACACTGGTTTCTGCTCACGAGAGACCAAAGTCTAGAAGAGAAACGGTGTTTGTCTGCTGCCCTACCGTGATCTGCTCCAAGAAAATAACACTCGGGGAGCATGTTCGGATGCCGAGGATCTACCTCAATGTTCACAGAGACATTGTTCCCTAGAATGAGAATGCAAATTAGTCATAGGGGAAGATTTTCTTTGCAGTCAAGTATGTGAAAACAGAAACCTGTTTTTGATAGCAGTTCAACAGGTTTTTTTTTTTGAAAGCCTGATTAACTCAGGCTGGTTTTTCTTATGATAAATAATTTTAAAAGTTGGTATCCAAATCAGTTGTACAAAATATCAGCATATGCTAAATATTTCTATTTCTATGGACTGTAATTAAAAATAGTAATTGATTAAAATACCTGCTGGGCTGGTATGTCTCATAGACTAGTCTTGACCTTAACACTTATTTCTGAGGAATCAAGCTAACATAATCATAGAATCATAGAATAACCAGGTTGGAAGAGACCCACCGGATCATCGAGTCCAAGCCGTTAGAAATCCTAGTGAGGTTTTAAAGGTAATTGTTATTAATTACTCCTCATCATTTACAATTTAAAAAAATAAATAAAGACAACATTAAACAGCGAAATGAACAGTCAGTCCCCTCCCCCACATACACCTGGACTGTGACAGCAATGGCTGTTTTTGAAATGGCAACAATTTTTCCTTTAGGAGATAGCCATCATCCTCTGAGGTTCCGCTGTTCCTAAGGCATAAGCAGCTCAACATGAATTCAGGTTAAAAATCTCACAGCAAGTTCTCTTCCAAACCCAACATTTTTGTAATTAAGAGGAACATTAAGCTTCCCCTCATTGAAGAAATGGGAATGAGTGAAATCAAAGTTTAGTTGTAACTGAAGATTGTCTGTGACTGACAAAGGGCTCAAAGCCTTGCACTGCCCTCCGCTGATCTAACGCGAGGAACTTTTTAAGGCTTTTCTTTCCTTTTCACTAGTCTGTGTCAAAGTACAGCAGAACCAAGATAAAGCTACCCTGACTGCACGCAGCACACACACAAAGCCACTGGTTTCCAACCCATGTCATTTTAGCCGCCGCTGAACTTTTTCTGTGTCTCACTCCACTCCCAGTGAAGGAGCAGCCTCAGCACCCACCAGCTCCTTTCCTTCTTCCATCCACTGCGTGTTCTCAGATTTCTAACACGTGCTACTGATATTTGGGATTTAAGCTGAAAATCTGAACTCTTCCTTCAAAGCCAACATTTCCCCCTGTATCTCCAACCTCTGACAGTGGCAAGTTCCTCCTTTGCAGTTACAAGACTCCTTATCCTATATATATAGACCTTAAAATGCCAGACATCAGCATACAAATGAAGGTACTTTTTTGATGGTTAACACTGTAAGCCTCTCATTTCCTCTCCTCTTCTTTCTTTGTACTTTCCACTTGCCTCTTTTAACCCCCTTTTCTCCTTTTTCTCTGTGTTCTAATATTACTTGCATTTTTCTGGGACTGGATCAACCTTAAAGTAAGTCTACTAAAAAATCTGGAATTTGTGAATCAGGCAAGGGTTTCACACCGAAGGTGATTTTTTTCCAATACTGATTCTTCTCCAGTTATCATGCAAGTCTTCGGTTTTTAACAGTTGTGTTCATAACTTACAAATACACAATATTTTGCTGCAGAAACTTTCATTTCATATAACTCCATGATGCTGCAATTAATTTCCTAAATGGGTTCACTGTTTCATGGAAGGATATCTTTTTCTTCACACAAAATGAAAGTTACGCCTTGCTGGTTTCAAGCGCTGCCTTTCATTTTCCAAACTCAAACAAACACCATGTGATTACAACAAGAAAGCAAAAAAGCACTCCGAGTTTTACTTCTCAGACCTGCTGCATTCCTTCAAATCTTTTTTTACCTATTGCAATTCTTCTTGTTGTAGCACTCCGTGTGGGATTTTCTGGCTCAAGCACCCATGTCTTCCCATCAATTTCATCCATGGCATCCCAGAATTCTTTCAGCGATTCTAATGCTGCCAGGAACTGATTATAAATGTCTGTTAAGGAGTTCTAAGAAAAGAAGAAATTTAAACAAATTCACATTATGTAACCTATGGCCATACAGAATATTTAAAAATCAAGCGGTAGGTAATTCAAGTACTAAAATCCAGTGTGGAACCAGTTGTATCACAGTAGCATAAAACTTTTAATTTAATAGCTGTATCCCGAGTACAACGTAAATTCTATAATCCTGGGAGTCCTAACACATTCCGATATATGCATATCATACCTAGATTCGATAAGTGTTTTTTTACTCCTTTTCAGAAAGCTCTTCTGTACAGTGATAACAAATATTAATTTGCATTTTAACTTTTAACAAGCTAATTTTAGAGTCAAAATCATCATTATCTACTATTAAACTTCTACCATTCTGATATTTTGTCTCTACTTAGAACGGACAATATGGCAGTGGTACCAAATACACAGAAACACATAATTTAAATAGCCTATTTATTTTTTAAAGGCTCTAAAAATACATCCTAACAATATCAGAATTAGCTCAAATTTAAGCAGTATAAAAACAGGCACTTAACATTATATTTCAAGCCAAGTAAGTATGGTAAGAGAAGGAGAAACCACCTAATAATCAGAGGATTACACTCAAGGGATTTCAGTATTTGAGAGTGGATTAGATGGAATCAGAGAAATCTTTCATTATACAGGACAATATACGGAACGGCAATGAAAAAGAAGTTTTTTTAAAATCATCACCGAGCACAAAAGTAACTATTTCTGCAGGGAAAGAACTCTCAGTGCAGAATACATTCAAGAGTCAAGTTTATCTTTCCAAATGCAGGTGCCCAGAGGGTACAAAACGTGAATTTAGGGAACCAAAAGGGGTGAAGAATGCACGAGGAGGAAAGAGAGGAGTTCTGTTTGGGATAATGTAGTATGCGGGTTCTGAGCCTGATGCTGTACAGAATCAGTGGAGTATCTGGGAAGTGTGATGAACAGGCCAGTAGGAGAACAAGGAGCCATCGGAAAGTGGCTTTGGGGGAGAGAGGAATCTACAACATGAAGGTGCCAAAAAAAGAAAGGCAGCAGAGAAAGGAGATCAAGGGGCTAGGAGAAGTGTTTTGGAGACAAAATCTTCCCAGATGTCTTGTTTTCTCAAGATGTTTGGTAGCAGGAAACTCAAGAGTAGAAAAAGAAGAATCATTTTCAAAAAATCCCAAAAAGATAACAAAAAGATTTCATATATCTTTTGGCCTGGGAATAGGTTCTTGCAGTCAAAGAGAAAACGCAAAGCAAATGATATTTTAAAGAGGTATTTTTCTATAATTATCAAAACATACATGGGATGGTTTCCTTTACAGTAATTACGTTCTTCCTTTCTCTACTGGACAAAAAGAAGCAAATTATATGAATGTTGTCAGATGAAGAAATATGACTTCTACTTGTAATAAGTTTTTATACTTTACGCATACATATTTTAGAAAGAAACAGTGTCGCTCAGAAATAAAATGCTACATTTTCCTGCTGTTATTAAATTATATTAAAGTAGGAAAGCACTTAAGCAGAAAAGTGTGAATACTGCCAATCTCAAAATGTAACGCTTATTATCTTTAAAAGCATTTTGTTACTTTTATAATACCTGAAGTGATATAATAGTGTCAGTCACTTAACCACATCTTAGAGTATAATATCTTCATCTTAAGTACTATTATTTCCAGTATTTTAATAATTTTCACACAGTCCTGAAATGTGATCTTTTGTGCTCTGATGACACTTAAATTAATAGCATAATTTTCTGGTACTTGCAACAGTTGCTTTCCATTTTGATTTTTTACATTTTTCTGTATCACATACAGATAAATCCTCTAATAATCATTTTTATCTTTATCTTCTGGGAATTCAAAGGGTTTCACTAGAAAAAAGAAACATCAAGGGATTATAACCCACAGATAAGTTTTAAAATCCAATTAATTTTAATACTAATTGTGATTTTTCAATGATGTTCCTTAAAAAGGTAGTTAAATCCTTTTTCTAAATGCACTATTCATTTGATCTTATTTGCATGCTTCATTGATGTTGCCAGCTGTCTCCTGCCATACACATAGATGCATCCATAGCTATTTAAATACATCACATGCTTGTCACGCAAACTATAAAAACTGTGACGTTCCTTTTTATTTATTAACCAACTGATTTTTGGTCATTGCCCAACACTTCTAGCAATGGCTGCTATCATACTTTTTTTCGTCTACACTACACAGCATTAGTCGTTAACAATGTCAAACAGCACAAACTCTTTGTTTCCTGGTAACACTTGTACAAACGCATTCGAATTTGTAAGCAATATATACAATATTTTTTGGAAAATAAGACATTCCTAATGCGGGAGATCATCACTGGCTGCTCTGACTCTAAAAACCACTGGCAAAATCCAAACTGGCTACTCCATCCCCTCTGTCTGGTAGGTTTCCTCTCATACAGCAAAATATCCATTCCAAAACCAAAAAGCATGGTGGCTGTTCAATCTTTCTCAACAACTTAAAACAAAATGAAGACATTTTTACTGTACAACATAAACCTTGCATGTTATTCCTAACTACTGAGGATGCCCATATAAACAGCGAGCAGCTCACAGTAGTTAGGAAATACCAGCACTAGACAGTCACAAAACGTTAATGCAGTTTTCTGCGCAGGTGGGTATCCCTGTCTTTTCTGACTCAATCACGTACTGCTTTTTACACCACTGAGCTCCCAAGAAAGTCTTACAGTCCCAGGACACCTCATTACTTTGAAGTGGGCGCCTGGTACATTTTTAACAGAGACTGCATGATTTAATGATCCCATTCCCTTCACCTCTCTATAATGACCAGCACAGACTGAGCAGCCCAAGACCGTGATTGAGGTTATCATCAAAATGCATTTTCAAATTAGATGGCCTCATTATGAGTTTTCACGTGGAAAAATAAGAGACTGGGAAAATGTTAGTTTGGAATACCCAGCTTGAGATCCCTTCATCTGGCTTTAAGGGGACTCTTTTTATTAGAACATCACCCCCACTGACCACAATCGTCACTTTAAACACTCAACACTTCGCTGGATTTTTCAAATTTCAAGTTGTGAGTGTAGAAAAGAAAGAATACAATTAGTAATAACTCGTAAAAAGACACTGTAAGTGACTCTCAGCACCGATAGTTTTCCCCTCTCAAAGCATACATTCAGGCTCCAAGTCCTAGGCTTGATGAGGTAAAAATCAGATCTATACTGATACAAGGTATACCAGCACAGCCCTTTAAGTCTGAACAGCAACTTAATGTTAATTTGGAGGGCCACGAGTCTATGAACTTAACGTATCAACTCTAACCATTCCCCAGCAGTTTTAGAAAACTTTGTCCCAGGCATCACTTCTGTGCTATCAGACTGTGCGTATCCTCCATGAATTTCAACAACTGTAGGAGGCAAAGCACTTCCTCTGGTCAGTGAAAATCAGATACTCTGGACACATCTGTTTGGGGGGGGAACACAAGCTTCTCCTCTACCAGAGGAGTCTCATGCAGCTTTGGAACATTTCTGTTTCCATTTCTATCCTGTGCACTCTCATTTCCATCTCACTGCTGGCAAACATCTCACGCCAATTCTTCCCTTTTTCACTTAATTCCAACTTAAAGCCTTTCCCAAGTTTGCCCTTATTGCCCATCCACTGTTTCCTTCAATTAAACAGATAAGAAAGAACTGGAAAAAGAGTCTACTCTACTCTTGGTCCTTATTTCTAGAGCCAGAGACACTGGGAAGAGCAAAGAAAAAGCTTTGAGTCCGTGCCCGCCAGTAAAAAACAAAGTCTTTCAGTAACTTTTAAGAAGTGCTATTTGCCCATGTGGCTATTCTGCCAAACTTCCAACACCTGCTAAAAATCCTGGATGAATTAAGTGGATGGCAGCAACAATATTCTAATCAAGGAAAAGGCAGCACAATTTATGATTTTTTTTTTAAAAAAAGGTAAAAATGTGATCTTCATTCTGAGATTTTTTGCTAAAATACTTCCTAAATAATAAACAAAACAACTGCAAAGCCTCCTAAAGGAAAAGATAAAGTAGCCTGGCTAAACTATAAGTGCTTTTACCTGCTTGTCCTTTATATTCATAGATAGAATACAATTTAATAAAGTCAACAGCTGTTGGATGGAAAAGGGATTACTTGTATCACCTAAGTAATTAATGATTCTTTAGATCTGTTTGGGAACTGTTTATTTCTCATGAACAGCAGTTCAACAATTTTCCCCCTACTTAGCACAAATCAAACTGAGACGCTGCACTCTAAAATCTTTATAAAGTGCTTTGTCAAACATCTCAATTTTTTATATTTATAGATGGATATAAAGCTGGTGTCTGTGAAGCTCCTTTGCTAGAAAAAAGCACAATTATGATGCATTTTATTGTGTTTTCATAATAATAACTGAATAATCTCATTCATACCACTACACCTTCTGAATCTTGTATTACCGTTTCATTGCTGGCTAGCTGGCTGCATGACCTCATTAGTCATTAATTTCCACTCTCCTGACCTTCATGTAGCCAACCAGGTGGTCAGTGGTCAGTATAGTAACAACACTGAACGGAGGGCAGCAAAATACTGATGCACTCAAACTGCAGAAGTACACTTGCAGGGTATGCTAAAATGTGGCGACAGCACATTTATCTAGTTATTTAGAAAAAGAATTTAACTGAAATAAGTAGATGTTCTTGCACTTGTCATTGAGAAGCACTCTGCATTTATTTGGCACTTATAACAGTAGCAGCAGCAGCATTGCCCTTGGTGCTGATTTCTTACTACTCTAAAATGTCTCCTCTGAGCCAGAATACACTGGCTGTTGCTGATCATGCTGTGAGACACCTGCACTGGCTACTAGGCTTGTCATGACGCACAAAACCCTACCATCTTCAGCTTGACATTGTGCAAGTTATAATTATTCATCCAAATGAATATGTCAGAGCAGCAGCAGCAGACCTCTCATCAGAGCAAAAGAAAAATACATCAAAACATTATCAACCCAGCAGGAAGACAGGGACCATAAGGAAAATTACCCATTTTTAATATGGATGCCATAAAGCCATGTCTATTATTATACGGAGAGGAAAAAAAAGAGGAAACAAACCAACCACCCAACAACCCCTCAAGTTTATAGTCCACGAGCACTGAAAAGAACCTCAAATAGGCAACAGCACACATGGGGGGGGAAAGGGAGTGTGTGTGTATGTATGTGAAATCAATTACCTGAAATCTATTTGTATTTTCTTTCACAGGAGTTTATAATCTAATAGTGCTATTGTATTATGTTAGCTAAGCCTTATCAATTTTTACATTAAAGGTGACCAAAAGGATTAAAATTTAAGTTACAAAAACTTCGTATTATTTTACAAGAAAATAGGTATAACATGTTCCTTTTTGCTTTTTGGAAGCAGAATTTTCAGCCAGTTGACTATCTGCTAAATTCTGCTGTTTGATATTTCAGCATTAACCCTTATTTTACCACAGAACAAAGACTGCTCATGCAACAATTTCCACACATTTTGAAAATAAACACAACTTAGACAATTACCAAAGACGTTTTTTTTTCCCAGTAGTCAGTCCCTGTTACCCACACAGATGAAGTATATTCTCAAAAAAGACTGTACAACTAAAACATTTCCATCAGTGTAATGCACGTGTTGCTAGTATTTGGTTCAGTAATGAAGCAGGCTAGCTGCAGCTAGAAATAGCATCTCATGATTTCAAGACAACATCTTCAGTTATGTACACACACCTATTGTTCATGTTTTCAAATATTCCACAGCTAATTCTAACTGTAAAAAGATTTTAAGATCTCAGGCTCTAGAAAGTCATATTTTTAACATTACTGTTTTACTTGCTTGCAGTGTCAATGTATTCACTTGCATCTCTAGCTTGTCAAAGAAGGCTGCTTCGTATCAGGTTTTTCAAGAACATTTTACTAAAACCTATGTCCAGTCAGTAGGCTTAAAATTACTAACAGCAAACACAGAAGCAATGACTGTCAAGAATATCTGAAGTGCTGGTAATTTGAGGCAATATATATTGAAAGCTGTAAAATGAACAAAATACTATTAATAACATGTATGAAGTTTGATGTTAGAAGCAATACTTGAAATCCTGCCTGTAGCATATGGAATCCAGCACAGTTTTAAGGAAAAAACAGCACCTGTTCCAACTGTTCAAAATCTTACCAGAAAATCAAAAACTAAAAAAAAAAATTGGTTTCACATGTAATTTATTTGCAATGATCCATTCTAGCAGTTATTTCCTCAAGCTCTCACACTGGACAACCTGAGGTGACACACAAATCCTTGAGCTTTGCGGTCAAAAATTAAATGCCCTCTTAAAAATCATTCTGATGCAACCTTTCAGCAACACTCCCCACGTGAATTTAGGACCATAAAGACAGGATTTATTGATGGGTAGAAATCCTCATGAGAGTTAAAATTATGAAATGCCATCATTTATGTAAAATCTATTTTCCTGAATTAAATGAAATTAAACATCAACTACTTTTTAGAGATAATTCAAATTAACTTAGATATAAGTGGTCACATTTAAAACCATTTAATCAAGTACACATGGTCTATTAAGAAAAAAAAAATATATGAAATAAAGCAAGAGCCTAAAAAATTACAGTGACTCTTTTTTCCTTATATTAACAATATCAGTTAAAATATTAAATCAGCATTCTACGAAGGACTTTCCTGTTGTTCTTTTGATTGTAACTGAAGAAGGTTTTTTACAGAAGCTATATAGAATAACAAACTGAGGGATTGCCTTTTTTTCACGTCTCAACTTCATAGCGTGCTTCTTTTCTGTAAGGCAATCGTTTCTCATGCATATTATTTTCCTAGTATCCTAAAGATAGTTCTGCCGTATGAACAGCTTGCAAAAAAACAGCCAGTATGAGTGCAAAGCATAAAACACATAAGGTATGTCGATATGGCAAGGAAAATATTTAAAACACTATTATAAGGGATATGGAGGTTCGGTATTACTACATTTACACAAAGATGTACAAAGTAAAATGTATATAGGCAAAAAGCTGGAGTTAAAAATTAAGTCCAACCCCTCATTATCACCTATATATTATACATGTATCTCATCTACTAAAAAAAAAGACACATGGTACAGCAGTTTACCTGTGGCATCCAAGAAACAGCAAACTGAACAGGAAAATCCACAAGGCAGTCTGGAGGTTCAGTTGGGTACTGAGGGAGAGAAAGAAAAGAGTTTCTTTTTTGTTGTTGTGGGTTCAGGTTTGGTTTTTTTTTTTTAACTGTGTTAAAATCAGACTGATACTCAGCTGCCAAATTTGATAACAAAATACGAGCACTTCAAGCATCTTCAGAACTTGGCTCTTAGACTAAAAAGTATGTAAGGCATTTCAGAAATAATTATGAACGCTAATTATAATTTAAAGGAAGAAATCTACATGTAAACACCTTTTATAGATAAGTTTTTAGTAAAAGGAGGAAATTCAGTTTACTCTGTTCAGTGTTCACAAAGACACATTACAAAGAACTTAAAGACAAAAAAGACCAAATGTTTTAAGACAACTCCTCAATTACCTGTACTGGATAGGAAACTGTAAAAAAACTCCAACCCTAACATGAGTCAGGAAGTAATTTTCATTTAAACTAGATTATTTGTTCTGATTGACAACAGTTTTTATTTTGAAACTGAAAGTAATCAGAGTAAGTACATAACCATTTAGAAAGACATGAACGAACATATGACCAAAATTAAAACAACTCGCTGTCTCCTGCCCCAAATTAAAAGGTATCAATGAGGAATAACAAAAAAATAGCTGTATTAAGAAAACTGAAGCGGTAAGAATTTGATAACTCAAAAAATAACCTTGGACTATTCATTACAGTAGTAAATCTACTGTTTTTTGGCATCCTCTATGAAATCTGTGGAAAACAAATTATCTTTCCTGAAAAATAAAGTAGCAAAGGAAAGAAATATCTAAGTACAAATAAACTGTGTCCTTTCTAAGAGCATCTATCCAAAATTTTACTACCTGCTAAGTTGCCTCTTAGTTCCGCACAACCTTTCAGATTCTACCAATGACATACACAGCAGTTTTATAGCAACTGCATTAGCATTGCATAAATTGCCAAGACAAGAAAACATTACAGACAACCTCATTTGGGGAGACATACAGAAAAAAGTCCCAGCATCCTCACAGAATTAAAGTTAAGACAAAGAGGCACTCCTTCCTACTACCATTCCCTATCCAAAGTAAATCTCTAGACAGACGTTGTTCTTATTTACCAGACATCTGGCAATCAATTTATTAGAATTTTAAAAACATGTCTTTATTTTATGTAAAATGTAATTCCAGACTAATTAGTTTCATATTGTTTTCAATGGCAAAGAGCAAAAAAGAGACATCACTTCCCTACAGCATCCATTCTTCACCGCTTTGATTTTAATAATGATCTAGTGAATTTATGGACTTTACAGAAATGTGTTTAAACTTGCTTTTTAACTCACCTTCACTGTTAGCTATCCACTTTCTGAAGATAACCCTAACAGCTTGAATATCCTGCCCTTTACCATCAAAATTTTTCAAAATTGGCTACGGATAAATAACAGCAATAGAGTGAGAGAAGCAAAACAACTTGGAGAAGAGGCAGTTACAACTTAGAAGTGTATCTTCACAAAAGCTGTTAATGTTTCTTTTATGTTAATGTTACTGTTCTTGTACTGTAGGCATTGTAGTGGTAGTGGGTTTGTACTGTATCATTTTTCATTAAATATTTCCATGCTTCCATAGAAATAAACTTGTTCTCAACATATAAAAAGTATGCCTAGAACAAACCAAGAATTTTCCCGTAGGATCGGTTTTAGGACTACCTCATTTAAATCCCAGCAGCACTAGCCAATTATGTGTTTAATTTCTTGGTAAGTAAATTCATTTTATGCTGTCTTTTGTAGGGTGCCTTTGAAGAAGTGCTTGGAAGCAGATTCTACTGACTTTATACTACAAACACACACCCACCCCCAAAACCCAGCAATTTTTCTTTGCGTTTTTAGTCAAATTTTCTTTAAGAACATAATATTGTACTGTGCAACAGATAATTGCCAAGAACTAAGCAATGATGATTTTGCACAGTGTATAATGGTTTTAGACCTTGTGGAGTGAAATCCTATATAAAATAAGGTGAGCCATACCCCAGAAGATACAGCACAGCATATCAATGACATGTTATTACACTTCCTTTCAACTCTATATAATCATCCTACTATTCTTTAGAACAATTTAAGCAATTATTAAACAGAATGTTTATGTTGTAGTTTTGAGCAAGTCTCTAACTTCATCCACGAAAAGTATTTTCATAACCCTTGCCATATAATTCTGATAATTACCAGAGGATCTTGCGTACTACACAACATTCTTGTAGTGGCCTATTTGGATTCTCGGGATCTGAAATGGCAAGCATCCAACACCTCTCATGTAATACAAAATGAAATCAGATAAATAAAACCCAGTCTACTTGCTGTTATAATTGCAAAGATGCACATGTTTTCAGAAAACTTCTGTAGTTATTTAAATTGTGAATAGATAAACTTTTATACATTGGGGATTTTCAACCAAACAATTCTGAAAAACTATTTCATGAAACATAATCAGAGCATTAAACAATACATCCTGTTAAGAGGTTTAAGACTAATCACTTACCAAAGTCAAAGTTATACAGCGCATGACCTGATTAACACACCCAGCTATGCTATGACCATTCTCAATTCTTCCAGATTTAAATTCACAGAATCACTAGGTTGGAAAAGACCCATAGGATCATCGAGTCCAACCATTCCTATCAAAACACAAGTTTCAGTAACAGTCTTGGGACCATTCCTTTCTGTTCTCACTTGTGTTGGGCCCTTGCTTGTAGGGAGGACAACGAATACAGAACTGAAGGCCGTGCAGTCTGGACCTCAAGGTGCAGAGTGCCGACACTTCACAAACACAATTTATAGAGAATAGGTGTTTTGAAAGAACAGTTCCTAACACAAAGCACATTAAGACAAGGATAACAGGCAGAAGCATTTGACAATGTGTTAAGGAAAAGTCCTCAAAACACATCCATTAAGAATGATAGCAAACGTATACTTGGGGGATTATATGAATACACATAACTTTATGAAAAGAATTTACTAAATCACTAAAGAATTTCTTCCTGAAAACATTGTAGGCAGGCTCATAAACTCATTTCACTGTATGGCATCCAAAAGGAAAAGGCTGAGCAAACCAATCTGCTAGAACATAGCCAAGAGCCAGCAATATATACAGAGGGGAGGAGAGGTTTAAACTTGCAGACTAACTTTCACCAGCATAACAAAAATAAGCATATTTCCATTAAAGCAGGTTATAAAAAGAAATCCCTTCAGAATAACATATGAATTAAGTCTTTTCAAATGTGTTAGATATGTATACCAGGGAAAATCAAATCCCTATGTCATCAAAACCACATTTCACGTATAAATTTCCTCTTGTGGCAAGTTTAAATGTCAGACATGGTTTCAAAAGGACAAGCAATTGATCCTTTATCATAACAATCACTTATTTTTTTTTAAAAAAAAAAAGATTGATGATTACTTTTTATAATACACAAGTTGGATAATCCAGTCTCTTTATTACACTGTACCCTTTATTTTTAAAGGGTGCTTTCTTCTGCTATTGGGAGTCTCAACTTCAGGCATTTTATTACTATGAACAAAACAGAAAGCCTTTAAAACAGAACTGTAATCTTTGTGTCCCTTACAGGACACTTTCCAATTCAGTGGTATGTGAAGGCTAAACAGAACTAGGCAATGCACAAGTGTGGTAGTGTTTGACTGCAGCAGCTGCTTGGTAAAAATGGTATTTCACTATAATTTTTTTCCTGGGCTTTTATACTTCCTAATAGCTAAAGCACTTTATTACAGCCATCATAAAATTTAACAAAAACTTAGATGCAACAGGCTGCACTTAATTTTTAGTGTTGTTCTCAGTATGGGATAGCAGCTCTCTTATAAGCACAAACAACAGAATCTGGCTACTCTCCTTACACATTAAGCAGACCACAATTGTACTTCCCAATATACAATTTTCATCAATGCACTTAATGGACTGATTAGCAAGTTAATTATGCACTCGTTACTCTGTGCACGCAGGATATTCTTTTTTTCAAATTCACTTTAGCAACCTCAATTCCCAAAAATTACTTTTTTCACAGGCTCCTTTTTCACATCTAAGGCAAAATGAACTTGTCTCACGTAAAACTCAGAATCTCCTGGTATCTGAAGGAACACAGGATGTCTGTGAAGGCAGAGTTTAATCTTACAATACCATGCCCAGTCCTCATCCCTTCAGGATTCCTACTCCAGATCATGGACCAAGGATAGTTCCAAACAACAATGTTTAAACATTTTTGGACTCCCTTTTTCTGATTAAAACAGCTATTACCATGCAATTGTCACCATGCAGCCTGGATATTCACAGTTTCCAGTAAAAGTTTTATACCCTGAAATGAGAAATTCTGTGAAGAAACATTGGAATTTGAATTCAGTTCTACATACTAAGAAGAATCAAAAATTTTCTGCTTCTGCGCACCCCATGAATTTGCTTTGCAAGAACTGTCAAAAGTGATTTTTTAAATAATAAGGAACACAATTCTGTAGTTATCTTTTCATAGATCTTTATATCGAATGCTTTAATGGTAACACTTGCTAAAGAAGCAACTTGACATCATCTAATTCTTGTTACATGCATAGCCTCTAGATGGACTGATAGCCTCTGGATGGAGTAAACATGAAAGAAAGTCTCACAAATGGTGTACAATCCAAAATGTTTTTTGTGTGATGCATACTTTCGTATGAAAAGATTCTTACAGATAATGATAATGCAATATTAACTTTAAATAAAGTCTGAAAACCGTCCTTTATATAAAATATTTTCCCCCCATTATCTTGCAGGACACACATAAAACCATACCAAGTCTCAAAAATCCTTATCAATTCACAAAAATCCACTTATTTCAAGGAAGCTTGAAAATATAGTTCCTCCCACATAAATTCACCTTTGCATTTAACTTCAGAGTGATGAGATGCTGTCGACCACTAGAGTCTTCAGCTTTTAGCTTGACTGTGGCAAGACCAGTATCCACATATGTGACCCTGAAAGAGAAAAGGAAATGCTTAACAGCATTGCAAGAAGTATAGTTTGAAGCATCTGCAGTGCTCTTATTAGTCTGTTACAAATATTAATCAGAGGAAGTCCTATATGCCAACTACTTCTGCTGTTCTAGATTTACTGCTGTTAATACACCACTCTATTGCTTAATGCAGTCATATATCTTTGGGTTATTTACAATGTGTGTCAAGGCTCACGCTGTGGTCAGTGAGCACTGTGTTTCAGTTTTCCATCACTGGAACATTTGACACACACAGCATGTTCCTGTCAGCCTCTACTTATGTACACATTAAGCTTCCTGTCAAATCTTTGATCCATTTCTGCAGTTTCTTACTGTATGAGACTTTTATGCTCTTGATTTGCTTTTCTTGCCAATGAAGTTCTCTTTTATTATCAATACTATTATCGTGGAAAATTTGGTGGATGTTGGTTCATATTCTGAAATTGATTTTCTGCAGAAAACAGCATCCAAACAGGTACAAAATGAGTTATTTATGATTATTTCCCTTTGTTTCATGACAGTTTTACACAGTATACATGCACCAAGCAACTACCTAGTACATACTAAATGTAAATAAGTTTTAAAACTTCTGACATAATCACTGACTCTTTGCTTCAGATGTCACTGATTTGTGCTTCTCACAACAAAGAAGGTGAATACAATTGTAAAATACATTGTTGTCTCAAATATGTTCTGCCGAGTCCTTTCAACAACTGCCAGAAAGGTTCCAAATTATCCATGTATTTACTAGCAAACTGGGCTTGTGGATATTTTGACATCTCCTAGCTGACCTAGAGTAACACTTCTGTTTTTAAAAAGACATCATGTACAGGCCCAGTCATTTGAATCAACATGCTGGGAAAAATACTTTGCTTTGAAATGAAACTGGCAACAGAGTTGCAGAAGCCTGTACAAGAAAAAGTAGGCATGCAAGTTCCTAGGAAGGAAGTGAAAAGACATAAAAATTAACTACATAAATGACATAGACTAAATATGAGGGAACTGGAAAATATAGATGGAAAAAGCAGTACTGTCAGTAAGTAGGGAAAGAGATACACTATTTCACATTGAATGCTGATTAACTTCAATGCAATATTAAACACTCCTACAGATTCCTGGGAGTATTTTGACACTCCTTTTCTTCACAACAGTTGAAAGAAATACAAGTCTTAATGAAAGTTTAATTCAACTGCAGTCAATTAAACTTGATTTATTGAGAAAGAATTAGAGCATTCTTCCTCTACCTGAAAAAAAAATCATTACCCCCACTTTGTTCCAATGTTGTCTCAAAATCATATCACAGAGTTTTATAAAGATCATAAACTACCCGTATCCCACCCCTCCATCTACTGCTGCCTGGTATGGGGGAAAATCCTAAACCAGCAGGTAAGGCACAAAACTGTTGCTGCAATAAAATAAAATCCAGAGCAGTGTCCAAAACAAAGTACAACTGGTGCCTGCATCAATGCACTGTGATATTATATACGAAAAGAGAATGGAAAAATTAAAGGGATGCTGTCAAGATGTTTAGGTCTTAAAATTATCTGTTTTGACAGTCTTCTTGTTTGGACCACTTCACTCCTGACATGTCAGAAAGGTATGGATTATTTTAGTTTAAAATCAAACATTTTTGCAGTTCCTCACTCTATACTGGATGGAACAAGATTAAAAAGTTATTTATATTTCTTAGACAGCAATGGACAAACATGTCTCAAATTTTATTTTGAAATCTTTAAGGGTTCAGCACTTTTACAAGTAGAACAATCTGACAGCCACTAAAATAAACATATATTGAGGTGTGCACCTATTTATAGATTTAAACATAAATATATGCACACTATTATATTAAAAATATAGTGACAACACGATTATGGTTCAATCATATTTGTAGAGAATGTTCACATTCAGTTTTATTGACAATATAAATTAGACAAACTTCCAAAAAAATTAAATACTTGGTAAAGGTAATTAGAATCCCAATAATGGCTACTTTTTTCATTATGTAGAGGGATACATCATAAAATGATTTTCAAGTTCTGTACATTATTCAATTTTTAAGATTTTTAGTTTTAGAATTCACATTTAAAGTACCTTTTAAAACCAGCTTAAAAAGTGATTTTCACTGAGTGTAGAGATAACAGAAAAAAACCCAAACTGTAAAATACGTATATCACCACCACTATGAAGAACAACTACAATCCAGAGCAATCTGGCAATTCTTAGAACTTTTATTTAATTTTGACTTCAACAGCTAGTCAGTAGTAGAAGAGAACTATCCAAGCTAAGCAGGACAACACCTTTTAAAGTATTCTTCACTACAAACCATGTGCTTAGAGTTTTTCTAGTAAAACATTGTCTTCCCTTTAAAACTTTCACAAACAGGATCATCGAGGAATAAATAAACTACTCAGACAAGGGGCATACAAGGTTGAAGAACACTCACAATGAAAATTCATAGCTAGCCTTGCTTCCCCTCAACAGAACATAAAAACAATAAACTGCACATTCCATTTAGGAAAGAAAGGAATTCAATAACTTTGTGGCTGTCCGTTCTATAACATCGTAATACGACATGAAAGCATCAGTTCTGTAGGAATAGAGAAAGTTGCTCAATGCTTTAAAAGTCATATTAACTTCTCCATATGATTGTAAAATCAAATAAAGAATTGTTTACATAGGTGATATTTCAGTTATATAAACCTTTAGTCCCTGCAGGCTCCACCATTTTATCATACATAAGAAAAAAAATGAACTGACCATAAAAATGGAAAGCCTCAGTTAAATCCCTGACATACTGTAATTCAGCATGACACACAAACGATTGAGAGCACGTGACAAGGCAGGATTCACTTGGAAATGGAGAAAGGAAGAGGAGGAGATACTTTCTATGAGGAAAAACTTGCCAATGTATTGCAACTTTAGACAAATGGGATCCTGACTCATACAATGGATTTAACAGATATCAGCAACCTTTATTAATCCACATGAAGGCGATAAGAGTCTTCAAATGTTTTACAGTCAATAATTTAACTTCAAGACATCATCACGGCATTAACCAGTAAAATTATAGGATAGATAGTATAAGGAGAGTCTTTTCTGTAGCTTACTATTACTACATGTGTACTCTCTCTCCCTCAGCTGATTAGGTCTGTGCTGGTATTTTTATGCATTCTTAAAACGAAGGAAGTATCCTCCTTTGAACTCCTTGGCCGCTAGGACAGCACTTGGTGTTGGAAATCTCACACAATTTTATAACCTGAACTGCAACTTTTGTGCACAAGTATTTGAATAACAAAGCACATTCACTCTACCCCACGCCTAAATTAGGTCAAATAATCAAGTTTTGTATCACAGAGAAAGTGATTATATCTAACCATAGCAGCCTGCCCATATGCAACCTTCATTACCATTTGTACTTTCAGTGGTTTAGGAGAAAAGAAGTCTAAGATTGTTGCAGATCACGTCTCTTCAATTTGTTTCTGAGAAACTTCACATATTCCTTAGATGAAAGCCATTAGAACGCACAAAATTTGCACTGTACTTGAGAGATTCTTACCTCACTTCAGAGGTAAAAGATTATAGCTTACTGCTTTGATTTTCTTTCAAACAAAACATCATAAAGTTTTTGGGTGCAGTCAGCTTCTAGCACAACCCAAAACTCACTAGAAGAAACTAAAGTTTAGGGACTACAACAAGCCAGTTATTCTCTAAGAAAAGTCCTGATAAACAAAGCCGGAGGCTTCTCAAGGAGTGAGCAGTAACTGACCCTTACTAAACGCAGGCTTAGTTTTGTGCTGGAAGACCACACCAGGATGTTTTTAACTAACATGCAAATACACATTACCTGCAACTCAAAATCAGTCTAGGTTGGGGCTTCCCTGGTAGTTCATTATACTATTAAAAGCACACTAAAATCAGAGGCGCAACCTAGTAATGTACTTCAAATCACCTTTCTAGGTTATTTTCCTTCCAGTTCAACCAGGTCTGATCCTCTAGGTACAGCCTAGCCCTTTGATGAATGATTGGCTTCTCCAACCAAAAATAACCAATAAAAAAGACTTTGTCTGTAATATAAGTCAATATTTACTGAATTACATGATTCAACTGGACAAAAGCACAGCATAAGTTATGTGTCTACGTGAAGGCTATCTCTGCCTAGAAACTAGGTCAAATTCTGCCCTAGAAGCATGGCCTCTGATAAAACACTGATGTGCTTTTTAATAATAAACCACTGGATGTGTTGTATGTATAGCAATTCAGAAGAAATATCAGTTTTGAGATAAGCTACTAGCCTATATTTTGAAAGCATATTTTTAGCGTATTTAGTTCTAAACTACATATCCAGTTATATAACTATAGTACATTTTATATCTAAATTTAAAGTATATTTTTTTATTTCAGTGCCTGTTTTGCTGCATGGCTTTTTGGAGGGTTGTTTGGGTTTTTTGTTTCATTTTGTGAAAGCAGGTATGATTTAAAATTTATTTCCATGTGTTTAGGAAATTCTACCTAATATCCAGATTCTTTAAAGCAAAACCAGTTTCTGAACAGGGGAAGTTAAGAGAATGACATGTTCAACTCACTAGCAGAAGAGCAGATATTGTCAACAATGTCTGTTAAGAAAGAAAATAAACTTACTTATTCCAACCCAGTATTTCTAAATCTCTGACAAGACAGGAGTAGTATTCTGGCGGCCGTGGTATATGCAGGTCTGGTGTATTCTTTAAAGCAATTTCCTGTTTAAAAGAACATTAAAAACATCATTAAGACAGATTTCAATATTTTTGCATCTATTTAGTCATGTGATTTTTGCAATTCATTCAAAAATATTAAGCTTATGTAAAATTAACTGTACACTGCATTTGTTTTGTTATAGCCTCCAGCTAAAACAGACAAAGAAGCTGTTTGGTAAATTACTTCAGATACTGGTAATAAAAACATCTGCAATTTAAAAAAAACACACCACAGATGTTGACAACACAGTCTTCAGATGCAAATATCAAATGTGCCTCGTTTCCATCTAATAAATTTGAAGTCAAGCATCTTGATTGAAAGAACATTTCAAAAGAAGGTTCTATTAAGCCCACAGCTGTCTCCTGGGCTCCATAGGCCAAAAAGATATCACATACATGAAATTCCCTCATATTATTTTTAAGTAGATATATCCAACTTTATACAGCAATCAATCAAACAAAAAAAATAATATAACACCCCCCTACTTTCTCAGCTTTTAATATTAGAATCCCTGAGAGTAGGTTTTGGTACAGGTACTAATGGAATAAATTGTAAGACCTCGAAAAGAAATTTTTATCAAAAAGCTAATGTCAGGTTACAGAGAAAAAACAAACAGTATGTTCCACATTCGTGTTGTGCCACCTGTTCTTTAAAAGTGTACTTAAGTTAGAATTATGCTTACAAGACAAATAAATAAATAAAAATTAGAATAAAAGTATTAATAGTTTAAAATAAATTTCTGTAACATTCCAATTGCCAAAGAGTAGAGTCACTTAATATTTTAAAGGATACTTATAAAAATATTACATAAACAGCATACAAAGTCACCTCTTCTTAACAAAAAAAAAACCACCAAAAATCCCCACCAACATAAATCCATCTACCAAACAGTAAACTGCAACAAACTGAAAGTGAAAAATCAAAGCTAAAACATCCCTTCTCCCACACATGTATTCTGTCAACTTACCAAAATAGTTTTCAGCTCCACCATAAAACTGACAAGATCCTGACAGCTGTGCAACCTCTGGAGAGAATACAGTTATCAGTTCTTTTCCCTCAATTCAAAACTTTTAGTGGTAAACAATTTCAGTCTAGCCATCTCTTTTTCTGATACTATGAAACCAGCTAACATAGAAAACCCAACCATATACCACATTTAAATACTTCAATTAAAGAACAAACCTCTGAGTACAGCAAACTTTACTGAAAATTAACCACCAGCTAGATCTATAAGTAATTAACGTGAATTCTGTCCCTTGCATTATGAACAGTTTGTAAAAAATAAATACAAGAAAAAAAGTCTGTTTCTAATTGAGAGATTAAAGAAAAATTCCAGTAAAATATCAGCAGCCATTTATTAAAAAAATCACTGTCTTGAATAAAACTATTTCCTAAATTCTATCCATCTCTTTTTAAATTGTCTTGTCAAGCATTTCAAATGGCTGTACAATGAAAGAGGAGTTGTTTAATGCCGTTAGAACAGATGTGTAAGTATAAGCTTTTCAGAAGTGTTGCAAGCATACGTTTTACAAATTATTTTAATACTTGCATACCTGCTTTAAAATATGTTGATACCGATGCAGCATCTTCTTGAGGTGCCAGCTACACTCTATCCTACACAAACAGTATTTTGTATAAATTTTAAATTCACAGTACCTGATTTTTAGAATAGACTAGAAAGTCTGCTACTTAACAACATAAATTTTTCTTAAAAAAAAGGAAACAAACAAGTCAAAATGCCTTTGAGCTTTCATATTTAAAGTTATTTAAAACTTTAAAATGCCACCATACCAAAGTCCATTAAAAATTAAATATTTAATTACAAAAGTCTCTGTCCTTTGCTGATAACAACAGCATAATTCTTGGAAGCTAATATGACTTCATAATATATATACCAATATTAAATGGTATCCTGAAAATGCCAAAGTTACCTATAATGCAGTTTAAAGCATCCACCCTAGAATGTAATAAAGCTATCTACTGCCACGTGTGTTCACAGTTCAGAGCAGGCTGGCCTAGGCAGAAGTTTGAAATACCAGGTTAAAGACTAATCCCTGTACATGTGCATACAGATGCTACACACCCATGTGAATACGATTAAAAATGCATAGTAATAAGTACAGAGCTTTAAAAGAAAAGATGGGCAACAGAAAAGTAAACCTATTAACAGGAAAGAGAGTTATGGTTACCATATTTTTTTTTTAACTTCAAGTATATAATTGCTTCAATTTTCAACTTTGCACTGAATTTTCTGTTTCCCAAATTGTGACATAGAAAAAACATGATATAAATGAATGCAGTTTTTTTTCCAAGTACATTGATCTATATATAAATACAACCAATTAATTACAACAGTTTTCATACTTAATGAACAACAAAATATTTTTATACAGGCAATGTTTACTGTCAGTGTTTATTAACACTAACGCTGCACAATTCTGTTGCAAATTCAAACCAGTAGGAATTAATTACCAATACTGGAAAAAAATAATTTACGTGCATATCCATCATTGCTTTTATCAAAATAAACTTTTGTTACATACATTTACAGATTACTTCAAGCAAACTATCTTACCGTGCATTTTTCAGCTGAAAATCCATTGGCAACAGTATCCTGATATGGAAGTCTCTACCCTTGAAAATAATCATTTAGTTAATAGGAAGGTCAGCAAAGAAAAATAGTTAAGACACTTACGGGAAGTAATCCCCATAAGATCAGCTACTAAGAAAGAAATTTTCTTATCTGGCTGTCAGGAATATTATCCAGAATATCTTTATTTAGGAAGAAAAGCAGCTTGAGTGACAGGTAGAAACAATGCTGATTTTAATTCTAAAGCTGAAATACTTTTGAGCTCTAACTCACAATATTTAGTAAAAACTCTTTAGTCCATCACATTTCACAAAGCAACATAACACCTTTTACAAGAAAAATAAGCATTATCCAAATCTGGACAAAGCCAAGAAATAAAATTTAATCTAAGCCATGCTGAAGTACATGAAAGTCTATCTTCAACTCAAGTAAAAGTCAAAACATATCGTAAAAGTACTACACTAAAAAGGAACTTGGGCACTGAGCCACAATGCATTTCAGCAAGGTTTTAGAAACTGTATAAAAATAAATAAAGAAACAGACCCAAGTACATGAATGTAATTTTTTTTTCCCTGTTAGCTCGATCCCATTAATGAGGATAGAGAAAGTGTAATTCCTAAATGCCACTACTTTTCAGTAATTTGGGATCCTCCTTCTACTTTCCTGTGGGATGATCAAGATAAAACTGAATTAAAGGTTTACAAGTAGGCTTAACTCCTCCCTGAAGTGAAAATGTCAAGTAACTCATCTCAAAACTTTTATTCCAGACTGTTCCAGCTCAGCATTCCTTGAATTACATCCACAAATTCTGAGATTTCTTCAGCAGGAAGTTAAGAACAAAAATATATTTCCATCTGTGATTAGATGACCAATACAGTGGATGCTTTATCTCCATTTCAGAAAGGCTTTTAATGCTGTTTCCCATAACATCCTTATAGACAAACTAAGGAAGAATAAACTAGATAAGCTGACAGTGAGGTGTACCAAAACTTGCAGAACGGCTGGGCTCAAAGGGCTGTGGATCAGCAGGATGAAATCCATCCGGAAGCCCCTCACTAATGGCACATCAGGGGTCAGTCCTGGGGCCAACACTATTTCACCTTCAATAGTGACCTGGATGATGGGACAGGATGCAGCCTCACTCAGCAACTTGCCAGAGGACTCAAAACTGGGAGGATTGTTTAACAGACCCTGTGATTGTGCTACCATTCAGAGAGACCTCAGCAGGGTGAGGAAATGGGCTGACAGGAACCTCTTGAACTTAAGAAAGGCAAGTAAGTGCAAAGTCCTGCACTGGAAGAGGATTTACCCCCTGCATCAGCACACACTGGTGGCTTACCAGCTAGAGTGTGACTGTACAAAAGAACCCACTGGTCATTGTGGACATGAAGTTTACCCTGAGCCAGCAAAGCACCCCTGTAGCAAAGAAGGCCAACAACCTTCTGCACTGGATTAGGCTAAGCATTTCCAGCAGGTTGAGGGATGTGATCCTTCCCCTCTGGTCAGCACCAGTGTGGCACACCTGGGAGTGCTGGGTCTCCAGTAGAAGAAAGGCATGGACACATTGGTACTAGTCCAGTGAAGAGCTTTTAAGGTGATCAAGGTATTCAAAACCCAACTTGAAACAGTCCTGAGCAACCTGTTACAGCTGACCCTGCTAGAGGACCTCCACAGGTCCCTTCCAACCTCAGTGTTTCTTAACAATACATCTGTTTCAGAGATGAACGTAGCTCACTGGCATATCACTTGCTTTCAAACTCCTCCAAAACTAATGTTAGTGTACATTTAAATTAAGTGCATAACCTCAGACCTTGCTACATTACAGCCTTAGTCCTAATTAAAAAAAAAAAAAAAAAAAATCAGACATTCACTTCTTAACCTTTTCATTAGCTCCAGGATGCATTCTAAAGCACTGGGCATTTCAAAAGTTCCAGCAGCAGTTAGATTAATACAAATATAAACATAGTCTTGCAAATGTCTTGTGAAAGTTGAATGAGTCACCAAAAAAAATTCCTGAATTTTGATTGCAAAATTATATTTTTGAAAATGCAAGTGCGACACAGCCTACATCTCTTAACTTTTACTCATTTGTATAGGAAAAAAAATCTCATGTTATTTCTAACACCCATTGAGAGCTGTTTCTGTGGTCTGTGTATTCACATGTGTGATATTTCAATGAAACATGACTGTAGCATCACTGCACAGTGCCTCTGATGGCAAAGTTGACTTAAAAGCATCCCTCTCAACCTGTCTTAGCTCTTCTTCACTGGACCAACTCCAGTGTGTTCGTGCTGTTCTTCTCCCTGCACTGCAATCTACCAGATCCCCAAACTGATGATGCAACTACTTAAACCGAAACATGACAAACACATAAGTGCAAGCAAAATACCGACAGTCAGTAGTCATTTGCTTCTACCTTTATCCTAGGCCAAGAGTTCAGGCACAGTAAATCACAGAATGGTTTGGGTTGGAAGAGACCTTAAAGGTCACTCACTTCCCACCCCTGCCATGGGTAGAGACAACTTCCACTGGATCAGGTTGCCCAGAGGCTCATCCAACCTGGCCTTGAACATCTTCAAGGATGGAGCAGCCACAACTTCTCTGGGCAACCGGTGCTAGTGTCTCACCAACCTCACAGGAAAACATTTCTTCCGAATATCTCATCCAAATATACCCTCTTCTAGCTTAAAACCATCCCACCTCATTCTGTCCCTGCATTCCCTGATAAAGAGCCCCTCCCCAGCTTTCCTGTAGCCCCCTTTAAGTACTAGAAGGTTGCTATAAGGTCTCCTCAGAGCCTTCTCCAGGCTGAACAAGCCCAACTCTCCAAACGGTCCACGTATGGGTGGTGCTCCGGCCCTCTGTTCATGTTTGTGGCCCTCCTGCGCCCCCCTCAGATACTTGCCAACACAACAAACCCAACCCACAAAGCCATCAGTGAGACCAGGATGCCCAAAGCAGCATGGTTCTGCATGGACCAAGAGGACGAAGACGTGGGATAGTAACATGGGTGCAGGGAGACCCTGCACGCTGAGGCACCCGGTACACATCCCACCACACCCCATGCCCACACTCACACCACCCATCCAACATAACCCACATACACATACACTCAACCCCCTACTCCTTCAACCCCTCGACCCACACCCCTAACATCTAATCTCCAACCCCCAAACACATACCCCCTCCAGATCCACACCTAGCCCCACACACTCCCCCCAGACCCACACCCCAAACTCGCCCCCCCACAAACCCGCACCCCAAACTCGCCCCCATCACAGACCCGCACCCCAAACTCTCCCCCATCACAGACCCGCACCCTAAACTCGCCCCCATCACAGACCCGCACCCCAAACTCGCCCCCCCCACAAACCCGCACCCCAAACTCGCCCCCATCACAGACCCGCACCCCAAACTCGCCCCCATCACAGACCCGCACCCCAAACTCGCCCCCATCACAGACCCGCACCCCAAACTCGCCCCCCCCAATACCCACACTCTCCCCCACCCAGCCCTACAACCCAAACACGCCACTCCCCAGACTCACACCCCACACTCGCCCCCCCGACCCACATCGACCCCCCCACCCCTTCACACCCCCCAGACACACACTCACCCCCCGGACACACCGCCCCACCCGCTCCTCCTACTCGTCCCCCACTCTTACTCCCCCCCTCCCTTTCCCATTCACGAGCCCCGGCGCGCGCTCCTCCTCACGCAGACCCGGTCCCTCCGCTGCCCGCGAGCGCGGGAAGAAGCGGAACTGGCATAACCACCGCCGCCGGCGGCCAAGCGGTACCTGCGCAGTGACGAAGCCCTCGTAGGCCGTCCCGTGCCGGTTCTGAGGCAGCAGCAGCGGGCACCGCCGGAGCAAAGCACCGGCTCCCTCCATGCCGCCGCCGCGATCGGCTCCTTTCACGTTCGAATCGGACGCGCCGGCGCCCAAGGCCCCGCCCCCGCCGGCACGCGGCGCGCGCGCACAGGGCGGGAAGGAAGCGGAGGGGCGGTGCGCGCGCCCGCCGCTCGCGCCTCGAGTTTGGGGGGCGGTGCCAGAGACCCTGGGGGTGGCGGGGCGGCTGCTTGAAGCGGGAAACGTGACCGGAGCAATAAGTGAAAGCGAAAACACCCCCTGCCCCGTCAGTCAGTCAGTTGCTTCCACGTCTACCCTGGGCCGGGAGCTTAGGCACAGGGAATCATGGAATGGCTTGGGTTGGAAGAGACCTCGAAGCCCATCCAGCTCCAACCCCCCTGCCGTGAGCAGGGATCACCTCTGAAGGAAGAGATTTTTTGTTTTATGTCTCTAACCTGTTATAAATTTGAGCATTATGTATAGCTTTTGTGATTTTAGAACTAAAATATAGGATTAGCTTGAATAATAACCTTAGCTGGCCGATGTCTGGATGCTTACACTCGCATAAGGAATTCTAACAAGGCTGCAGTTAAAAAGAATGGGAAAGAATGTAACTGTATCCAATTAAGCCAGATAACAAGGACTAGCGCAATGATAAGAGAAAGGAGAACTAGCTAGGACCAGGCGCAACCTTGAAGAGGTGCCCAAGGAGTCTAAGAGTACGTACAAGAAGGAGAGTTGAAAAGTTCAACTGTGAGGAAGATCTACAGCCTTCATCCAGAGACCCCTGAAGATGACCCTCCCAGGGCAGAGCACCTGTGCCAAGGGGAAGAAACCTATGTAACTAAATTCCAGGAACTGATTATAATAGACACCCCTGTTCCATGCCTTTGCGAATTGTGCTGGAAGTCACACTTACATTAGGCAAGGCGATCCCACGCATGACCGCCATCACATTGAAAGATGCCTTACTTAATAATCAAATTGGCATTGGTTATTGAATCGGGCTTTTCACAGCATCACCTTCCACTGAATCAGGTTGCCTAAAGGCTCGTACAGCCTCGCCTTGAACACCTCCAGGGATGGGGCTTTCGTGGCTTCTCTCAGCAACCTGTGCCAGTGTCTCACCACCCTCATTGTGAGGAATTTCTTCCTAAAGTCTAGTCTAAATCTTCCCCCTTTAATTTAAAGGCATTAAAACTGCCTGAGGCAGGAGGTCCTGTGAGGACTCCTGCAGCCAGGAGCAGCTTCTGAAACAGCTTTCCAGGAGTCAGGCAAGTGGATCAGCCCTAGGTTTTCTTCAGAGTCTTCCTGAAGAGACCATGTGCCCTGCGCTAAGGAAACCTGTGGAGTGAGGCTCTTAATAACAGAGTCGGCTGCACCAAGCAGAGTGCAGGGCCACCCAAGGTGAGGTGAAGGGTTAATTCTAGCTCTGTTCATGGATTTCTTTTCTAGGAATCACAGGATCAGTAAGTTTGGAAAAGACCTCTGAAGTCATCCAGTCAACGTGTCAGCTCAACATCACCACTAAACTATGTCTTCAAGTACCACTGTCACAAGTGTTTTGAGCCCCTCCAGGCATGGGGATGTGCCACAACACATTTAAGGTGTTAAAAGCTCTTCTGCCCTCTCAGGCAGGGGTCAGGGAAAAAAAAACAAACCTTCCTTCCTTGTCCAGGTGGGCTGCCACTGATACAAAAAGTAGTTACTATTACAAAAAGTGGAGTAAAGCTAAAGTAGAGTGAAGTTTCATCTAAGTAATTGCATTTTTTGAAGGTTAGACAGAATGTCCCTCTGATATCATATTTTCTTTTAAGCAGTGTTTTCCAGACAATGTTCATTCTTTGAATGTGATAACGCCTTGTGCTCAGTATGATCTGTGCTGAACAGATGTGTGTTCTATCATCACCTCTTTTTGCAGTCTTTTCCTATCTCAAATGCAAGGTCAAACAGAGAGCTGGAGCCAACTCCAAATTAGCAAGAATTTTGACTGTTGTGAAATTCACAGTAACATTAAAATTAGTCCTTGGAAAGTAGCAGGGTATGTGTAGGATTTCTGGGAAGATTTATACATGTGCATGTAAGTGGGAAATATATTCTGTAACCAGCTTTTGTCTCTTGCACACAACTGATGGAGAGCAGTCCCTCATTTTGCCCAGGCTTAATAAAGGATGCTTGCTTTCTAAAACTCCAAAACGAGTCTTAAAGAGTTTATTTGCCAGCATTTTTGGTATCACCACTATGACCTGACTGTCACTGTGTTTGGGAAAGCACCAGAAAAGAGACTTAAGCAAAACTTAGGGTTTTATTATGTAAGTTTCAGAAAGCCCAAAGACCTTGCATATATCTGAGGCTGAGCATCATGCAAAACACAGCAAGAGGCAGTTTCTGCCTAAATAGACATGTTTGAAAAAGAAAAACAGCTTTACAGAGGGAAAAGCAACTTAGTCTCTTAAGAGGTGTGTGTCAGAACTAGCAACTGACTCTTGAGAATTCCCTCATGGCTGCTCCCCTTGGAAATAAATGCAAATACAATCTGATGGCATTCAATATATTACTGGAATTTGTAGAAGGGCACCTATTTATAGGCCAGCTGATAAGACTTCCAACACTGGATATGATATGAATGACTAAAGTGGCTAAACCTTGTCAACTCCTCCAGTTATTCATCTCTTGTAATAGAGGAGGCTGTTCCTCCCGACACATGTTGAGTCACTCATATCTTTGAAACAGTACTTCTCCCCATGGAAATGAATACAGACAGCTCAGCCAAATGCAGAAAAGGTAGTATTAGCAGGAGCTCAGTTTTTCCAGGCCAGGGAACTGGGAAGTGGCTGCAAGTATTTTCTGGCAGTCGGAGAACCACTGTCTATGCTTGCAGCAGCTCAGTACCTGTGGGACAAGAGAAGAATTGAAAGACAAACAAGGAAAACAAAAAAAAATTTTTACCTACAGCTGGATCTTTCAGACTCTTTGTAGTTTTATGTTGTTGTAGTGGCTATTAGGAGTATACTACTATTAGAAATATCCCTACTACAGGAGGGAATGAATGTGAAGCCCTGTTTGCTCATCTGAGTTAGTTAGTACCTTCTTTTGTGTTCTTTTTGGATGCTGCCGAAGTTCCTGTATCCTGTATCCAAATTCTGCCAGTGATTTGCCAAGCATCAGACATACAATGCACTAAGAAGAGTTAATAGAGAGGTGAAAGATTCCCAAAATTTGCCATTCAAGTTCAGCACAGTAAGATTTTCAGGAATATATGCTAATAAAAATGTATCCTCAGCCCTAGCTAATATGTTTTTTTATACCTTGCAAGTGTCACTGCTGATTTCCAGACTTTCAACAGATTATTAGCGTAACCGAGAAAGACATATCCTAGCAGTTCAGTTCTTTGCAAGAATGTTGTTCTAGTTACACTTTTTTTGCATCAGAGAACTTTGGACAATGCAAAACACAGTTAACAATTCAAGAAATGTTTTCTGGATATATGTACAAACAGGTTTTAACCAGCATTTTGTTTAACCTCTTTGCCTATAGTTTGTTCCCCTAAAGCTGTTCATGTGCATTTCATTACCCAGCGTGGCTCACCTTTGAGCACTTAATCCAATGCTTCTTACTAAATTGCATCCTTCATATTACCTACTAATTTCATTTTGATCAAAACCTTTCCTCTCTTGAGCTGTTTTCTCTCAATATGCATTACGCTAGAAATTACCTTATTTAATTGTGAAGCGTCTGTACCAAGTACAGAGATTATTTCTTAATAGCATCAAATGCAAAACTGAAGACAGGTTCTTTTTCTTCTTCTTTTGGCTATGTTTATCTTAGTCTCTGACATTAAACAAAATGTCAAGTCACTTTTGCCAAGTGCAATTATGGAGCAATGTATCTAGGCAAAAATACTGTAATATCAGAACCATAAAATATTTTAGTACTGGGGCCCAGAGAACATTAATCATTATCTTACACTGTATATACTGCACATTTTAAACTTTGTATAAAAATGTAATTACTTGAAACATCATGTTATTTTGATCTGGCACACTGACCTCAGCATTTTTAAAATAGGAGAGTAACAAAATGAAAGGAAGAAAGAGGTTTGACAGGTATATGGTTCTTAAGGCAAAGGAGTCTTGATTTGATCTTTCAGCCACAGGCCACCTTTACTTATTTAATTACAATCATTGTCTGCCAGAAGAATCATAATGGAGGCTGTTATTAATTATTTCTCCAGTCAAATATAATATTCAGCCAGTTAAGTAATCAAAAAAATCATGACTTGAGTGACAAAACAAACAGTATGCAGACCAAACACTTGAAAGTGACAGTTTCTGAATACCTAATAGGCTACATTTTCTTAGTAAAATTATCCTGCAAGCGGGCAGGCACAGAAGTACATTCACAGAAGACGGAATACACATGCAACCACTCAGTAACCTAAAAAAAAAAATAAAAATCATTGAAATAATATAGATTTCTCAATAAACCTTGATTTTTTAATTTATTTCATTATCTTATGAAAGGCAAGAAAATAGCAGTGCATTGTTCTCCAACATTAGTATCTCCAACATAAAACAATCAATTTAAAGACATGCAAAATTGCTAATGCTGTTATTGCTGTCCTTCATCATAACTCAGTGTCATTTGACCTTTTCTATGTGTATCCCCACCTTTTTCCACAAATCCCCTGAGTGACAGAATTTCATCCTAATCCCATTTCCATTTAGATGTTACAGAAAAAACATCGTAGACCTTAGAGAGAATAAGCAATCATAATGGAAAGATAATAATATGTTTATGAAATCTGGATTTTATAATAACAAATTGAAAAATTACTATAGTATTTCAGGCTGCTGAAGGGCAACATTACTAACAATGCAAAGCCATCAATCAAGTGTTATTAAACTTTCATTGTTTAGACTAATTTTTCATACTGAACATTTCTATTTCAGACAGCACCTTTATTTTGAGGTGATTCCTCATCTACTTAGTGACCACACAATTTAGTGTTAAAAGCAGTAGTCATTTGTAAGGAAAAGCCACACTATAAAAATATTTAGTTTACTTTAGCTGGCTTTTAAGCAGATCTAAATCTCACAACAGCTTCATGCGACTCTACAACATGCACCATAGACCACAATTTAAGAATTCCAGTCCTAATGAATTCTTAAAGATAAAAACATATGAAAGGACTCATAATTAAACGTAGCAAAAAAAATACTTCGAATAATATGCAGTTGTACCTTTTCTTTTTTAAAAAAAACTAAAGATAAATTAGCTTGCTTATGTCTTAAAGCTACAACAGAAGTGTACTCACTGAAAACCAGTGAAACTCAACAGAGGTCCTAGACAAAAGAAGAATGCTTAAACCTTGTCTCAGCTAGTTAAGGAGTTTCCCTCTCAAGCTTCAGTTTTCTACTGTTTGAAAGCACAGCTCAGATATACTAACAGCCACTGGAACTAGATGGAGTTTTCTATGACTAAACCAACAGGCCATGGTTGTTGTTTGAAAGAACTTTTATTGTACTACTGGTCCCGCTGAATGGCTGACTGTTGTGAAGGACAGTTGTGATTTTCTCTTCACCCTATTGCTGGGCCTGCAGCCACTTCTCACTTATGCCAACTCTGGTTCCTGATTGTCCCCTTGTGCACTGCCCCAGTTTGCTCACTGACCAAAAACTAACTGCTTTTTTTATGGATTAGTTTTAGGCTAGCCTGGCTTGCTGAAGCTGTGACACGAGCCATAGAGTTTACATGAAGAAAGTATCAGGAGGGTTCATCCACAAGGCAAACCACCCCTTCTGGAAACAGTGAGATCTTAGATCAGATGCTGGAAGAGCACGCAGGTGAGAAACCACAAGGCTTCCCATTCTACCACAATCCTCTCAGTCCTCAGCCTGTTATTGGCACAGTTCTCATGTATACTCCTTTTGTTTTACCCAAGACATTTTTAATACAAAGTACTATTAGTGATTTGCATAGAGTTATCTTACATTGTACTTATATTTCTGGCTATCTTAAAACCATTTTGCATCATTAACAGTTCACAAACTCAGATGGAGACTTGAACAACTCTACTATAATACCTCAATACAAAGCAGTGCAACTGCTAAAAAAAAGTGAAGCAGCAGATGCATGTGTTCTGATGATTTTGCATGCAATTGTTCTTCTGTGTTTTAGAACTTTAGTTTTAGAAAACATATGCTGGTACCAAAACTGATAGATCTCTCTATTAAATGATTAAGCACTGCATTTTTAAAAATGTCTTAGGTCTAGAAGGCTCACAAAACTCATGTTCATCTTTGTACATATAGGTAAAATCTTGGCACTCTTTTTGGCAGATGACCCATGAAATGACTGCAGTATGAACATTAATGCATTCACATAAATTAACTTAAGGCTTTAAGCCCAATTACATCTTCCTGAATTGTACAAATACTCCCTTTGCAGTCAGTGGCAACTCAAGAAGACAAGGCCAATCCATATGTTATATTGATTCTAAAGGCACAAGTGTATGCGGTTAATCCCTTTCAAGCCTTGCAGAGCACAAACTCCTGGAGATCTTCCAAGCAGCCAGATGAAAGCTGCCTTTTGGAACCGGAGAAGAGATTTCAAAAGATGCTGGGCTAAGATCTAGCCTTGCTTTTACCAGTGTAAATTGAGACTATTTCAGTGGAGATGTGTATATGTATGCCAATATAAAACTGACCATTATCTTGCAGGACAGAATATAATGCTAACATTCTCTTTACCATTAATACCTAAGAAAATCCAAATGAAGATAAAAGACAAATGAAAATATTGTTTTGTTCCAGCTAGAAGTTTTATAACCCCCTAAAATGTTGGTCAGACACTTCATTACAGCTTTGAGGGTCTTCTGTACTGCTAGTTCTTGGAGGTAATTCAGATACCAGAGCGATGATGAACAGTGTAATTCTTCCTAGGTACGCTGAAAACTATTAGAACTTGCAAATACACCTATGGCCTGTGTTTGCATGTGTGTGAGATCTCCTGTACATTTGTGACTTGTAACATTCATGACAGTTGTTACAGATGTTAAGATTGAAGGCTTAGCACCTTTAGATGTGTTCACACTGAATTTTCGTCTATCAGCCAGCCACTGAGCTCTAGTATTTTGAAACTATGGTATTTCACTTGGATGTTGGCACTGTCTTTTTGTGGGATTTTCTAAATACTGTAGGAATAAACCCCACCATATCGTAAGCATAGCTCAGAATCTACAATCTGACTCCCAGGATCCAGTTCAGAATCCTCAGATTTCACAGTGTGACTGGATCATACAAGTAGCCCTAATGTTGAAATGGAGTAGGTTACTCATTATATGTTGTAGTTGTATGGTGTAGAAGTATATTGTGACTGGCTAAGTTCCAAGCTTAGTGCCCATTGTAAGTCAATATTGTCTAGCAAAATAAAATAAAATGCCTGTATTATCCAAAATAAGGGAAGTCATTAAGGCAGAGCTGTATCGCCAGAGCATCATTTCTCCAACATTTTCAAGCTGGGATAAGGAAAAAAAAGTTTGAAGAAAAGCTAAATATGTTCTTCTATATAAACTTTGTAATGTAAACATATAAAACAAAGGCTTTAAGTTTGTGTGTGTTACACCATATTCACAGACTGTTGGGAAATGTAAAGTATACTTACAGAAAACACTGATTTTTAGAACACCAAGGTCAGAAAGGAGAGTCATTGCTGCTGGTTGCACTAAGAATGTTTTCTGTTAATTTTTGAACCATTTGAAATAGTTGCCTCAAAACTCCCAGAAAAACAGCCATTATTCACGAATAGCAGTCTATAAATTGGGGCAAAGCCATCTTTGTCTTAGAGACAAAGAAGTTAAATACTTGCTGTGCTGCTTTAAAGTTGTGTGATCAATGGCTTAAAAATTCGTTTGTATCTTTATATGCACCTTATGAAGAAAGCTAGTGTGTGTCTAGATTTGTTTTCAAGCCAGAAGATGCAACTGATTTTGTGCTAAGCAAAAAGTTTACATTGTAGCGCTTTATTAAATTTAACTTTAATAAGAGTTTTAAGTAAATGCAGAAGAGGAACACAGACTATAAAAGTAGACAATACCATGCAGAAATTAGAAAGAAAAAAGAAAAATACATAATGTATGATGTAAAAAGAAACAGATAACGAAAATTAAAAGGATTTTACTAGAGAAAAACAATTTCATTTTATTGTAAAGCTCTAAATGAATAAAATAAAGTCTTTGAATGAGAAGATGATTAAAAAGACAAAATCATTAGCTAAAGATATTTACAAGTTTAGACTTTCATTTTGATTGTAATTTTAATTAGCTGGACACTGGGGGGGATGAAAATGAAAGCCTACATCATCTACTTACTCTTTAAATTGCATTCCACCTTAATTTTCTGCTCTTCAGTTCTTAATTTTCTCTATTTTTGTTCTAAGTAATCCGGTTATCAGAATAAAGTGATTTTCTCTCAGCCAGGTTTAACATTCAGTACTTGAGTCTGTGAACCAAAAGTTCACCCCACTGCTTCAATTTTTACTCTTTCAATAGCAGAAACTCTCCAGGAAACTTTTCCAGTCTTTTGTCTGTACAGCAGGGTGCTTTATGTACACATGACAGTTATGTAGCTAATAACAAAGGATTCTATTTTAAAAATAATTACGTTCCATTTACACAGTTTCCCATGGAATTTACTCATAAAATGCAGGATGCACCAAAAGATTAAATGCCATTTTCCTGTTCATTAAAGCCATTTTTCTAAATGTAACTGAGTTATTTGCCTTTTTGTCTTGAAAAAAACCACATGCCCAAGAAGTGGTTAGAGTCAGTTTATTCTTAAACAAAAGAACTAATTATATTTCAACTGTGTCTGCAGCATACAGTTAACTTGCTGATTTGTACGGCAGTGCCAGGCCATGGACAGATACTTCTTTCACAAATTGCTGTACTGGTTGAAGATGCTGAAGACCCTGTTGACCTGACTGCCCCTTCTGTGCCAAAAAGTGCTTCTTCAGCTTATCGGTCTGAGCGAGGGAACACAGTCCTCCTGCTTCTAGCAAAGCCATCCATGTTGATTTAAATATTTAATCAATAGCTGCTGCAGGTGTGTAAGCACAAAAGCCCAGTCACTGTGTGAGCATCCTCACTGTTTCTTCCTTCCCCTGAACATGACTTGTTGTCAAGTAATAGGATTCTTCTGCAAGTTGACATGTAAGACACCTAGTTGGCCCATGAAGGTGAGCTGTGGAAAGGACTTTCATCTGCACTGAAAATTGAAGATGCTATATAAAAGGGATCAAGCCTATATTTCACCCCTTAACCTAGCCAGGTTAGCTGATTTGGGCTAAAAGTATCTACACAGCAATTGATGTTTTCTCTTAAAGGTCAGCAGAGGACTTAATGTTATCTCAGTAAGTCCTTGATCCTCTCCAAATAGTTTCTTTTAGGAACAATCCAGTCCTAAGAGATATGTTATATACCATTCTTATATTACATAATTAATTTTAGCTAACTGAAAACCAGCAAGTGTAGTTTGATCTCATTGTTTAAAAAGCAATTCACTCATAGGCCTTCTTGCCCTCTCTTCCCACTTCAGGAAGGAATGCAGATGGGATTCACTCAGGGTCTTTTTGTAAGACATGTTCTACTGAGTATTTAAACAATCTTTAGCAAAGCCTACAGATAGCTTTCTGTACCTGGAAGTTCTTCTCTTTTTGGTGTTATTTTAGCTCAGATCAGCAATGTGTTTTTGAAGCAAGTCTCTGATTGTCCCAGTGTTCTGTGCTTTGATTCACATCATCATGTGGTATTGAATTATATGAACTGAATTCCTTTTGGATTAAACTGAAGTGGAAAATACTGTAATGCATCTAATGTACTCCTGCTGCAAATGGACATTCAATCAATTGAATCCGACTATGCCTTTTTTTAAAAGTTGTTTGGTTTTTTTTAAAAACGTGTGGCAGGGACATCAGACCCTCATCACCACCTATTTAGTTTTAAGTGAACACTCCTGGTCAATGCTGCCAATGTAGATGCAAGTTTAAGGATAATCTACTTCAAATTCAGCACCTCCCTATTTCTAGTTTTACTTATCTCTTTTGTAGAATTAGATGTTCATCGTGTAGTCACCTCCTCCCAACTAATTCTAATAGGTTCAGAACTCTGCTAAAATACAGTCGTCTGTTCCCTGGGCAGAACAGCCAATTGAAAATGTTATATTTAAAGCTAAAGGTCCAATTACAGGACCAATTTCTGATCTTGGTTGAGCCAATATAAATCTGATGTATTTCATTGACTTTAACCTGTCTGTAGCAGCTTTATTCCAGATTTTCTTATATGTAATGAAATTGAGTTCCAGCATGGCTCTGAGTATTACTTTTTTTTTTTTTAAGAGTTAAGTAGCAATGTATGTTGCAATACAGAGTGCTTCCACCTTTGAAACAAGGTTTCATAATTATCACTTGTCAGTCAAAAGCATATATTTAGTCCAGTAGTGCTTCAAGTACTGAAGTGCTTTAAAGATTTTCCTTAAGAAAGCTAGAGCCGGGCATATCAAGGCATGAAGACTTTAGAAACGCTGCCTGAAAATAAGGACTCGCCGCCTCGTGTAATGTATATATACATAAATACAAAAAAGATTTTGTTTATCCAAAGTAGCTTATGAAGGTAACTTTCTTTCTGTTTGCATTCTGGAGGAGTATTAAGACTTCTATGGGTTTCAGTTTACCGTGTTTGGGAGAGTTCTGCAAAGAGGAGGTACACTATGCAGAATTTGCAACAGCTACATTTCTGCAAACTGATTACTTCTCAATATTAATATAGAGAATAGAGACATTGGGCTGGATTTTCTGTGTTTCCATCCCATTCTTTGGGGTGTGTGCTGACTTTAGCACTGTCAAGCAATATTTGCATAGCAAGAACCCAGTCCTTCCAAAAACAATTCTAAGCATTAAACACTGGAGTTTTGCTCTGTATTAATCCCCATAGGAGTCTGTCTATCTGTAACAACTGATGCAGTTTCATGGTGCAAATCTCTGGATACAAAATGTAGATTATTTTTTTTTCAGTACATTCCCTTGTTCCTACAGACGTATGGTAGTTTTCTGGTTGTATCATTAAATATGTAATAGAAATTTGTATGCAAATTATTTTTTTTAAAACCAGGAAGAAAATACTATAATTTTTGTGTGCTCTGCAGACTGGTTTAAAAACCACATAAATAGGCAGATATGATTTACATAGTCCACATAGCTATTAAATAAGCAAGCATCAGTACTGCATAGTCACTTTTCAAACCAGAACTTAAAGTATGTTTTCAAATTTTAGGTGAACTCTCCTATCAGATATTTAGCTTCTACAATTTCTTTCCTTTTGATTTTTCAAGTTATTTATCTTTCTAGAATTTCCTTAAAGGTGGCAGACTCCTTAAAGGTTGTTATGTGGTTAGGTTGGTTTTTATTTTCTTTTTTGGTGTTTTTGTTTGATTGTTTTGTTTTTTAAACTTTATGCAGTTCAGTTACATCAGATATTGCAAATAATTCAATGCTAGTATTGTTTTGGTTTTGTTTTCTTTTCTTATTGGTACATTTCAGAGAGACCAGGGAGTAGTTTGAATTTCCCTGTTTCCCTGTACTTTAAAGACTAGCAGAAATCTGTCAAAGGAAAAATATGGCAGTGAAACTCTCCTTTGGCCTTTCACAATTAGCCTAGTCCCCTGGTTTCTGTGATAACTTTTTGTGAATTGCTAGAGAAGAAAGGAACAGATACTCTCACAGGTAACTTGCTTATGTTAAATCATCCAGTTGAAATAAGTATAACTATTCAACCCCATATTCAGGAAAGAAGAATAATTCAGAAAAATGTAAGTAAACTTCTAAGATAAATATATATTTCAGAGCTGTCCAGATCAGGTATGGTTTGAAGTAGGTGCTGTCCTCTAGGAAGCTTTGATCTGAAATTCCCTGAAATTCATAGATAACCCACTTTACTTTATGGTGTTTTGTTTTTTTCAAATTAAAAAGAAAGAAGTGAAGTAAGTAAATCAATGCTCTACTCAGTCGATCTGTTGCAAAATTGCTGCGGATGGTTATTTTCAGAGTTAGCGACTAAGTTACATTGGAACAGAGGGCTAACTGTAGGCAGCAAGTGCTAGATCCAATATAGCATTTGGGAACTGAACACAGGGTTAAAACAGAATTCAGGGATCTAAACTGAAACTACACTGCAGACCACACATTAGATATATAATAAATACATATATTTCAATTAAAGCTAAAAGTTAAAATCTTGGTGCCAATAAAATTTTCTTACCCAGGAATCAGATTTTTGCATAACAATCTAACACAGCTCTATCAACTCCTGAGTTTATGCTGGCCCTGAGTTTAAGTCTCTATGTTTGAATGCTTGAACTTAGTTTCAGGTGCAGTACTCACAGAAAGAAAGCATATGCATAGAGACAACTTTAAAAATAAATAACAAAACTGAAACAGGTTTAGAGAATTATCCATCAAATTACATTTTTAAGAGTGGCTATTAAAATGTTGATGAAGGAATGTAAGATGATGAGTCAGGGACACTAAAAGACCAACTGCATGGGTTCTACAAGTTATTACACTAAGTACTAAGAATTTCACTTTATAACCCAGTGTGATTAAATAGCATACTGCTGAAAATGCAGATGTTATACTACTATAGTAAAAAAAAAATGCTTTTTAAAGATGTTTCTAATTAAATCATCAAAGATCACAAAGAAAATAGGAAGAGGCTTTACTAAGAGTGCAGTCATAGACAGACCAGGATTTAAGGCTGATCTTCGAAGTTTCTGTCTTCAAACTACACAGCCTTGAAGCCACTGAAAGTTTGAAAGGTTTTTCTGGTGAAAATGGGTAATGTTATGGTTATGTTGTGCTACTTAGTAATATGTGTGATCTGCTTGTAAGGAAGGATTGTTTTTAAGGAAAATTTGGTTTTAGATTGAACTTGGTTTCATATTTCTATGGCAGCTAAAGAGAAGGCGTCATTCACAGCAGTGAAAATTTCTGCCACCTATGTAACATTCAAATCTCAGTTAAGGATGTTTTAAAACGGCAGTGATAGTGATAGATAGAAAAAAATAACATAATTCATCTTTCTTTCAAACAGAGGTGTTAGTATAAAATAAGGCTTCAGCAAGGACAAAAGGATTTATGAAAAACAATAGTTTGTATATGGGATTTTTAAATAATCCTTATTTCTTAGACATGAGACAAGGAGCTGTTTCTGACCTAAAACAAGTGTGATCTTTCTGTTACGTTTTATAGGGTTTGAAGTACGTGCCAGTAATCATTAAAACAGTCCATAACACAGTTCAGATTGTGGACCTACCTTGCTTGTTCTCAAAATATTCCAATACTTGAGGAATAATGCCTTCTGTATGCCAAAGGCCTTTCTCTGCCATCCAACCTCCTGTCATTATGTATTGTTTGAAGGAAGTATTTAACCGTAAGGAATTATGGATGAATATGTTCAACTATCGGAACAAGCCCATGAATTCATGCCAGACCCCTTGTTCTGGGATATTCCATTCATATACTTAACTCCATTTTTACAGGGCCAAATCTGGCTCTTTGTCACTATTTTCTTCTACAAAACCAAATTCTTCTAGGCTGAACAGTAAGTGTGTTTCTGTTTAGTCTAATATTCTTTCTCCTTTATATAGAAATTAAACATTCTGACTTGCAAGCTCATCTTCACTTCTCAGCAGGTCAGTAGTAATTACTTGATTCCATGCTGCCCCCATCCTTCAACATCTGTGTCAAGATACTCCTGCAAATCAGGTGCTGATGGAATTGCGAAACACATTCATTCTTGCAAACTTCTTCTGGAAAGAGGTGAAGGATCAAATTCTTTATGGAGTAAGACTTGCCAGGCTCCTTGGCTGACATCCCAAACTAAAAGCTCTCTTGCATTTTGAAGTCTAGATGTGACCTCTTCACCTACTTTTCTAGGGAACTAGTTTAGGTTGATTGCTTTATTCATGTCTTTCTTATCTCTAAAGTTCTCATAACTTTTTTTTGTTGTTGTTTTAGTACAGCAACCACGCTATTATTCCAGTCAATAGTGCCTGAATTTACTCCAAATGATTGAGCCATCTGGTGAAGTTCAGGTTGTATTCTGTCTCTGAGAGTTAATTGGGTTTTATGTGACACTTCTACTTCAGAAAGCACATTGGGGCCTATTGCACTGTGATATATTATAGATTAAACACATCCAAATTCATTAAAAACTTCATCAGATTCATTAATTGTAGATTACATTTCAGTAGACAAATTTGTTTGGTTATATGCATTTGCAGTTGGCTGTTATATCTAAGCATGTTTCCTCTTCCGGTGCTTGTAACTTTAGCCAGTGACATCTCCTCTGTAGAAAGAACAGTCTGGTTTCATCTCCTGAACATTTTAATTGCACACTAATCAATCATATTTAGTACGTTGGTATTTAGGCTTTGGGTGGTTGCTTTTATGCATATGTTTACCACTATTGCATTTCACACAACTTGCAAATCTGCTGCATGTTGCTTTTACTTCTAGCATCACAGACTATTATTTATTGAAAGGGTCTGGTTTTGAATGTTTGTATAGAAACAGAATAATTAACTTTCTTTCTTTGTGATGATCTAAACTTTGCTCTCTCTATGTATGTCCAGGATGTAATTTGGTTTTGCAAATGTTAAATTTTTGCAGGACATAAAACAATTTTGCATAACGGGTGCTCTATGGTATGCCTGGTGTCCAGCCAAAGTTGTGAATCTTAGATATGTGACTCTAGATACCTTGACTATTTGTAAAAGACCTGGCAGCTTAGAGCAGCATAACATTGTGACATTGTGGCTGTCAGCAGAGCCTTGGAAGCACAAGTTCTGTGTTCTCTATGCTAATAGTAAAATAGAAGAGCAATTACTCCATAAAGCAATGACTTTAGCGATAAAGTTATGATCATCCAAGGTTGATACCTTATTTATAATCATTTAGAGGTTGCAAGTATTATGCAGTCTTTCCTCATATCTCTTCATCCTGATTTGATTACATTTATTTTCCTTGGAATGTTTTTTTTTTAATTGTTTAGCTTTGAACTTCATCTTTATTTAGAGAAATGGATTTTTTTTACTCAAGTATAGATTTCAGTAATTTTTCCGAAACTTGCTATTTCATTTAGAAACATTTTTGTTGTCAATGTAAATATTCACTGGTTTTGTAACATCCAAATTACTCGATGCAACAATCTATAAAATGATAACTATTTATAGCAAGATACTCACCCTCCAAATGGAAACTGAAATTTTACAAGATTATTTACTTTATACTTAGCTAGTCTGTACTGATTTAAAATGCTATTAGAATACTTTTTTCCCTAGAAAAAGAAGGGAAAAATTAAAATTAAGCCAAAAATTCAGTCGTCATTCTTAAAAACCTCTAGACTTTTTGGTAAGGAGGGAATGATATTTGTGTAGGAAAATAAACAAATCTGAAAATGGTATCATCTTATTCACAGTACTTATAAGCTTCAATTATGCCCCTCTGAGTTGAATTGTCTTCTACATGACCATGAGTAGACTGTTCACATCTAAAACATTTTGCACTGCCACATGCATGTTCAAAGTACTACTTAGTGGCCTTTGCATGCTACTTCTTTAGAAAGGAAATGCTTCTGTACCAGTAACTTTTTGGGGTAGATCAATGTTTATTTGACTTTTAAAAATGTGTTCAGCAATTTCCAGCTGTTTCTGGTTGCAAAGAAATATACAATAGGCCTTCAAACACTATGGGCCTATGACATGCAGCAGTGTGCATAATTTCTGTCCCTTCTGTCTTATTTTTTACACTTCTTCTTCCAGGAAATTTTGAGAGTGCTTCAAGTGCTTCTGTGGTTGCAAAATTCCTTCCAGCATGAGGAACAGTGGTAAGCTGATGTGCTCTACTTTTGTCAAGATTACATTTATTTCTGACACTATTTAAGTAGAACAAGTGGTGGTTAAAAATTCTCTGCAAAACTAATTTCCACTCCCATTCAGTTGCAGAGATTAAGGTTATGACAGGCTATGCTCCTCTTGTATCTCAGTGTGTTCTGACTGTAAGGGATCCTCCACAAAATTCTGGAGTTAATACACCCCAAGAAGGCATTTCTTCCATGACATTATGGGGTTTTCCCTTTATAAAGACAAACCAAAACAGTAATACCAACCATTTAAACAGAAATTCAATGGAAAAATTAAATGTGTTCAACATATGGCATCCTAAAATACCTGATAATTTAAATCTATGGTAAATGTTGAGAACATTTTTACTGTCCTCCCTACATTACCTCACTTGGATCATTTGTCTTTCACAGGACTAGTAAACCTTAATTTGCTTTAGCAGCTTTGAATGGATTTTTATTGTTTCTTACCACAGCCTTTCAGCTCTGGTAATTTGAAAACTAAATATGAACTGCAAAACTCAATCAGTCCTGTAGTATTCTTTTAATATCAATTTTTATATAATTAGCCCCCAAACTGTGTTCAATTACTGACAATTATTCTCATGCACTTTGAGGGACAACACTAATTTCACACTTAGCAGCATTTTAAAAGGAAGGTGATTCACACACTACAGAAAAAAGTTCCTCTCTCAAGAGTTATACAACATTGTTGAAGAACTTACGAAAAAAAAGGGATTCCACTGTGATACAATAGAATTCAGATTTTACAAAAGCACACATTTGTATGTGATTTTGTGTTGCAGGTAGTTCATGTTAGTGTTCTTATAATGCTAATGAGGCCTATTATAAGCTTGTCTGTGTTCTTTTTAAACCAATACAATTATGGAAAAATCCACAGATATTGATGGACCAGACTAAGAGTAATGATTGAAGTGATATGATCAGGATCTCTTCTATCCAGATGCCTTTCTCATAAGTTGTCTGACAAATATTAGGAGCATTCCTCTTTGAACTGTTAAAAGGTGCTTTCCCTCAGTTTATAAAATCATATGTTTTCTCATCTTTGGCCTTTTCTTTTTCCCTGTCCCATAAGAACAGAGGTGGAAAGGATTGGTGGTACTATGGTGTCATGGCAAATGTCATAACTCCCCTCTTCCTTCTTCCAGCTTTTTATTGCTGAACGTGATATTCATATGGTATGGAATGTCCCTTTGGTCAACTGGGATCAGCTGTCCCATCTCTGTCTACTCCCAGCTTCTTGGCCACCCCCAGCCTACTCGCTGGTGAAGTGGTGTGAGAAGCAGAAAAGTCCTTGATGCTGTGTAAGCACTGTTCAGCTGTGACAAAAAAATCCCCGTGTTGTCAACACTATTTCTAGCACATATCCCCATACTAGCCACTATGGAGAAAACTAACTCTATCCCTGCCAAAAACAGCATACTCTCCACCCCTGATAATGAAATATAGCTTCTGCTCTGGTGAGGTCATTGGAACTATCAGTCACTTTGTAGGGAAAATTATTTTTGTTATATCTATTTTGTTGCTAGACTCTCTGATGGATCTTGTGACAACTGGAAATTTTATTTATTTATGTGCATATTTTTAAAAGGTTGTCAGTACAGCCCAGAGCATTGACTGGGTACTGTTATTATAGAGTAGTAAAAAATCCAAATAAAGAAATAAATCAGATGACACCTTCCTCAAATGAGAGTTACAAAATGGAACTAACAGATATTGATAAGTAGCAGTCTTCAGAAGATCATCTAAATTATCTAGTATGTGCTCTGAAGTTTAAGCAGAGGAGACAAGGAAACAGAAGAGTTATTGTCAAAACAGCATGCACACACTTAACAACAAAAATAACAACCTTTTCTTGGCAAATGACAGCCAATCTTAGCTCTAGTGTATATCTCAATGATATGAACGAAAGTTATATGATAAATAAAATAGTCTGCATTGCAACTTCCCAAACAAATTGAATGGGTGAAGAATAAAGACCAGCAACTAAATTCCTCCAAAGGACAGATACAAGGTTATTTTAGTTTAAATGTAAATTTTGAGTAGAGTCCTACAAACACCATGAAGTGGTGTTGCTGTTAAGATTTAATTCTTTATAGTGAGCTCTAATTTCAAGTGAAATGCTGATGTAAACCTCTGTAATCATGATTTTAAGGTGAGTCAAGGCCAGCCCACAGTACTAAGTGTGATAACCAGCTGCAGGGTTTTACGATATCTTGTACTGGGATGGTTCACATTTTTTTCCAGAAAGCTGAACTGTATCATCTTTCCTTTTTTTGGCATACCAGGGCTATTATATGTCACCAGGAAAAAGTCAGAAATTTATAAAATTGTCAGCATGTCTCAATTTAGCCCCACCCCCACCAGCTCAGTAGCTACAACTGGACAGCTTTTAGTCCCAATATACCCCCCACAGGAAAAGGAAATAAGAAAGAAAAAGACTTGCGGATTGGAAACTAACATAAAACCAGCTTTAATGAGACAACAGTAATAATAAATGAAAGAAAATAATATTAGTAAGAAAAAAATAAAATATATACAGGTACACAAAACCAATTCAGATCCCCCCGATGACCATATGCTACTGCTGATGCTGTAGGGCAGGTGCAGGGAAGGCCCCCGACTGGACTCAGTAGCAGACAGGAACTGCAGCCAGGAACATGTGGATGGGTTCAGAGAGAGACAGACAAATTAAGCCCTCCATGAATGCCAGCCATCAAAGAAGAGGGCTGATCCTCATGATCTCTAAGCTTTTATACTCAGCATGGCATGGAATAATTCATTGGCCAGGCTGGGTCACCCATCCTGTTCTCTCCTTCCAGCAGGTACAACGCCCTTGGCCATCAACTCTAGGATGGCCTTAATTTACATAGGCATAGGTATGAGCAGCGGCCTCTCTGCACACCAATGGCCCACTACTGCAGAGATAACTACAAGGCTGAAAAATCAGAGAAAATGTTCTAGTTTAGCCCAAATCAGAACACAGAGTCAACTACAGATCATGACAGTGATTACCTGGGAACCACGAGTGACAAGATGATAATGCAATGACAGAAGGAAGCCCCAAGTCATACTCAGTCAGCAGTGCTGGAAACAACACAACCTAACTTGAGAGAAAAAGGTGACCAAAATGCAATGGAGCCCCTTGGAGACATAAGTAAATGTCTTCATAGGCTAAGTAGGATCTGTTTTGGGGGGAATAAGAGAAGCTTAGCATGTATAAACCCCATCTTTGGAAGGTATATTAAAGTGTAGACTAATCCGAAGCCCACTGAAGGCAATATATTTTTTTTCTGCTGATTCGGGAGGCTTTGGAGAAAGATCATGCAGGTGACAGAAGCAGCCTCAGAAGCCTTTGCAGGCTAAGGAAAAGTATGATTTCTACAGTATCCCATGTTTTATATAGGTACAGTACTGAAAACAATCTCAATGCTGTTTTTAATGCTTCACAATCCACAACTTCGTAGTGGTACTTATCCTCTCTAAAGTGAATAATGTCTGTGAGAATTAGGGGCAAAAAGTATTTATGACAAACACTTTAATCACTCTGACATGAGCTTTTACAGTTTATAAGGTAAGTAATATGCATTTTAAAATTAATTTGCTCTAATCTGTCTAACTGCAGTGTTTTTTTGTTGTAGATCCAAACTATTGTGTGAATAATGTCTTTTAAATAAAAGTTAGCTAAACTTTTTACATATTTACGCAAAAGATCTCTAAGGATATTTCTTACTGGGTCACATAGCTTCAAGAAACTTTATAAAGTGGAAAAACAAATAGCAGAAGATAAAATTTAGGAATATAAAAGGTCTGGTTAGAAGACTCAGGGCACAGAATATCATCGTGAATACTGAAGATGTTTTGTGAGCTCACCTGCCTTTGGTTTACCTATTGCAGTGTTCTTGGTATGTATCAAACTGATATGTACACCGATACTTAGGCACAATATAGTGAGTTAATAATGGAGCTTCAGTCTTAACTGTGAATTCCCTTGCATTAGTTGGTATATTATTGATATAGATAGGATTTTGCGGCTTAATATGTAGCAGAACATAGAATGTCAGCTGGAAATCCATTTTGTAGTTGTGGAACAATATACAGAATACAATAAACCCATTTCCACCTTTCCATTCCTTTCTTACAGTAGGAAGCCAACATTTAGAAACCCATAGCAAACAAACACCTGCTAAGCATAAATCACAAGCACGAACACGGCACTGGACAAGTTCAGAGAGATACGATGGGAGAAAAATCCATGGAAAACCTTAATAGTCATTAAGAACACCTAACATTTATTTCACAAACTGACAGGTGGCCAGTGAATTGACTTCAGAGCAACCATAAAGAGAGAACTAGTTATTATGCTAGTAAAACTTAAGAAACAGAGCTTTTTAATAAGCTGCACTCTGTTAGGAGTGAGGGAGCCCAAGCAGGAAAAAGCAATAATCACATCTAGCAATAACAAGAGGATCAACTAATATCCATCATAATTTCTCCCTGTTTTGCTTCCCCCTATTAGTATGACATATAGTAGAAATAGAAGCAGCCTAACAAGATACTGAGGAAAACAGGTGCAGAAACAAAAGTGTCTTCCATTTAGAGAGTCAGCCTTTTTCTTTGAAAAAAACCCCTGTGTACTATGCAGGTTGGAGCCTAGGTTGCCCATTGTTTATGCCCATTGTGTGATGTGTGCACTATTTTATCTCTTCCTGCAGAGTTTGTGACATACATTACACATGTGCCCATAAAGTTACCCAAAAATGCACTGAAAAGGTTCAATATATGCCATGGCAAGCATATTTCTTTGTTAATTCCATAAAGACGGTCTGGAGGAGCCAAGTCTCCTACAATTTTTGTGTCCACAGTGGGGAGAAAACAGCACATTGCAAGCTATCATTATCACAGAATTATAGTGTACTATGTAATACTTCTCCTCTTGCCAGAGAATGATAGGGGAAATGGGGCAGCACCTTGCCCCATTACTAATGCTTAATGTATGACCAATCAGAAGCTGAAAATCATATGACCAGTGGCAGCTTATGCTATCCCATCAGTTAGTAAATTGGATGCAGTTTGTCAGATGGACACAATATCCCCCACCGTAGGTGGTCTCTGTTTCATTAGGTTTCAGATTGATGGTAGTGAACAATAATCCAAAAGTGTGCAATAGGTACATCAACCTCATTTTTCATTAACAGTGCTTCCCAAATGTATTGGAAGCAGGTACAAAACATAGATTTTGTTTGGCTTACTTTGATCCATGCAGAGACTATTGGGTATCTGACTTCACTGCTGGAGGCTTATGGTTTCGGTTAGTGGAACCTGGTACAGCAACTGGATGAGGTGTTTTTGGTATAATCTAGTCATTTACGTATGATGCAGAAACAGCAGGTGGCAAAGCTGCTAATTTGTTTTTTCTGAAGTAATGAGCAACCAACATTCTATTTACATGCAAGGCATTGGAGTTACTACAGAACATTTCTAAATTGCGTGTTAGATATGAGAGAGGTAGTGAATTATTTTTGCTGTATTTCCAAAGAGATTAAAAGAAATGTTGGTGTATTTTTACTGCTTCTAAAAGAAACAAAAAGACTGTAAGTCTTTCCCAGGGTGGCTGAAGTGACATACAAAACAGCTATGAGTGTATCTTATACATTTTTGGCTTATAGGGCTATGTTTGCTTCACACTGAAATAAATTAAAGTAGTATATTATGTTGCCCAAAAAATGGTTAATTGAAAAGGTATTTTCAAAGCAGGGGACTTTGGATCTCTGCAAATAATTTAATATTTATAACGATAGCAGAAAAATGATATTAGGTACTGTATCAGATGAGTAAGACCTGCTATCTTCAGAACTGACATGGTACCACATACTTTCACTATCTTTGGTACAGTTTTCTTTTTAATTTTTATATTGAAAAAACATGCACATACATAACAACAAGTTAAACATACTTATTTAAGAAATAAAATAAAAACTAATTAAAATACTATTAAGCAAATCACCATCAATATTCTCATATTTAAATTAGTTTCTCATGTGAATGGATCTTATTTTGTAGAAGTATACATAGTGTATACATCAAGCTATACATGTAGTCAAGATAGACAACATGGTTTACTCTTTAGCTAGATTTCTTATGTCAATTTTAAAAGAAGTTTCCATGCACAGTATTTCCTTGTCTCCTTCTGAGATATGTACATCTAGGTCCTGAAGATTTAAAGAAACCTCTCTATGTGAACAGCATGAACATTAGCACTTTCTGTATGGGGCAGAGGGAGGGGGATGTCTGTGTGTGCATGTATTTGGCATGAATTTATATGAAACATATTGACACAGAGTCTCACATCATGCCGTTTTTTCCACAGCATTTCTTATCATTGTTTAAGAATATCTTTTCATTTTTGTGCTCTTCTGTAGTTATCTAACATAACTGGGCAACTTTTCTTCTGAAGTTCTAAAAGATATGTCCATTGCCCTGGTTTTTCAGCCTTGAGCATATCTCTTTAATAGATTACTTTTAAGAAGATAATACATGGATATTCTGCTTTAATTAGCGTCATGAAAGAGAAAAAGCCCTTCAAATGTCAATGGTTTGCAAAAGTTGTTGGAGCATCTTCTTAAAGCAAATCTGAAGGTCTGGCCCTCGCTAATTTTTTTTCTTTCTCTCTCATGATCATATTACAGGAGTTTTTTTGTAAACTGGTGTTATAAACGATTATTTTTAGTTAAGAGAAGCACCAGGAAAGATTAAAAAATGTATATAAAGACGTTTTGGTTCTTGATCTTCTTTCTTCTCATCTCAACCTTTAGAAAGTCTTGCTGGAAGAACACAAGGAACAGCAGGAAGGTTTCTAACAGATCTTTGAGACCTCCTTGCAGTCAGATCCCAGGGGAGCTAGAACAGTATACCTCTGTGGTTCAAAAACTCTTTGGGCCAGAAAAAGGGGCCTTTATCTGCTGACATTTCAAACATATTCAATCAAATATTGATCTAGAAAATCAGCCACTTTTTCTCTAGCAAAGAAATTAAATTAGTGCTACCTACTGAAGATCTACAAATGGTTCTCCTGAAGATAATGATAGTACCCTAGGCTATTTCTAGGATCAAAAGTTTTTATGGACACCAAACTGATTTAATATTTTCTGTAATGCATGAAGAAAAAAGGGTGAAAGATTGGCTTGCCAATAGTAATGTGCTGGAGATTATCTCATGTGGCGAGTCCTTGCATCAAGGAGCCAGGTAGGTTTTTCAAATCCATCTCATCTTTGGGATAAAAGAAACATTTCACCTTACACTAAGTTTTTCATTACCAGGAGCATCTGATCCCTCTTATTTAAGTTGGCTCTGGTAGCACATTGTTCCTCTAACTCATAAACATTTCTTGTCTCTGTTGTCTTCTGTGTTCAAGATGTCCTGTATGTTGCTTTGGAAGAAACAGGAAGTCTCTTCTTCATATTCTAAAGACTAACATATCATAAAACATGGCTAGTGTGCAATAATGGGATAAAGATATTTTAAGTACCATTGTTGAAACATTTTCATCATTTCTACTATGCAAAAAGGTAGTCTTTACAAAAGAGTATACAGGCTTAATAGTTTTATTAGTACTCTATTCTATTAATTTACTGGAAAAAATAATGTATTATTTTTTATTAAAGTGTTTCTCACATTCTCACCTATAAAATAATGTCTTGAGGATTTGACTACATAGATAAGGCGCTGAATTTTTACTAGCTGAATCAATAAAGGGTGGAGTTTTCAGTTCCCTAACTTTTTCACAGGAGAGATGCATAGATTTGATGACGTTTTGAAATTCTGACAGTTTATATTCACTACTGAATCTGTATAATTGGACTAAGTTTATATATAAAAAAGAGGCACAAGGTATAAATTTTGTAAATATATAAAAGCCTCTCAGAAGTTTTGAAGGACTGACTTCAAAAAGAATTAATTAAGTGGTTTTGAAATTCTAGGGTTCACCAAAGATTAAACTTCTCTCATCTCTTGCTTGGTTTGATTGGTTTTCAATTCTGTTTGACTTGTTAAAAGTTTCTGTGTTTAGACTGTCTGTTAGTAGTTATAGATAACATTAAATAATTTTAAATAATAATAATTAAATATTATGTATATATTTACATAGAGTTATTTAGGTTGGAAGGGACCTCTTGGATTACCTAGTCAAACCCCCTGGCTCACGCAGAGTCAGGTGGAGATGGTTGCCCAGGACTGTGACCAGCCAAGCTTTGAGTACCTCCACAGCTGGACTCCACAACCTCTCTGGGCAGCCTGTTTTAGTGCTTGGCAAACCTCACAGTAAACGTTTTCTTGTGTTCAGATTGAATTTTATGCTTTTAATTTGTGTCCACCATTTTTATTTGTCCTGTTGGAGGGCACTATGAAGAGTCAGGCTCCTTAGTCTTCATTCCCTCCCATCATTTATTTATGCATGTTAAGATCCTCCATCAACTTTCTCTTCTCCAGGCTGCAGCCCCAGTTCCCTCAGTCTCTCCCCATAAGAAGAGATGATATTAAGCAATCAGAGCACCAAGAAAATTCAGTTTACATACCTTGAAACTCTTTTCACAATGCAAAACAATTTTCCAAGGAATTTAGAACTAAAAAAATTGATGTGTGCCCCCTTTTCACTAATTATTTCGTAACGGCAAACTTGCATACAACAGACAATCTAGCAAAGAGGTAAGAACTCCTTCTTGCAAAGATACTCCATTATGTAATAATATTTCTGCTCTGCATATTGAGCTCCTAGGTGTTCTAAAAGCTCCAAAATTCACTAAAGCATGGAAATAAACCAAATATGTTGCATGGGTTACAAGCAGATTACACAATTACCTGTTGTATCTGTTAATCCTGTATATAACTTACTGTAACTCATGTTCCTGGGAAAATAATGATACAGATTCCTTTTAAAGGAATTATAGAGCATCAAGATGTGGAGTTAAATATTAATACAGCTTAGAGAATTACTTCTCAGTTTTAGGGAACCCAAAAACTAAACTTCTAGTCACCTCCTTCTACTAAATCCTAATCAAACTCAATAAACTTTCCCAAGATCTCTCAGGGAAGTCAGCAGGTGGATTAAATAATTCCCTCTGTCCTCTGTTATTCATTCCATTTTCCTCCTTCCAAAATATCACTGGGCTTCAGAAAAGTCCTCTTGTTTCAGACAGTGGAAGGCTTCAGTGTTGCTATTAATTTCACTTTCACCATTGGGCAGAGGATACCAGCAGAGAAGGGTCTCATCTTTCAGAGGAAGACAGGTAGCCCTGACATACTTGCCTACAGTCTGGTTACTTTCAAAGTAGTAGTATTGCCCATTCTTTAGCCTTGATTGAACTGATAACTTGCTCTCAAGGGACAGAGAGGCAAGGAAATCTGCTAGTTAGAAATACAGAGAATTTTTGTGTTTGAACTAACAACTGCAAATTCTTCCTTGCAGGAACAGGAAACTTAGCCTCATGGTACTGGTAATGATTTTGGTTCTCGGACTATCCTAGGGAGCAGTTATATCTCAGATGGAGAAACAGGTTGCTTGTTTGCTTGTGAAAATGAAATATTGCAGGGCTAAAAGAAGTTTGTGTGCTAAGTGGCCTTTCAAACATAAGCTATAAATATGGGGAGCCATGCATTCTGAAGGAATTCAATTAAGCCCTTCAGACAAACATTCTAAATAAAGACTGATGTTGAGGTGTCCAGAGTTCTCAGAACTATATACTCTACAACAAATAAAACATAAAACCTGCTTTTAAATGAAACTGATCTGTTAAAAAAAACTATGTTTCTGATTTTCTGCATACAACAGGACATTCACACACCAATTTATTAATTAGAACTCAGTGAATATGTCATAAATATGTGGATAAAGGTAAATTGCTTAATTTAAATCTAGTCTTTCAAAACCTTAAAAAAAATTTTAAAAAAATAGTCTCAAACCTAGAAACAAAATAAAAGTTCTGTGCCTAGCAAAGTTCCCATAGCTTTCAGGCAAAATGATTTCACTTAGTTTTTGTCATGCATCAATCCAACTAGGAGATAAAAAAAAGAGGAAGAAATGAATCCTCAGTTTCACTGTAGCAGAATTTGACAACCAAATGCATGCTATTCTGAAGCAGGGTGGCATCCCTTAATATATATTTTTAATAAGGAAAAAGAGATGAGCATTGAGCTGAAAAAACTTGCAGGTGACACAAAACTACTCATGTTAATCAAGTCCAGAGAGGGTAATGACAAACTTCAGAAGAAAATAAACAAGTTAGGTGAATTATCAACATGATGGTAGATTAAATTCTGTGTCGATATATACAAATTAATGTACTTCACAAGGATATTTTTAGCTATTTTTACACCTTAGTGATTTCTAAATTAATTATATCAAAGAAAAAGGACCTAGACATCATTGTCAAGCATATGATAAAGTTCTCCACTTGGCATGCAGCTATAGGAAGACATTTTGATACAGGAAGAATTATATGAAAAATTCTTTAATGTCATTAAATCAGTTGTCCTCCACATTTTAAACACCATCTACAATCCTGGTCACCAACTGCAAACAGAAGTTTCACAAAATTAGAAGCAGCTTAGTTCAGCAAGAATGACAGAGGAAAAGGAGAAAAGACTGAAACAATTGGCACCATCAGCTTCTCAAAGGGGCTACATGATAGGTATGATGAAAAAGCTATGAAATAATATCTTAATAAGGATGATTAGGATCTTGTCATGTATGGAATGAACACTCAGTGAAATATCAAGTAGAAAACATACATCTCACACAATGGAGCTTGTTGCTACAGGATGCTAGTTTGACAAAAATCAAAGAAGGGTTGGATGCTTCTGTGAACATAGAGATCTTAAATGTGAGTTAAGTTTTTCTTTCTGATTTTTGATTTGCTTTGTAAAGATAGTTCTGCAGGAAAGGCTTCTATCTATCGCATATATACTGTTTAATCATAATTTTCCTCTAAGTATTTCTTCAGGATGATAATTCCCATTAATAACATCTGTAGTAAGATAAATGAGGAAAAATGAGAGATAGAATTATAAAGAGAATAAGAACTGGTATGTAAATAGAACCTAAATGCAGGTAATGCACTTTTAGTATGGGTCAGCTGTGCTGTAATTGTAAGCTAAATGTATTTGAATTAGTAGACTGCAAGTAGGTGATGCACATTACTAAAGAGCTCTCCTTGAGTTAATTGGATAGCGTACTAGTACTCTTGAAAAATGCTCATAGTATTTCTTTACAGCGAGTTTTCATTAGTTTGTTTCAGGTTGATTGCTATTGAAATTGAATCCACAGAAGCAATTAACAGTAAATAGTGAAGAAGCTGTATATTGTACAATGTGGTAAACATGACGTTTAAGAAATAGAAATTCCAAGACATTTTCACAAGTTTAGTAGAGCAATGACATATGTTATCATCTTGCTCACCACAGACTGGAATATGATTTTACACTGCCATGTCACATTGGCCCATGATAACCACAAGTCATTTATTTCCAAAGAAAATAGTAACTAGATATGACAACCTGTTTTGCCTCATGGTGAGGTTATGGCAGTATTTACTGATAATGTGAAGTATAACTTGTGTCATCTATTATATTTTGCAGCAGAAATTCAAAGCATTCCTAAAGTAAAAAGAACAATCTAGCTTTTTTGTGTCTTCATTTTGGTTGGTAATATAATAAGAACTTCCATCACTAGTATAAACTTATATTAAATATTATATAGAAATTCTCAAATTAAGAATTAATTTATTTTCAGAGTACAATAAATAATTAGACTGCTTTGTAATTTTAAAATTAGTAATTATTTAGGTGCATGCTTTTGCATAAGTAGGGAGAGAGGTATCTGTCTGTCTGTGTTTCCCACTCTCTCTCTCTCTCTCCTGGATCTCTTCCACTTTTACTTTTTAATATAGCATATATTAGTTGTATTTTAATATTGCAGCTTCTAAAATTAAACCTCTAGTAAACTAAGAATGCATAGTTACAATTTTGTTTTTATTTTCTTCAGAAAACATAAATAATTAAACTTCAAATAAAAATATTAAGTTAGCCTTCCAACTGTACTACAATCCTTTTTCCTTTATGGTTTGCCTAGTAGAATGGTAACCCTGCACTCTTGTTAAGATATGATGCTAGAAATTGTCACATAAGAGTTCTCTTCATTTTAGTCCATTTGCAAGATGGATGAGGTGGATGTATACAACACAATTTAAAAGGCTTTTGATCAGCTTTCATTCTTGATTTCTACTGTAAATTCCACAACATACAGTAGTTTAATGCAGAAGCATAGATATCCATAAAAAGCTGGCGGGAATGGTGTATGTTATAATGCTGTTATAAAACTGTCTGTGATATTAACACACACTGTATATTAAATGCACAAAACTGTTACAATAACTTGAAGGTTGAGACAAACTCATGAAAACAAATAAATTCTTAGGGCAGTAGGCGAAAGGTTGTTCTTTGCAAAAAGATTTAAATACAGTTGTATAGCAGTGCAAATTAACCACCCAAAATAAAAAACATTCTCCCACGGGTCATGTAGTCTACGCACAAAAATCCATGCATGAAATAGATTCTCCAGGGAGGTTCTTCACCTTTATATAAGTTTAAGCACCCTATGCATACTGAGGGAGAGGCAATCTCCTCATATATCAAGAGAATGAGAGGACCCTCCACAGAGTAGTACAGAGCAGAAGCTTGATTCAGCTGCTTTCAGGACACTCTCTGGAGGAGCCTTTCTTTCTGCATGGATTATACAGAAAGCTTCTGGAAACTAATGTCCTCACTAGGATGACACTTGCAGTTCACTGTCAAATATCAGAAGGAATGAATACTTCCGTCGTGTCTGCCATATTGATAATATTGGCCCTCCCTGGGTGGCAAATTATGTAAAAACATAATTGTGAAAGCTGCAGATAAAAATGGAATAACACACATATTGATGCTCACACTTCAAGTTAAGTTAGCTTAGTATGAAAGAATTATCCTATATTATGTGAAATGAAAGTAGGATATTTTATCATAAGTAAGAACAAATCTGATTGTAGTGATGCAAGACAAATAGAGTGATTGTCCCATAAACCTGATGGGGTTTGCAACCCTGACAAATGTTTTGGGTTTTTTAAGCAGAAAAACCTTGCTACTGGACTTTCATTAGTTACCATAAAGACCCTAAGAAGGAAAGAAATACAGTTATTTTTCTGCTTGGTGTTTTATTTTTCCTGTTAACTTTGAAAGACAGGTAAATGTTACTTTTAGTTGTATTAATACAAGGCATGGAAAACAAGACCATCCACTAAGTGATATATTTGGGATTCTGTATTACAGGGTTTCTAGCAATTTAATTTTTTTAGATTTTCAAATTTGTCTGAAATGTTGGTTGAAAATGATGAAAGTGAGCACTGGAAATTATGAAAACTAAACCCAATAAAGATATTTGTCTCTCAAGCATTAGACAAGGAGGTACCCACTGCACAAAAAGCTCCTTTTTAGGTCAACAGAGAAAAGCTGGACTATTTTAGGGTCAACTTCAAGGTGAATCAATCTGAGCCCTAGGCTCCTTTGACTAAACCCAGACTAACTATATGAAGACAGTCTAGGTGATGTCAAGGGTGTTACTAGCCAGATGAAGCCCACCCTCAAGTCGGCAACACCAGCATAAAAAGAAATAAATGAACAGCTGAAAAATGTGGCCCTTCCAAACTTTCTCAGTCTCCAGAAGCTACTATAGATTTACATCTGCATAAGCAATATAAGTACTTCACTCATCTGCATAGCGGTTCTGCTCAGTGCTATTAAGAAAAAATAAGATTATTAGCTGTGCTGTGCCAGTTGGTAATTTCACTCACAGTAGATAGGAATGCAATATTAAAGTATGTGCAAAACCCCACTGTTTTAACAGTGGTTTTTCAGGCGCACAGTATGGGTCTTTCATGTGCAGCAGGGACACAGCCTTAGTTGAGGATAGGACAGAGCACTCAAACTTAATTTACTAAATTATATATCTTTTTTTTCTCAATTTATAGCATTAACATCTGAGTGTAAGACTATTTTACATGCAAGGTCCTTAATTTCTGGCCTAGCATAGTGCCTGGCTTTTAAAATGCCTCCTAAACCTGCTCAGCATTCATCTTCTCATTTTTTTTGTCTCTTGAAACATCAATAGAGCGAAAGTACAGATGTGCTCAGGCACAATTGCATGAATTAAAGGTGGCTGCCATTTTAGGTAGTCCCAAGGTCATGAATAGCAAAATATGAAAATTTCAGCTCTTTACTGTTGGTCAAAACCTTAATATGTTCTGTGACCCTTTGCTAGATTCAACCTATAAAATGAGAGAAGCTTAATAAATCTTCCTGTAATAAGTATTACACACTTTGACAAGGAAAACTTAGATCAGGCTTATCCTTTGAAGTTTTAATGGACACTCCAATTTCATGACAGCAACTCACCTATGCTTGTAATAAGTTCGCAAAGCCTGGAGCAGCTCAGTCATCCTGGACTATAGCTTTGGACGACAATGAACTCAGGCAACTGCAAGCTTCAAAGGGCTTATTCAAATATTCTAGCTCTGGTTTTACTAGGCATTGCAGGCAAACTTTTAAGTACATTTCTCTGTATCAAAGAGTATTTCTAGCTTGAGCTGTTCATAATAATTTTGTCCTGTAATAAAACTGCAAAGCCTTCCAGTCTGAAAAGGAATAATCAGATATGCCCCTTGCTCCACCCTTGTGCAAGCCAGAAGAGAAAAAAGCAACACAGCAGGGCAAAGAGAAGGCAAAACTGACTCTTGGATGTGATGTTTCACACTGCTTTGTGTAACTACATCAGGTCCCAAACAGACCATAGGTAAAAAGAATATAGCCATGGAGCATGACAACAACAAATAGGCAAAGAGTTGCTGTAAGCAACACGTTCCCTTCTGTGTAGTTACTGTGCCTGTTGGTGGATAATGTTTCAACTCATCCTGCATATTCTGTGACAAGGGAGAATGCATTTGGCTGCCAGATGCTAGCAATAAGACAGAGGGCTGACAGTTCAGACTGACGCAGAAAAGCATCAGGATAATGTGCAGGGGAATTTTTTTAGAGTGAAAGGCACAGGGACTTAATGCATCTGCAGCTCTAATGGTACCCCTTGTACAATTCCAAATAATGCTGAAAGAGGGGAGAGAGATGTAAATGTGTTCTCAGGGAAAGACTCAATGAAATGGATGTTTTCTTCCATGGAAAATATTCTAATTAAAAAAAAGTGTGTCTCCTTACTGACTTCACTAAGGCTTTGGATAGTATAAGACATCTCCTCCATAAGAATATGCATAGTTGGGACCTTAGCTGTCTGCAGCCTTGGTACTAGGTATCTAAACATACTCATCTAGTGCCATTTCAAGAGGACCTAGGGTATCCTAGGCCCCCAAAAACTTTCCTCTTACTACCTGGATTGCAAAGTGGGCATTATGCAATGTTCATGCTTTGGACAGGTTGAAGTGGAAAAAATAGTGAAGGAGAGACAAGAAAAAATACTAATGAAAATAATTGGTAGTCTTAACAATTTATTATAAATGATACTTGAAAGAGTTTCTAAAAAGCAGCTCTCTATAAGTGCACTGTCACTTTGAGATGGGGGCAAATAAGAAAACACTGCAACAAATATATAAGCACCGAGCCCATTTGTTGTTATGACCTGAACCTTGCAAAGCTCTATGCATATATTTAACTTACTGTGTTGCAACTCTCTTGATTTTAGTGAGACTGCCAACCATGTGTTTATACAATCATTTGTATAAATCTGTCTGATAATGAACATCTAAAGGATCAGAACTGAATTCATTCTCTCTTTGCACAGGAAGGATGAAGCAGGAATAATGCTGTTTGTCTAGGCATTGTGTGTTATAACCACAATGTTATGTACCCTCTAGACGTGAGCCTTTAGTGATTAAAATTGCTTTAAAAGGCAAGGAAAGTCATTAAACGTCTGTAAGATTAGAAGAGGATAATGCAGCCCTGTACATTTTAAAAAATCAATTATGTAATAAGGATGTAGTTTACCAACAGAAAATGTGAGGCAATCATTTTTGAAAGCCTATTCTTCCTGTGAAAACACAAGCACCTGCCCCTGTCCAGAAACAGGTCTCCTTCTCCTGTGCGTCAAAGATAACTTTGATTTCCTCTATGAACCTTCTTTCTGGGTGAATGTGGCACCACATTATCTTGGCTTATATTTTTCATTCCCAGTTTAACAGTTATAAACACCTTTCAACATCAAATAAGAGCAGCAAGGTAATCCAGATAAAAGAAAACTCTTCAACTCTAACAGTGTGACTCAGATTTATATACCTGTTTCAAATTTCTCATCCTCATTCCAAGACTTGCAACATTTCACAATGTGCTACTTGATTGGCCTTTCCAAGGATACAATGTGCTGCAACACATTGTTCAGGAGTTTTATAGGTACACATCCCTACCACTTCTGGTAGTCATTGAAAAAATATATCATGGGCTTCTCTTCCTGTGCTCTACAATCTTGACATTTCTTAATATAAGGTTGTCTTCCAAGATGTCAAAATGGTTTTGAATTATTTTACGGTGTTCTCAGTTAAAACAGTGTCATGTAAATCAATCACATCCACAGTTCTCTGTCAGGGAACTGCAATCTTGAAATAGATCCTTCAAATGGAATCCATACTGTTACTAGATTTCACTGTAGGAAAGCAGTGACCAGTCTGGGATTTACTTGTTACTGTCCCAGGTAAAACCTTTGCTAATAAATTATTAACAAGAGCATGAATATTCAAAGTGAGTTTTCACTTGTTTAACCTTGATCTAAACTTTGCCAGTTGTCACTGTTAACCAAGCAAATATCATTTATTGTCCTGATGCAGCTTTCAAATTGGAGGGGGGCCAAGTGAGATAGTCAAAGCTTAAATGCAGTTTACAAGGCGAAGGGGCAGAGCACCCCTGTGAGGTTTCTTGCACCTTTCTCCCTAAACTTGGCAGTTTTCACAGCAGTAGGATGCAGGGTTACACAGTTATACTAGATCTATGCTGTCTTTGAACATGGGGCAATGAGGCTGTAGAGACTGTTGGTACACGTAGGACCTTGATACACTGTACAGGTAAACAAAAGAGGCAGAAGAGAAAGTATTATTAATCTCATTTTACAGACCGGACACTGAATCCTACAGTTTAAGGTCTTAATTTAGAAGAGTAGCTCTAGGTCATCTTTTAAGCCTATGCTTACATCTTTTTGAAGTCAGTGCTTAAAACTGCGATGAATAGGGATGGTATCACACGTTTCCAGCAATCAAAATATAGGTAATTCACCTGAAGTCTCACAAGTTGGGTGTAGCAGAGCTGAGTGTTGATCGCATGTCTTCTGAAGTACTGGGCAGTGCTTCACTGAAGAATGATCAATCTTTCTTTCTTCCCTCCACTGAACAATTTTTCGTTATTTTCTTTATTATATTATTCACTGCAACTGCTGACCTGGAATTTCTCCTAGCATATTACTGTAATGATGATATTCCCAGTGAGTAATTGATCCTGTGAGATCTCATTCACATTACATTCTTTGAGTATTGTTTTCCCAGGCTTCAGCTTTATGCTTTATGTGGGGTAAAGGAGGTGAAAAATACCATCTCTGATTATTTTCTTACTGCTACATACTTTCTTTGAAGATTTCATACAGACTCATGGTTTATAAATTATTTCATGTGTCCCAGAGTATTAATGTTTGTAACTGGTAGTTATACTATCATTTATTAAACATCTTTTGAAACATCATCCATATGTGCTCCCCCATGTTAAAGCATGCCTACAATAATATAGTTTTAAAGTAATTTCTATTAATCATATAACATCAGTAAAATATTTATAAATGTACCTTAATTTAAAATGTCACCATTTTATTCTCATAAGTCAATAACTAGTAATAAATTAGTGTTGAAGAATGATGTCTCGTTAGAATAATTCACAATTTTGGAGACTTCAAAGCTCCAATCCATAGTTGTTTCTCTGCATATTGTCAATATATGTGACTTTGCTACTTTTACCCCTTTCAGATTCATAATGTATTTCCTGTTGTCTCTTTCAATGCCCTCAAACCCCGAGGAGGGCAATCTTGTAATTACATGCATTAACTCTATTATATTGTGGACTCCTGTGATTCTGCACCCACAGAATGAGTGGCTGCTGAGTTCTTAAATGCCAGCTACTCTTTAACTGTAAAGGCACCTAGTATTTTATTGGAACTATTCTTGCTTTATTACTGTAAACAACTTTGATCATAATGATGCCATTTGAAAGAGCTGATCAAGCTGAGAAAAATGACACTACAGTCATAAAGTCACACTAAATTTTGCTATTAACATTTTATAGTGCATATAAGGAAAGCGTTCCAAGTTGCAACTACAGACAAAAGAGAAAATTAATTTTACATAGAAATGTAGATTTAAGCATTAGCAATATACTGGTGCAATCATTTGCACCATATTCTTAAGCACAACAGATGACCCTCTTTGTTGATAAGAAAGCATGCTAGTTGTCATATCTTAGATGAATCTGTGCTTGCTCTGTGGCAAACATGAGAATATATTACAGCCCTTATTCCTGAAACAAAGAGAGAATTATTGTGTTAGGGAGAAAATATAGAAATGTCATATAAAATAATTTGAAGAGTTATCAGAAAGAAAAAACATTTCACAGTAGAGCTCCTGATATAAAAGAGAGCCTTAGCTGAAGGCTAAATCACTTTTTTTCCAAGCAAAGCGATCATCTGACGCCTAGGATAAGTTTGCTTTCTGAGATGTATGCAAACCATGGAGTTCGCTGACAACTGCTGAAGTAGTATCCTCCTTTGGACAGAATTAAAAAATAGAGTAGACTGGTATCTGTACTGGGAAATTTCACTAGAAGTGATTTAGTTTGAGCTATAAGGTAAAACAAAGTGATTTTGGTACAACATATGTTGTAAATTCACTAAGGAACTGCTAGTGACAGATACAAACAGTGAAGTAACTACTAGCTCTGCTGCAATACAGAGGAATCTGTAACTGGGTGAAATGAAAATAAATGGTAAGAAAGATATGCAACTGTTTAACTGTGAAATAATGAAGTTAGACACGCAAGCCTAGAACCTGGCCTTCATTAGTGTAATTTTCCTTTTCTCTAGTAGCACAAAACATGTTGTCAAGCAGCAATAAGTGGGAAGTCTTTGAGCCTATGACAATATCTTCATATTACTTCAGTGTAAGAAATAGCATGGGAAAAGAAACATTACAGAACTCCTAATTCTTTGTGGTTTCCAGCTGCGAGAACAGCCTCTTTTTGATCTTAAGTTGCCCAGCGCTACACCAGTGACTGCAGTTTTGAATTCCATGCAATGGGCAGAGAGGGCTGGGAAAGAATGAGGAACTTCCAGAGATCAGTAGACGATTTTGAAGGAGTCCAGGTTCACAAAGGATCTTGCGCAGACATGATGGTTCTGCAACAGAAAAAGAATGATGTTATTTCTAAGCTGCAAGCATTTTGTGTTCCCTTCCACTTGGAGAAAGTAGGGTGGTTAGGAATGATACAGCAAAGGGCCTTTTAGTTCAGAGCAACATCGTATGACAGTATCTAGCTGTCTACTGTCTGAGCAATACCAGCTATTAGGGGTCACAGTACTGTGATAATATTACTGTTTGGTCTGTTTTTTTTTTTTTTTATATGTGGTTGTGGCAATAGGATTGCGCTTGATCTTGTAGAGCAGCTCTTCAACACTGCTGCTGGAGGGACATCTCTTTGCAGGTTACATTGGGAGTACAAAACCTTCACATGGAAGTGGAAGAAAATTGCGTTACTGACTTATGAGCACCATATACTTACGTATAACTGTGAGCTTTCAAATTAAAGGGCGAGGCTTAGGTCTGTTTGCTTTTATAGGTACACTGCCTTGACTTACATAAGTACAAGTTCTAGCAGAAAGTTAAGTGCATTTGATAAAGCTCACAATCAGCATTTAGAAGCAATGCACGCTGAAGAATATTAGAGTGGTATCACCTGAAGGAAAGTTAAAACAAAGAGCATTCAGGTCCTGATCAGCATCATGCTTCTTTACAAGGGTACAGCAGAGGTGTTAGATCCATCCAGGGAGTTACCACCAGTCCTCTGGAACAGTGAAGAGCTGCCTTGCTTTGAGGGGTGAAAGTGGGAAGCGAGTATAGTTATAATGAAAAGCATTGTGCTTGCTAAGCTAATGGGAGTCACACCTTTTTAAGGTGTGCAGCAGGCTTGTCTCTAAGGCCACTGCATGAAATGCAGAGTCCTTGCTGAAACTATTCCCTCTTCCTGCCTCTTTTAGAATATACTTTCCTCAAAGGCTATTTCAGTATCAAACCTTTACAATTCTTTTTGCATAAGACCAAGAAAAACTTGTTCCAAAAGATCAAGTAGGCAGATTGCAATGCAGCTGTATATTGTGCTTCACTCTCATGAGATCCTGGCTAGATATTTAATTGTTACTTCTTGCTGTTTTACACAATGTATTAGGTCATCTGGTCTTTTAAAATTCCTGTTTTTTTTGGTTTTTTTTTGAAGGCAATAGCATTATTTTTCCTTTTTTAAACAAATATCTGGCAAATTAATAAGCTTCATAAATTACAAAATCTCTGAACAACAGCTGCTGAAATAAAATAACTCTCTGACCTGAACCTATTACGTGAATATGTCTGCTGCATATAGTTTACACCAGTGCTATACATTAAAAATAGCTTATGTGAAAAGAACACAAGAAGTCTTTGGTAGAACGAAGACTTCTGTCGAGTAAGTTTTATTCCAGCAATGCTGGCTCCTCTGCTATTTCGTAACTTTCATTTTTCTTAGTATATAATTTTCTAGAATTGTGCAATTATTAATAGTTTAGCAATTTGGTTCCTCTTGGTTATGACATAGGTGAATGGCTTCTATGGTGTCTGTGATGCTGTGTCTCATGCCATATATATGCAATATAAGTGCAAATATGAACATATTGTTACAATGTATGCTCTGTCTTTCTGAAGAGTTCAATTTACATCTTATAAGTAGCTTTGCCCATTTACTAAATCACAAGTCAGCAGCTCCATCTAGATCCACAAATGCTTGAATAACTGTTTTCTAACAATCATAAAGTCCTTTTACATAAATCTGCTATTGTGTTCCTGTAAAACCAGAATACCTTAATCATCAGGAAATCCAAAAACCTCTATAACTGACATTTAGTTCTGTTACTGCAAAACACTTGTTAGTTTAAGGTTGGATACCACTTTCTTTCTGCTGCTAAATGCAAATGTCAGTATCTGTTGCTTTGGGATTTTTCTCCTCCTGATAGCAGAAGTTTTCTTTGTCTACTTAAGCAAGCAAAATAGCTGACAGACAAGGTTGTGAAGAATTGAATGTTTGCATGGAGGAAGAATTATTTCTTTGAAGACTGAATAATGGCATACCAAACAGAACTTAGATAAGAGAGAAGAGAAAGAGAAACAGCAGTTTTTGAAACATCAGATATCTTACACAGAGAATAAGGAAAATAAAGCATGGGAGATGAAAAGAGAGGATAAGAAATAATTTTTTCTTAATTAGGATCTGGGGGACCTGAAGTCTTGAAGCAGGGAGCTTTGCAGCACCCTGTTCCTCTGGCATTCGAGTTTAATAAATGGCAGCCTGATTATTCAACATCCCAAATGTCTCCATTTATTATAAAGAGGAAAGATATACATAAGTACATATCCTGGTGAAAGAAGCATGAGTGTTTCTAAAACAAACAAACCAAACTAAACCCTAAGCAGTACTCTATAAAGCTATGGTAAGAAAGGCACTGATGCATGTGGAGAGACCACCTGATTTCTTACTGACACTTTTATTTCTGTAACAGGTTTTTGTTTATTCTTCAGGGCAGAAAGGCTGCATTTGCGCTTGCCTTTAGCTAAGTTCTCTAAAAATGCAAGGCAGGAAATATAATATCCAATATCCTACTATTTCTCACTTCATTATACTAATATAGTTTCACATACAATGAGGCAGAAATAATGAAGAAAATATGCTGTAGCAATGAGTTTTTATGTGGGTACTTTTTTAATATAGTCTTGTGCAGTGCATTTGCAGGCCTGTTATGTGTGATTCTTTTTCTATATCTATTCTAATACATTTAATTGTACTTTTTCATTTAATAGGATAGCTGTTAGGAAAGAATCAAAAAACCATCACCAGACAATGGCCCTGATTCTCAGCTGTCACAAGAGAGCTCTCAGAGCTGCATGAGTGGCAGTCAGGGGGCAGAGTGTGTCTCAAGAAAAATCTTAACCGATGCCAATGCCAATGCCAATAAAATCAGTAGCTTAGTCTGGGAAAAGTAGGCATTAAAGAAGGGCCTGAATTTATATCAAGACTCATCTGAAGAATGGACTCTTAAGTGGAAGTGTTAAGAACACTGTTCTGAGACTACACTGACAATCACTTAGTGCATCCTTGAGGTAAAACCAGTCTCAATACCAGCATCATTTTTGCCCCTTAACAGGCAGAGATCTAAGACTTACATCAGAAATTCTACACTGATTAGGAAGACTTTTTTCAAAGAAACATACAGGAAATATCTACTTATGTTTTATTGGTTATATTACTCTACAATATTTTGCTCATATGAATACCTTAAGTCCTCCAACAGTTTATGGCTTTTAGGAGCCAGGGCAGCCAGCTGGGGGTTCATTGTAATGGGTTTGTGTGGCAAGGGTTTGGTAGCAGGGAGGCTACAGGGGTAACTTCTGTGAGAAGCTGGTAGAACCTTCCCCTGTGCCCCATAGAGCCATTTCCAGTGGGCTTCAAGACTGACCCACTGCTGGCCAGATGAAGCACTTCTGCAACAGTGGTGCTGGCTCTGTGAGAACTTGTACTGGGGGGGGAGGAGGGGAAAGTGCTACACAACTGTAGCCAAAGAGAGGTGATCTCTCCCTGCCCTTATCTTGATCCATAGATCTTTTGTTATATTTTCTCTCCCCTGTCCAGTTAAGGAGGATTGTGATAGAGTGGCTTTTGATGGGCACATGGTACCCAGCCAGGGTCAACCCTTCTCATTCATTCTCTGTGTCCAGTCAATACATAGCTATTTAAAACTCACCAACAAGGATGCTAAACAGTATCACTTGGAATGGTAACTTTTGTGGACACTTGTGATAAGGATTGAACCAAAACCAGCAAAGTCCCTCCATCTAAGCCACTGACAGAGTTGTCATATAGCAACTCCTTTTGGACACTGCTAACTTGGGCTTAATTGAAACTGAACGCTTACAAAGTTTCAAGTATCAGTCTTGTAAACTACTTGTTAACTCAGTCCAGCTGGTCTCCCTGCATATAGTTTTCTAAAACTATGCTTCCATCTTAGTTGTCATTATTCATGAGGCTTCCTGGAAGTGCTGATCCTTGCACTTAACTTCATCATTCATTTTCTCCATTATATTCCGTCTGAAATTGCATCTGCTACTTGTAGATTGATAAACACTGGATCCATCTCCTATGGGCTCCTAAAGTTTTAAAATGGGATTGATTTCTATCATTATTTAAGGAAAATGTACCATACAAATACAGACACACTGCAGAATAAGAAGTTACATATGAGGAAAACATTTTATTTTAAATGAAAACCTGATTCCAGATTTTCAAGACTCTAAGCAAGCACACACAACTTTTAAACGTTCTGTTGGTTTTAAAACATAAAAGTACTCATTTTCCATAAACTGGATTTAAACATGTTCATATAGTTCTTGTGTGAAAAACAGTATTATAATTCTTTGTTTTAAGGATGATTTTTATGCTGCATAATGAATGAATTACACATTTTAAAGTTGTTTTTCCATGGAGTTTAACAATTTACTCCCTCAAATTAATCTGTGTTGTTTTGCTTTTTTGCACCATTGACAACTTTCTCATCATTTTGCTTTCAACATTGTCAGGTCATAGTACTGTAATAACTAATAACAAAGTCACATGTCCTGACAATTAAATATACTAAACAAAGGCACTTCAAGTTGCAGTTGGTGATTCTTTGACCTTACTGGATCTTATCAGCACTATCCATATGTAAACAAGTCTGTAGAAGAGTTCCAGGCACAGAGGTTGGTTGGTTAAGGCACAAATGTGTAAAATGGATATTCCAGAATAATCACACCAGTTCTGTGTTCTATATGCGTGCTCCTCTGATTGGTTTAAAGCAGAAATTGTATTTTCATCTGACACTCTCTTTGTTGCAGAATTTCCTGGAGTGAAATGGTATAGTAAAACTTGATAATAAATAACAGTAAAACTATATAGTAATAGTAAAATAGTGGATAGTAGTAGTAGGAGAAAAAGCAGTAGTAAAATATCCTAGATAGTAATAGTAAAATAGTAAACCAAGACAGTAATAGTAAAACTTGATCATAAGATGCAGTGAATGAATTAAAAACAGGGTAAGTGGATGGCAGAGAACCAACCATACATGAAATATGCAAAAGCATTTCAATGGCATCTAATTTTTAATATATTACACAGTAGGAAAAATTGGCAGGTTTTACTCGACAGGTAAATTGATGTGCCTTTACTGGAGAATCTAAGCTAGATTGCTATAGGACTAGTACAACAGAAGACTGGAATAGTATTCCCTTAAGACTTTGCATCAAGATATATTTTCAAATTGTGGAGAAAGTGAAAAAGAAGAAAAAAACTGTCTAGTGAACTATCAAAAGAAACAAAATAAAAGTAAAAATATATTTAATAACAGTTCAGTAGAACCACATGATATTTTGACTATCAATGAATCTCATAAAAGGCCTTACAGAACTTTGAATGATATAACACAATCACACATTAGCATTAGATAGTTCAGTGCAAGCCCTGCATGTGCTTAAAATGGAAAATGTATCCTCTCTGAAAGATGAAACTTCATCCTGTCCTGTTTGTATCACACATAAATACATGAGTAAATATTCAGTAATTGCCACTTAGCAAGAAGGTTACAGGCAGACAGAATTATCCCTTTTGGTACAGAGGTGGCTTTCCTAGGCCCATGACAAATGCACGTGGCAATTTGGGAAATATAAATAGGAGATACCATGCTGGATCACATCAGCAGTCCAATGCCCTGTCTCTACAGTAAGTGGCCAGGACCAGATCCTTCAGTGGAATTCGCAAGAAAACCCATAATGGACAATTATTGAATGATTTGCTTGTAGGGGAAGTTTCTTCCTAATCCCAGACAGCTAATGATTGGTTTATGCCCTGAAGCATGAGGGTTCATATATCTCCACCCTCAACCATTTTTATCCTATCTAAGGTATCCCTGGGCGCTCTCATTATCCAAATAAGTGTATAATCCTTTTTGAATCCTACTAAGCTCTTGGGCATAATGATAGCTTGTTGCAGGGAGTTCAACAGGCTAATTATGCATTGTGTAAAAAAGTATTTCTTTTTATCAGTTTTAAATTTGTTTCTTTTCAATTTAATGGATGTCACTTTGTTCTTACAATATGGGGAAGAGTAAATAGGAGCACCCAATTGACCTTCTCCATACCACTAATTATTTTATATCTCTCCATCATGTCCCCACTTATTAATCTCCTCTTTCAACTGAACAGTTCTCATCTTTTAAATCTCTGTTAATATAGAAGCTTCTACTTGTCTCTGTTCCCTTCTGTTGCCTAACTTTGGGCTGCTTCTGTTTCCACTATTTATTTTAAAATGGCATGATTGGAAATTAATGCTGTATTCAGGGAGAGTGTGCCAACAATGTGTACAATTGCACAATTGCAATATTGTCATTGTTTTCCATCCCATTCTTTATATATTCTCACATTTTGTTTGCTTTTTTAACCTCCACTGCTCATTGATCAGATGTTTAATTGAGCTGCCCGCAGTGACCCCCAGGTCTTTTTCCCAAGTTGTTACAGTTAATTTAAAACCCAGCAATGTGCATGAGCAATTCAATCTGTTCCTTCCAATATGTATTTTCATATTTGTCAATGCTGAATTTGGCTGCCATTGTGCAGGCTTATTAGGTCTCATTGAACATCTTTGCAGTGTTCTGTAGTGTTGAATAACTCTTTGCTATCCAGAAAGTTGAATGTGCTTTTCCAAATGATTGAATTTATTTGACGGTATCAACCACAGGACAGTGCTTCTGGCATGCTACCTGTAGTTTGTGGCTGGATATAAGACTACTTTCAATTAAGTATCTGACTAAGTTATAGGGGTTAGAGTAACTAGAATTTCTAAGAATAAAACATAAAAGCTAAACCTCACCTGAAGTTATACATTAGATTAACTCTGGTTGCCTAATGAGTCCCTGTTTGGACACACATCACAACCACAGTGAATTTCCACATCATGTGCAGATTTTTGTGCAGGCGTAAACAAATAATGGGATCTTATGAGCGTTACAAAGGGATGGAAGTTTGCTGCAGAGCTGTGTGTGAGAATAAGTAATATTCTGTACTGCAGACTGCAAAAGGCAAATTTGTAGGCTCTCTCTTACCAGTTTGTATTTTGCATTGGTTAATATGTGCCCCCTCTCTGGTGCTTGATCAAGGCAGTCACAACCCACAAGTTAGCAGGAGAAAGCTTCTCTTGTACAACAGAGATTCAGAAAATATGTCTTCATATACAATTTTATTCAGTATGTATTAATCTGGATAAATAAAAGCATGTTCGATTCTTTGGAGTGACCTGAACTTATGTTAAGCATTGGACAAATTTAAAATGAAAACTAGGTTTATACAAGTAAATGTGAGGCTTAAGTTCTTGATTACAAACTTGTACTATCAGTTTAAGCAGAGTACCCAGAACATTAGTTGAAAGGCAGTTTTCTCTGACATGTTTAAGAACGTTCTTTGGAGAGCTCATTTTTTTGCACCTGTAGTGTTTTTCCAGAGGAAAACAAAGTAATTCTAATAATAAAGCTTGCATTTATTTGTGGCCTCTTGCAATCAGCTCACCATCAGGTTTTTCTGTTCTGCAGCATTTGCACATATTTTCAGCTTATTAACATTTTTAGAGAAGCCACACACGGCACTCTAATATCTCTTCAAACATGATGCTGAAATGAGGGGTCATCATGTTGTGCTGTTAATCTCTCACTTTCATGGGCACCACATTGATATAGAATCTTAGCACACCTATATACTTTTAGTTGTGCTAGTACAAGAGTTGAGGGAGACAGTGGGGTTTAAGCAAACAGCTTTATCCACTTTGGGATATTCTTGCTTCTTAGCATCTAATTCCTTCTGTACCATCGGGAAGCCAATATTTTTACCTTCTCCAAGAAACACCTTTTGCCCCATTTCCCTGAAACATCTAGATGCTGGAAACACTTTAGGTGAAGAGGTAAACAGTGGTCTCTTTTGAGGACAGCGCTACTCCCATTCTGTACGTCAGCCTACAAAGTGTAGGTGCACAGCAGGAGCTTTCTGTTACTTTCACCACGTCATGGAACAAGTCATCATAAATATCTTATCTCCCCATTCTACAGAAATACATTGTCTCTGCAGTACACCCAAACTCCACTGACCCTGGCACAGCCAGCTCTCTGCCTTCTATGCCATCGCCAAACTAATGGACTGAGTACATACTGCTCTGACATCCCTAACCATGTTAGACAGAACTAACTTAAACAGCACAGAACAGAGGAAAGACCTGGGAACATGGCTTATCTGAACTTTAATCTCAGGAAACTTAAAGCAATAGACATATAAGACAAAGGAAAGGCTGGTTTAAATGAAAAAATACTCATAATTAATTTGAATCATTCTAGTTCATTAAAAGGATCTTGATAAACATTATCATTGAAGGTATAATAAAAAAACCAACAGCAGGCTATAAAAATGTATCTACATATGTAGAATAACATATGTAACTTCCACTATTATTTAGAATTAAACAGGTCTACAAGGAAATGTATTTGCTTGCCATAACAATATATAACTTCTTGGTACGCACCCAGTTCTAAATTGCAGTTTTCATGTGCACTAAAAATTAGTTGACCTACTTCTTAGCAGTAAGTGATAGGGATCATTTCTGATAATTAGCAAGAAAGCAGTATATTAAAAAAGTATCAATTACTAATTACTTCCATTTCATTAAGTGCATTATATAAACTTAACATTGGACATTTCTCATAATTGCAATAAGCCTCTTACTTTGCAAAGCATATTCAAAATTGAAAACATCAAAAATTTATTCAGCTTGTGTGACATCTTTTATATCTGTATCTGCAGAAGTTCCTTGTGGGTAAATATGCACGATAAGGAGAGAATATATAATTATTAAAATTCAGTGGCATATGACAACAGCTCCATTCATCACACTGAAGAGGTAAATTCTATGATAAAATCTCCGTTTGGGTTTTTACATTAAGTGCATTCTCAAATCAGTGTTAGAAATCTACTAGTAAGATAATTGATCCTAGCAAGTAACGAGCAACACAGAAAATAGCATTCAAAAAAAAATCAGTACTTATAGGAGCTGAATCCTAAAACAGTTAAACAGCAGTACCAAGTAAACAAAGTGCAAAAAAAAATTGAGCAGTTTTCTGTATGCAGTTTAAACTTGTATGCCAGGAATCGGTGAAAAATCTCTTAACAGTGCAAATGAATAAGCCATCAGAAACACATCCAATGGGATACTCTTAAGGGATATGACCTATTCTTTATGGCAAAGTTAGCTTGAGAACACTTTAAGATTAAACCAAAATTGACTGGAGTCTCTAGCCTCTGTGAATGCATTAGATTAATACTAGACCAGATTTTTTAGCCAAGAGATTAGCAGTATCTGCTGTCTTTTTACTTTCAGCTAAAACTTCTCTTTTCAAAAATATTTACAGAAGTTATTTTGCCTTTCTTTGCAGAAATTCAAGTCATCTTTGTAGTTAGATTTTGTTACCCTGAATTTTTGTCAGCTTGCTCATCTGTACTCTACAGTCATGTCAGTGACAGGAATGGTATTCAGTTTACTGTGTTCTAGTAATTGTGAAGTTATGGCATAGGTTTCCATCACTTTTAACAGCAACACTACTGCTATTCATAAGGCAGAGAATTTTTAACTTGTAGAAAAATAGAAAAAAAATCAGCATTGGCCTGGTAATTATAATGAAATTTATATATTAGCAGTGATAACCCTATAGAAAGCAAAGCCTTCCAGCCTGGAATGAAATATTGTCCTATTCAACTACTGATAGATTCTAACATTAAGTAATGATCCTCTATTCAAAAATCCTTTAGTTTCAAAGAACTATTCCTGTTAGTACTAGCATAAATAAGACCATAAAAAAGCCTAGTATTCTGATAAACTCCAAAGGTGATCACAGAATCATAGTATCATTAAGGTTGGAAAAGACTTCTAAGATCATCAGGTCCGACCATCAACCCAACACCATCATGCCTACTAAGCTATGTTCCAAAGTACCACATCTACATGCTTTCTGAACACCTCTGGGGATGATCATAATATATGATGACTTCTCTATTCAAAGAATATGCCTGTAAACAACTTGCTACCCAAGAGTATAAAGGTGCTTTATTACAAAACACAGTTTAAAAGATTACAAATATACAAAGTTAATGTAATTAAAATTAGTAGTGTGACCAAATAAAACAAAATGGTATGCCAAGACTCTACTTAAAAATGAATATAACACTGAAGTAGAGACACAGGATTGACATTATATAAAATGAGTTAGCTACTTACCTACAGAAAAGTTACAGCACTAAAGGCCATCTGAAATGAAAGGCCTTTTAAATACAAGGAAAGAAATAATTTGTGGGAACATTAACTTATTGTATATATCCCTCAACCAGCTTTTCCTCTTTTTTACCCTGGACTAACACCTACCTGGACAACTGAAACTTTTCATGACTTGCTTTTACCACACAGTAGCTGTTCTCTTAAGTGGGGAACTCGGGTAGACATTATGTTTAAACAAAGAAATTCTGTCTTTCTTCAGGCAAGGACATTTACATTCTCAGTTCCTAAATCTCCTTTTCTGACTCTATTTAAATGATGTCAGGTAGTTCAAGTTTTAACAAATTTACATACTTAAGAAGTATAATCTAGTTTGGAAAATCACTTAAACTTTAGAACAAAGAAAGATATTGCTTGGAATTAATAAAAAAAAAAAAAAGAATATGTCTTCATTTTCTGCATTACGGCCTCTACTGAGAGCGAACAGAAATTCTGTCTAATAGAGAGCTCTAAAGCTGAGCCTGCACTGGCTATATACAGTCTGTGAAAACTGTGCTCATCTCCTTGGTAGAATAAGCGGCCTGAATAATATCCTGTTAATTATTTAGTACTTATTTCTTGAATAAGTGTGTTTCACAGTTTGGTAAACTAGCAAGTTATTTGTGTGTCTCAGTAACATACTGTCCGTTCAATATTAATTATTACAATTACAGCATCACATCAAAAAACAGTCCTGGGATCTTTTTCAGGAGACCAGATCTTCCCACAGTCCTTGATCATCTGCTCACACCATCACTAGGAGTGGAGAACCTGCCCAGGGACTGGGATTTCTGGTAAAGATTTTGCCTGGCTCTGCCAGAATATATTCTGGCTGTTTCTACAAAGAAACTCAGCAGTCTTGGAAAAGTTAGAGTGAACATTTGTAACCTCTACTATGAACCTATTTCAATGTCCTGAATCATGGATAATGTTTCCAGTATTACTCCCTTCTACTCTCTTCTGTCTTCTAAATCTGTATCTATCCCCCTGAAGAAAGCAGACAGAGATACATCTTCTACCCCTAAGGGAAGGTGGACTAGCTGGCCATGACCACAGTGCCTAGCACTTGACTTTGGGTCTTCTCTGAGCTCTGTGTGATGCCCTTATGTCCATAAAACAGAATTATTCTTCCATGTATGTGTCTTAGCTGACAGTAAATGAAACCCTGTGAAAGTTTTGTTGGAATATGGCATCGGGGCATAGAAATTAGAGGCTACAGGGCTGCTGGGACAGTGCTAGAGGACTGTGAAGAATGGTGGGAGGCAAGCTTAAGTGTCCTGCCCACACAACCTTGTGGGAGTGTCTGCTTCCATGTGCTATGCCTCAAAGTATGTCCAAGTTTGGCCTCAGAACTGAGCCAGGGAGCAAATTAAATATTGCATAAGCAGTTAATATTATGATGAATAGTCAAGCTTGCATTTTGGCCCTGGACATAGTCTCTAGCACTGGTGACACTGTGAAGATGAATCTGTAACTGGTCCTGCAAGTGACTGCCTACATATCTCTGGCTTTTGAGTAAAGTACTGTAAAGGAATCAGGGCAAGAAACTTTGTATGGGTGAGTGCCACAATGCAGACATGGCAAGGTGCAATTTCTGTGATAGATTTATCATGCTGCAGCTCCCACTTGCATTCATATGCATGTATCCTTTTGGAAATGTGATACCAGATGCTGTTTCCTGGCAACAGGCCCAACACCCCCTTTCTCTTAGGTGTGAATTTTGACAACTCCAATTCACTGGAGCCCTAGTTATGTTATCTTTTCTAAATGCTTAGAGACTAAGAAGACCTCTTGCTCTCTCTGCTGTGGACTTAAGTGCTACTTAGGCCAATTTGCAATGCTGCATTTCTCAAAAAAAATCTTCTTATATGAGTAGCACAATTATTACCACTACACAGGGAAGGATGGAAATGTTCTGAATCAAACATGGATAACACCAGTCCTTCTTCACTGTTGTCAGTCAGAGCCATTGTTATGCTTGGCATATGTCACGTCAATGTATAATAAATGCCCACGTCAGTCAAATGCATGTTATGTGTAGATCGGATGTCAATCTAATGTTTTGTATTAAAATCAGTGCCACAATACACGCACAACTTTGTAAACATTGCTGGGGCAATTTTAATTTTGAAATGCTACAGCTAGTTGCAGCTGTCTTTTGCACAATACCTTAAGAACTATTTGAAAAAAATAAATTCCAGAAAAGGGACAGTAAAATACCAACTTTACTTCTCTGCTCTTGCTTATGTACCAGGAGGAGGTGGTCTAAACCACCCACTTCTCCCCATGGTTTGTCTGCTGTTAAGCAAAATACAAAGAAGAAGCTGAGTACCAAAGAACTCGAGAGCAGGGGGTCCTGGGACTGGCACTGACTGACACTGCAGGCCATGTGCGAGCTGTGCCATGCCTAGGTGGGTTCTACACACATGAACAGGAAAGGTGGAGAGAGGGGCCAGCCACATATGAAATCTCAGGATTCTCAGGTTTTGGGCAATGTTTTATCTCTTCTTGATTCTGAGGCACCAGATATTCATAAGGGAGGGCACAGGAAATCCCTCTATAAACCTGTTATGAAATGCAGGTTGTCTAGAGTTCTTAGGGAAATTCATAAATCATTTTTCTATATTAGCAAGAGATATCATACCAGAGAAAAAGATGCTGGAAATATGATAGGGTGAAGAAGTTGGGGGGAGCATCTCAGAGAGTCCTGGAGTTATCTGCTTTCCACACACACAGACACACACACAAAAACCTAACAAAATCATCACACAAGTGACCGGTTGGAGAGATGTAAGAAGAGTTCACAAATGAGTGCCTCTGTAGATGAAGCTCAGTCCTTCAAAGGGTAGCTATCTTGTACTCTAGCAGTATGCAGGATAGCACAGACTCACCCCCAACAAAAAGGGAGTTAATGGCCTCAAACAGCGTTATGCCAGGGGTTGTGAATGACAGCACTCAGGCTTTTAAAAGGCATAACATACCGATATTAGAATCATAAAAGAATACACACATTTGGCACTAAAAGGATGGCATAAATATTTCTAAATGGCTCCTGGCTTTTGGACAGAGAACACTGTAAAACAGTCTCTTTATCTTTACCAGAAAATATATGCTCATTGAAAAACTGCTGGATTGGGAAAAAAGTGATTTCCTTGCAGCGTTAGAGCCCTAAAGCCTTGGTAGCAATTTTTCATAATTTTGTTAATTTTCACTAATATGACAAGTATGTTACTAATATGATTGTTCTGTTTAAAAACTAATACCACTATTAATATGTTACAGTGATGAATTACTAACAATAATCTATCACGAAGGAAAAATAGCAACATAATTAATGCAGTGTTACTATTGTGCAAAGGCAATTTGTTAACTTGGTGCAAAGCATTTAAAGAAAACTTTATTTTTCATATTTTCTTCCATAATTGCTTTTACCTACATTTACAGGGGAAAGATCTGCTTGCAAAAAAAAGAAACTCAGGACTTGGGTCTTTTCTTTTTGGTCCAGAAGATTTGTGTTCTTTGACTGATTTAATCTCAGCCTTATTTTAGGATCTGGATGCTATCTTTTTAGGCAACAGACTTTTACTGCTGTTCTTTAGGATCTTTTTTCTACTCCCTTGTACAACAGTGCAGTTTATTATGGATCTCTCACATTGCAACCATTTTCTAACAAGGGGATACATTGTCATATTGCATTCATTAAAATACTCCCAGTGTACACATCACAGCTCTTCTACGCACGCATTTCAAATGGAATCTCAGAGAAGGTAAACTAACATAAAAAACAGATTTGCAAAAGAATTAGTTACTTTCGCATAAATACTTAATCCTTAGATAAGGAGAACAAAGGAAAATGTGCATATTCCCTTTATTTAAGCTTCTTTCTGTACTTCTAAAAATGTGCAACATTCTTTCAAACTTTGTCTGCAAAATAGCCTTTTACAGTGCCCGTTTCTAGCATGAGCTACTATGTACACTAGATCAGAAAGACGCTTAATTATAATATTATTATTACAAGCCTTCATGCACTTTCTCCTGTGATGCTTATGTCACAATCCATTCCTCTACTTAAATCCCCATTCAGACCAGTAAGCAGTCCCCTCCTTAAGATCTACCAACCTTTTCTGCAGCATGCAATAAGCTACTGCTGACTGCACAGGTAAGAGGTGCAGTCAATATTAACTCAGTCTTAAAACTGCTACATTTTGGACTCCTTGTTCTCAAGACAAGGGACTACCACTTATTCCATTTTCCAACAGTACTATGAGGTCTTCTATGCCTGTGCTCATTACACAGTAGTGTGATGTAATAGCTAATTATAAAATAAAACATTAACAGCTCTATAAAGCAAGAGGAAGTACTATCACACTGGTCTGGTCTGGTTTTCCATAACTTCCCACAGCTGTGAATTACTGCCTGAGAAGCAAAAGGCTGGAAAATCTGGACAGTCTGCCTGGTGCTACGCTGTCAGCAGTTATTGAAATACCGTAGGATCTATCATAGGATTCACTTTATCATATACGCATATGCTGTGATTAAAAATATTATCTTAGTTACATTTATGTAATATTACTAGTAGCTCTGCCATGTTCTACTGGCCTGTGCAATGTAGTAAAAAAGCTGAATAGCGAAAATCCTCAAGGAAACAAAAGTTTGACTTGGTAGAAACATTTCTCAGTTGCTCAGCTAGACTTATACAATGGAATTCATGTTAGATGAAGAACTGCATATTTTTTAAAAAACTGATGAATAGAGAAAGGAAAATTTAAGCTATCAAATATAATCTAATTTAATAAAAATCTGCTTGTCATTCTCTTTTCTTTGTAGCTGCAAAGGCCAACACAGTACTGCCTGAATATTCACAAAAATCCACAAAACAAACAAATTTGTGCAAAACTTATTTTTCAAAGCATAACAAAGAGTTTTGCCCTCTTTAATATCACATGAAAATTGGTGTCACTGTTCAGTGAGCCATATGTAAGAATGCAGTGAAAGTACCCTTGTGAATCCACAATGACTAATTTTCACGAAGTCTTATGCTGAAATAATTCATTTTTAAAGGATTGTAAAGCAACAACTTTCTAAAGTCACGTCTCAAATGCTCTGGCATGTCCTCTAAAAAGCTAGTGGAATGAAGGCAAGATCTGAAATGAGTACAGCATGATGCCACCATTTGGAATCACAACAAAATTATTTCTATCTTCACTCTCATTTAAAAAAAAAAACCAAAGCCTAAAAGCCGAGTATAGATTAAATACTGTAATGCAAATCTGGCTGAGAAGCTGCGAACTTTTATGCCAAGTTCTTGCCTGAAATGAATTTAAATGGCCACAACTATAAATTCCACAAAGAGGAGGTAGCAATGAAATCCTAGCAGAGAAATAAAAATAGGATTGTTAGCAAATAGCATAGGCTAGGAAACTTAAGAAAACTCAGAAGAAAAAGAAACTCAAACTTCTGTTTAAAAGAACAAGAAAAAAGTAGGACAGCAGGGCTGCGGTCACTGTGAAAAAATGATGATGTCTGTTTCAGCAGAAGGGATACGGGACTAATGTCAAACTGTAAGGGGCCTCAGAGTTGCCAAGCTATCCAGTGCAATTCCGAGGCCTGCGTGGCAGTTTATCTGCTCTGATTCACCAGTGGCCATAACCCAGTCAACTTCTCGGTATTTTATTGTAAAACAGTTTACACATAACTGTGTGGTTCTGAAATGGTAACTTATAAAACAACTCTGTATTCTTATTGACTGAATGAGTCTCTGACAGTGTAATATATACATATTCTCCTTTTCTGTTTTTTTTCTCTGTGCTCTTCATCCCAAGAACTAACAATGGCTTTACAAGGGATTAGTGGGACTTAGGGTGGGTTTGGGGTCCAAACTGGTGATCTTTTTGCAGAATGAAGCACAATCCTGCCGCATTGTTGGTTTATTTTCACAGCAGAGGCTTATTTTCCAAGCAGAGGTGGTTGGCTGTAGGAATGGCAACCATTATCATACTAACAGTCTCAGGGGAAAATGTATTGGGAACTTGTTTGATGATTGGTATGCTGTCACTAGGCATTTTATCTTCACTGTGTAACAGTGTAAGTAAATCACCTTATTTTTCTATACAATGATTTTTTAAATTGTCTTTGTGGTATTGCGCCTTCTACACATCAGCAGCAAAGATATCTCTTGAGATGCTGAATGTTTTGTAGCTTTAGAGGACCTCCTATCAATGAATGATGGTTAAACAAGTATTCAGGAGAGAGCAGGAGGCAGTACTCTTCCTTATACAAAAAAGTAACAAAATAGAAGCCAGGAAGAATATCTAGAGTCTTCAACACAGTTCCAGAGGATGCAGTGCTTAAAACTCCTTGCATGCCTCGCGGGAGACGTGGAGTGCCAGGTCCTTGCTGGGTAGCTGATGTGTTTGGCACCACTCAGCCTCCTGCATCCTCCCAGGACACTTCCACAAGAGTCCTGGGAAGTTGTGATCTGATGGGATCAGGTCCGTGAAAAGGGATTTATGGACACCGATAAACTGCATTCAAGTCTTTTTCCAGGTAGTACAGACATAGGAAACAGAATATTTTCAAACAGAGAAACGCGCTGTGCAGGCAGGGATGGAAATGGAACATCTCTTGGCCGCGCTAGCGCTTGCAGTTTATTTCCTATAACAAAAGTATATCTGTATTTCCTGACGTGGAATTCCTGCACGATAATGACTATAATAACAAGTTCGCTTTCACTGCGAGCTTGGCTTTTCAGGAAAAGCGGTGAAGAAACTTAAATCTGGAAGTTTCCATGTGTCTCCCACCCCAGGCGCAGCTGATGCTCCAGGACAAGCCCTGCCTGCCTCGGCCGGGGCAGCGAGCAGGGACGCTCCGTCCTGGCCCCGCAAGAGCCGCGGCGGCAGGGAGGAGGGAAAACCGCAACCCCCAAACCCGCGGGAACGACAGTGCCTCCCGCATACCCCCTCCCCTCCAATATACATATACATAAATATGCGTACAGCTAGCAGTTGTTAAATGCAACTACTAAATAACAACCCTTTAAACAAAACCCGGCACCCCCCACAAGCCATAATGATGATGATGATGACGGGAAGGGGGGGGGAAATAAATAAATAAAGGCGAGCGAGAGCCAGCGAGGGAGAGGGAGGCAGGTTCAATTATCTAAACAAAGAAATCATGGCGGAGTGTTTACATTTGGCAGCCCAAAGACTGTTGGATTACGGAGCCCCCCCTCCCCAAACCCACCCGTCCCCCCCCGGTGCAGCTGCCGGAGCCCGCCCGCCGACACCTCGCCGCGGCCCCGGTAAGTGCGGAGCTTGCGGCGGCCGGACCCGCGCCCCAGAGCCCTGGGCTGTGTCTGCGTGTGTCTGTGTGTGCGTGTGAGCGTGGGTGTGCACGGGGGGGGCGGCTGGATGCCTGCGAGCTGCGCGCCGGGCAGGGGCAGCGCGTCCCCGCGGCCGCCGAGCCGCCTCCCCGCCCCGGGGTCACGGCGCTCAGCGCCGGCTCCGCCCCCGCCCTGCCCCGCCGGCCGCCCGGGGAGCGGGGCTGAGCTGCTGCCCCTGCGCCCAGAGTGAGCGGCGGAGCCGGGGGGGAAGGGGTATTTGCGGCTGCCGCTGCCGCTGCCCGAGAGGCGCAGCGCAGGGCGAGAGGTGGGAACAGAGGGGGCGGTGGGGAACTGGCTTGGCACCGAGACCTTCTCCCCAAAACACCCGCACACCCACGGACAGATGCCCGCCCCCTCAAACGCCCTTTCCCCCAAACAGCCTTTCCCCTAAACGCGTTTCCCTTGCAAATGCTCCGATCCCTACGTGCCCTCCGCCTCAAACACCCTCACCTTCACGGGTCCTCGCCTCCAAAAGCCCTTACTCCCAAACGCTCTTGCCCTCAGTGCTTCTGTTCCAGTTTCCCCTCACTCCCAAGTGCCCTGCCTTCTGTACACCTTTAGACCCAAACAGCATCATCCTCCATCTTCCTTGCACCAAAACATCCTCATTCCTAAATGCTTCCCCCCTGCTCCGACACCCTCCCTACAACCCTCTTGCCTCCAACTTCCCTCAACCGAGTGAGTGATTTAGCTGCTTTTGCTGTTCCTCAGACACCCCGCAACCTCCCCATCCCCCTGGGCCCTATGAAACAGCCAGAAAGGCACCTGGGTCCCTCCCCCTGCCCACAAGCAGCCCCCAGACTGCTGATATGACACTTCAGCCCCTTACAGGCCACCACTGTGAAATGTGGAAATGACCTTTTCAAGCTGGCTACAAGTTTTGCTCCCATGCGTCCATCAAAAAGTCCCCTGGCCCCAGACACATCTCAGTGCTAGAAAGCTGTGAAACTAAGTTGGCACCTCTGCCCTCCTGGATCTGGCTAACAGGCAGTGGCTTCTGTCTGGTTTCATGGTACAGGCACATGGGCTGCGTATTGTGCTGCACTGTGCTGATCCTCGCATCGGTGTGTTGGGGAGATGGCAGCGTTCGTGCGTCTCTGCCAGGGTTTCACAGGCTATTCTGTCAGGGTAGAGGCTGGGAGCAGAAGGACCAGCAAAATGATTAACTGTGGGAGTAGGACTTAAGGGCTGGGGAAAACAGTTGTCTGGGTCCATACTACTTCTGACACTGTGTATGTTTCTGTGTCTGTTTCTGCGGGACCCAAATTCAGCATGCTTTGAGCTATGTCAGATTGAGAGAGGTAGAAAAGCTCCATCTTTATTTGTCTTTGAACTGCTTGACTTAAAACGTGTGTGGAGGTCAGACTTATGAATGAAAGAAAAATGCTTGATATCGTAGAGTTATCAGGCATTGTAAAACGAAAACGGGGGTTGGGACTCTGGAAGTTTCCAAATCTCATGGTCATCCAATGTCTCTTCCAAGGGAGTAGGTGTCACAGTTGTTTATTGATGCAGTGTTGAGAAGCCTGTGTTCCTATCAATGCAGTGGTGGTGCACTGAAACAATGGCAAAACCAGAAATGTGGAGATGCTTATCTGTGACACTGTTGGATATGCTCTTACAAGGACTGAGGGTTATATTCTCCCGTGTGACTGTCTCTTCACTGGATTTGTGGGAGTGCACAAAGCACTAAGGTAGCGTCAGAGTGGCCTTCAAGCCCTGCCTGTTACACAAGATCTGTCTCTGCCGACAGACCCTCAGCAGCTGTCTTGCATTACCAGGTGCTGCGGAGACAAGTTGCATTGCAGAGTTACCAAGCACGGTTTAGCACTAAGTATTATATCATGCAAAATTTTGGCTCTGAAGACATCAGTAAAGAAAATTATATTTCCCTTGTTCAGAAGGTCATTGCTCTAAGTCTCATTTTTCCCTTTCTGTCTTTATTCCCCCCCTCTGCAGCTGCATTCCCCTACATCCACACTTAGGCCAGGCTTTTCTGGGTTTGTACTTTCTGCGGATAAAAGGCCTGTTGAGGAAATTCCCCATACACTTCGATTTTTTGCCACTTTACTTCCCGCTTGAACTATCAGTCTCTGAAGGTCTGAGGCTGTTTTCTCAAGGAAAGCTCTTAATTTAAGTGGCCTGTTAACTGTTAATTGCTGTGCTGTTCTGGCTATTTACCTGAATATCATGTCAAACCTGCTGTTCTGGTCTGGAGGCTACACTGGTTATCTGCTCTGATCTCTAAACTGCTGCTGCTTTCTGCTGTCTTATTAAAGATCAAGGTAATATTTTTTTCTAATGCAAACTGACATTGCCTTAGATTTAAGGATTTTACTGAGCAAGCTGTCCTACTTGAAACTGCTTATACAATAATCTCAATTTTACAGCTGGTAAAAAGAGACTTAGTATTCAAAGAATTTTGTTGTTTCCCGTTCTTCAGGGTGAATGTGTTTAAGGAATAAAACAACTTGAAGCTGGACTAAACAATGAGGTGTAGATGGAACAGAATTAGGTGGGAGCTCCTGCTTATCAATGAACATTGGTATGTTCAGTGTAAGCAAAGCTTGAACTTTTAATGCAACTTAACCATGCCTGACTGGAAGTTTGGAGAAGGTCATGTTATCTCCAGGGTTGTCTTGAGATCTGTGCAGTTATTGCAACAGTGGCAATACCAGTGAAATTACATCCCTAGAAACCATTTCTTTCATTTTTGTAGTTTGTAAAATTAGGTTCTGCTTTCTGGTAATTAATTTTATAAAATCAGTGCCGTGTTTTGGCTATTTGATTGGGATTGTCACAGAGAAATGATAAAAAAATGCTGGCAGAATGGATATAATTTTATCTTAGACTGATGAGGGCATTAACGGGGATAGTTCCCTTTTGGTGAGTGAGTGTATTTTTTTGATTAATGAGCGTTCATTCGGGTACGGAGAGAAGAAGAGACCTCTCAAATGATGCTGAATCTGTTTCCCCAGTATGTAATAGAATGAAACTCTCAGGCTGTTGCTGGAAAGTAAGATATTCTGACATGAATATATATTTTAGAGCTCTGCACAAAATGAGGATTTCATGCATAGGCAACACAGTGTGACAAGTCATATCCTGTGTGACCTTGTGCTTACAGTATAAAGTTGTGTAATAATGTATTCTGCTAAATTAATACACAGAATAAATAGAACATACCTCATTTTTATGCTAATAATGGTACTTTTCAATTCTAAGGACCTTTTATGCTAAGACCTCAAAATAAATTGCAGGTAAGAGTAAACCAAGCTTCCCAATGCCATTGTGAATTTTTGTATTATCATCCAGAGACTTGTTGGAAGGTATCTTTATTAATTACTGTTATTTAATTACTGTTATTTAATTTTGTTTTCATTATTGTCTGATTTGCCTACTCTCTGATACTCTTCTCTGTCCTAGTAATAGTAAAATATAATCTTGTGAAACTGAAAGAAAATAAATACTTCAGTTTCAGCCACAAGAATGGACAGATCTGTTAAGGCTAACAGCAAAAATAATACTGACTTTGATTCCTTAAGGAATTAGCAGAGATTTTGCCAGTAGGTTGTATTTTATGTGGCTGGAACATAAAGTAAATTCAGGATCACTGTGATGTGTGGTTCATCCTATGTTGTAACTGTAGGTGAAAGGCTGGTAATACTTTACAAAGAGGTTAGCTGAGGGAACAAAAGACACTTAAATTATTTTGTTAATTCAGATCACAAAGGGTAGGAATTTGAAAAGTGCTGATTGCTGGCTTAGTTCTACTGTCATTAATGTCAGAGGTAAAAATGTTGTTTACACCAATGAAAGAAGATTTAGGCCACTGATGACTGCTTTTGTACATAATCCTGTCCTTTATGTCCCTGTGAGTTTAATCTTGCATTCCTGAAACTCCAGTGTGTGTTCCTTTTAAACTTCATCACAGGGTCTTATTCTCAGTCGTAGCCCTGTATGTGGAGTCAAGGAACATTTCTGGGATAAGAATCCAGCTCTTAATGTTCTTCACTAGCTTTTTTCCCGTTGATCTTAATGTTCTTCACTAGCTTTTTTCCCGTTGATGCCAGTGAGGTTTTATGGACAGTCAATTAGTACAGAATTTACTCTTAACTTATTAATACATATTTACAACCTTAATTCCAGTTTGACAGAATGTTGTGTGGTGGAGCATTTACAGAAAGAGCGTGTGGAAAAATTATCACTGCATGTATTGAGCACAAAGAAAGCATCCCTATACTGCTGTTTAGAAGCAACTGACAAAACAGAACATATTACAAGAAACTATCTTTTTCATTAAGTCTGCACAGAATGAGGATTTAATGCATGGGCAGCCCAGTCAGTCCCAGCGGTTTAGTGCCCGTAATCCCACCTTGAAAATGGCTTCACAGTAATAATTATACAAAATGGACAGTGCTTCCAATTTTGTCATGTCTACTTAACACACAACTAACTGCTGACACAGAAGGCAAGATCTTATTTTATAAGCCGCCTAGTTCCAGAAGTGCAGCTATGTTAACCTTCCCGTAAGGTTTCCGGGCTTACACTGACAACTTCCCGCTATGCCTTATTTTGCCACAATAATGCAGAGCATGTGTGGCAGCAAACCTCACTTTGGCATGCTCAGGCTACCCCTGGACATTAAGATACTATGACATGAATATATATTTGTGAGCTTTGCACAAAATGAGGATTTCACGCATAAGCAACATAGTGTGACGAGTAGCATCTTGCATGACCTTGCAAATGCAGGCTGAGCTCCAGAATAAATAGCTCAAAAGAACAAGGAATATAGCAGATTCTTGGGTTCTGCGAGGAAATCCAATGGTTTGGTTTCAAACTTGCAGTGAGTAGCCTACAACTTCCTACAAGCTTCTAAAACTTAAGCTGCTTTACGCAAGTGGTGACGTACTCAGAGAACAAGAAAGGCAGAGTTGTTATCACAGAAAATCCATAATTGTCAGTGGAACTCATCACAGATAGCTGAAAATCCTCTTCATGACCACAGATTTCAAAGCTCCTGGGTTCCAGATGTGAAGTGCTGTATCTCATTTTAACAGGACTGTGTTTGTCACTTGTTTAGGCTGTATTTCCTATCTCATATACGCTTTCACGTCAGTATTTTTCTCTTGCTAAATGAATGATAAGCTTCAATTAAACAGTTTTTTTCTGCCTTTCAAAAATAGTGTAACCTTTTTAAAGCTGAAAAAACATATATTTTACTGATACTTATAGGAAGATAGGAAAGTGTCTCACACACCTCTCTCCTTCACAGTTAAGAACCATCTGGTGCAATGTGGCTGCTTGTCAGAGCTGGCCTTGGTTATGGGCAGCCAGACCTCTGGGTAGGGAGAAGGCAAGAGGTGGCAGAGCTTGTTGGTGCAGCCAGAGCCCTGACAAATAATGGACCATACCGATGTCGTCCATAATATAAATATTATTTATGCACAGCTAATGGCTCACCAGAGTTATGTTTTCTTTAAGGTTATCTTTGAGCAGATAGTGTTATTGTACACTCTTGTTCAGGGAAAATAGAATAAAACGGGGTCTTGAAATATGCACGTCATCATCATTTATACCATCAAAGATGCGTATTGTTCAGTGTATTTTTGAGTTCTTTATTGTTTAAAGTTTTAGTGGGTTTCATTGTGTTTTTGGGCATAAAACTGAGTCTGAAGTTATGGGCTTGTGTTTAGTTCTGGAGCATAAAGCCCTGTAGAAGCAAGACAGAAAAGGATCTCAGGAGGCCACCTTCCATTCTTGAAGTCAGGGTAGCTGTGCCATTATTTGTGAAAGTTTGTCCACTCCATTCTTAAAAACCTTCTGCAATAAAGGTGTTGCAGTCTTCCTGGACAACCCATTGACCTAAATCTGTCTTGCCCTATTGACTTCCATTACCACTTGTCCTATCTAAACTGGACATAAAGAAGAGCCTATTCACTCATCTCTGTTTTTTCATGTATCCAAAGATCGTTACTGTGTCCCTGCCAGTCATCTCCTCTTGGGACTGAGCAATCCCAGTTTCTTCCACTGTTCCTCAGAAGTCAAGTTCCAGACTTGCTTTGGTTAGATCAGACCCATCCTGAAAGGTTGAGCTGACAGCTGGACACAGTCTCACTCCATCCAATGCCTTACCATCTCTCATTACAATGGAAATTATTTTGGTTTTATCAGTGCTCTTGTATAAACATCCCCATGTAGTGTGTTCTGTTTTGGTTCATTTCTTAGGACTTTATTATTACGTGATGCTTGTATATTATCAAGAAAGTGGCATTAGTGAGAATGAGTAATATGCATCTTAGTATGGCAATATACCTCATTTCTATGATATTTTTACTTTTATGAGTTTTATTCTTTCTCTTCCTTCCCCTTTTTCTAGCTGAGGAGATCTTTTTAGGTAAATGACAGCACCACTTCTATTTCCAGTGTAAGGAGAGGGTTGTTTGAAGTGTAACAGAGTCCCATCCTATATAACTGTCCTATATATTTATAAAAATAAGTTGTTCTGCTTTTGCTTTTGCTATCATCTATTAGGAAAATCTTACCTAAATGTTAGAATTATTGATATATAGTTGCAGACACAGCAGATCCTAGACTCGGTGCATACATTTTGGTCTAGGAATACATTCATTTTGCCTCCAAAAAGCATTCCATAAAGTGTAATATATTTGATAATATTTCTTAAATTGTGGAGTCTTTGAGGTTGGGATATTCATAAATGTTTGCAGAGCACCTAGTGTTCATCTCGCAATTGAGGCCTATGGATAGTCTAAAAACATGAATATTTAATGGTAATGGTAATTACCTTTTTTTTCAGAATAATAACATCTTTGAAGTTCCATCTTAGGTGAGTGAGACTCCTGTAGTAATTTTTTTCTCCACTGCTTTGAAGAATATTCTCTTGTTGTTGGAAGCATTTCTGGAATTCATAGTTTTGTATGATGCATTGCAAAAATGCCACACTTCATAGTCTATAGAACTGTCTGCTCCAACTTGTGTACTGCTTAAGATGTATGGAAATGAGAATGCAAGTGTCATGAATGAGTTTATACTGTGTATGTTTCTGCCTTAGTGTTTTAATTCAGACCAAGAATGCTGTATGGAAGGGATCGGGCCCATATCCAGCACTCAGATTCTCGTTATGGGATGGTCTCCCAGAACCACACCTGGATTCTTCTAGAATTAAACAGCACCAGAAAGTGTTGTATAGGTGCATGCATAATGTGCTTTAGCAACTTGGAAGTATTCCTTCCATGGGATCCGTCCAGAACTAGGCTTTTGTAAAGCACCTGAAAAGTATGTAATAAGGACAGTGGGTCCTTTGCACTGTTTTGCTTTACAGTTCATCTCATTTCCTTATCTGCTAAAGTAGACATGGTCCTTAATTTCAGAGCTGAGAGACCATTAGGAATTGAACTCCTCACATTACGTTATACTAAGTTCACTGCTTTACGGAAAAATTTCCAAGGAATATTCTATTGGGTACCAACCACTAACTACAGTGACCGCTAACCACTGTACTTTATTAAAACTGTGAAAGAAATGACAGAAGGGTTTTCCTTTAACTGTATTTATGAATTTTTGTGGAAAAGTCCAATTAATGGAACTATTTGTGGAGTCCTGTGATTGATTTTCAGTTGATGACCCTGTGCTAAGATAACTGATAAGGGAAAGTCTTTACTATACGGTGTTGCAGCCACGCAGAGAGTTACTTTAAGTGACCTGTGAAAACTTGGCAGAACATTGACTAGATGGTATCCATTTAAAAATGGCTGTCATGATGTATTGACAACAGCACTAGCAAATAAATAATACATATTTTTAAAATTTCTGTAATTACATGTTTACCCAATAGGCCAGAACAGCTCTGTCCCAAGGAGCTGTTGCAGTCTGACTAAATAATACATGTTTTAAAGTCCATAATTACATATTTAAACGATAGACTATCGAGGAAATAATGCAGATTTTAAAAAGTCCATAATTACATATTTACATGATAGTCTGTAAATTCTGTAATTACTTATTTACACAATAGACCATAGCAGCTGTTACAGTCTATTATGGTAAGTCTCATAGAATTATATTATGGATGTCTTTATAACTTAAAAAATAAGTATATTTAACCAGAAAATTCTATTGTTAGTCTTAAAAAAAACCCACAACCCCCTAAGATAAGAAAATCTGTGTGAAAGAAAAAATAAAGGTGAGATACAGAAGTTTGTATCCCTTCAGTGATAAATGTCTTTTATTAGCATGTGTGGCTTAGGATTTTTCATTAATTTCAGAATTTCCTTACTCAGGGAGCTGAAAGATAAACATGCAGCATTATATGATTATACGTTCCTTATTGTCATGTAGACATTCAATTTGGATAAGCATTTGGGATTCTTAAAACTCTTTAGTTCCCATTCTGCTCTTATTAAAATCAGTGATAAAACTCCCATCAACCCTGGTTTCAGAAATCATTTATATCGAGGACAGCACTTAAACAGGTACTTGAAATCAATGGCTCTTAAGCATCTTTTAAAAATAAGCACATACTTAAGGACTCTCATGAATTCTGATGGACCGAAACATATGATTAAATGCTTTCCCGAATTGGGATACTGCATTCCATGGAGGCAGAATTGGAACCTTTCACATACATGACTTACTGGTAGTTCACAGGTTTTTTATTGTTGGAGTTGTGGCTTCTCCCCAAAGAAAAGCTTTTTTAGCATGTTTAACTACAGACATACGAGTGTAAGAATCAGTACTACAGCAAATGTGTTGCTGCTTCTTTGTTCTTTGTGGATATTCATGGATTGAGAATTCATCCAGTGTTTTCCATAGCTCTTCTGCTGAATTTATTCCTCATGTTAAAGACTGGATCAATACACCTAAATGAGACTTCTGTCCATAATTACTACTAAATAGCAAGGCTAAATCAAGCAAGTCAGAATCTGACATTTAGCTCCGCTGGACCTTATGCATTTAGTAACGAAACAGAGTAGGAGAGAAACCTTTGATCTTCACTGTTAGTTTCATTAGAACATTTGAGTTAAGAGAATTTGAACTGTTGGGAGCTTCATTTATAGACATGCCTTAAAGGTAATGGAATATGCAAGCATGTTTTAACAGTGGTTTGGGGCCAAGGCGTTCAACTGCACTATATAGGCCAGTCACATATTTTGACTGAAAGCACTGGGTAAAGAGCTGAAGGTTTTGTCTCTCCGTGTCAGAGAACAGGACAGTGCCAAATTTAGTGAAGAACTGTCTATTCAGAAATCAAGCAACTGTTTTATCAAGTGCAGTATGCAGAAACTGATTTGTGCAGAGAAAGAAAAGCCTCAATAAGGTATACTTCTGATATTTTTAGCTATGAATCTTCTCTGATGTTGTTAGTGAGACCTGCTCACACATACGTAAATTTGACTAAATGACCTGGAACTTCAAAGGGCAAAGGGAAAATCAGAATCAGTCCTTGTCTCTTGCATGGTGCTTTTTGCCTGTGTAAAATAGACTAACAGCATTGCCTGACTGGTTAGTCTTTGAAACCAGCAAATGAAAAACAAGAGTGCAAGGGATTAGAGAACCACATGTGAGAGCAGTAACTTCAGGTTATTATATGTACATGATTTAAATGTAAAAGCTTCTTCATTCATTTTTTTTAATTCTCCACAACAAATCCTTGCATTTGAGGGGTTAAAACCAGAAGATCTCTCGTTGGACAGCCCTGTGGCACTCAGTGCAATGAGAATAATCAATCCTCTTCATCTAAGTGCTATCCCTGTGAAACTGTCAAGGTCAGTTTCTGTGTTATTTTTCTACTCTGTTTGCCATTAAAAAATGTACACATAAACATTTGCTGGTTTTGTAACACTTCCAAGCTTTACACTTGAGTTAACATATATCTTTTACATGTATAGCCTAATTCTGTGAGTTACTCAGATTATTTGAAAGTTTTGCAAATCCTCAGTTTTTCACCAGGTGAATGTTCAGAATTTTCACTTCTCCTAGCCTTTCCTTTTTTTTTTCCCTACAACATCCATCCTTGCCAGGCAAGCATGTTAGGTGCCAGAAATTCTGTTATGCATTATTGCTAAGTAAAGATTTTTTGGCAGTTCTCAAATAATTCTGACCTGAGGTTGAATATATCCAGAAGCACACAATATAAATTTACACAAATAAACCAGATGTGCTGCACAATATAAGCTGTATAAAGGAAAAGCTACATTTATATGTTTTTTGGGCACAAACCAGCTTATTTTAGTGTGAAAAATCCCACTGGATAGCCTGCATGGGGAATATTACATGAAGAAGGCAGGCAGATTCCAGCACATTATATTTGACAATAAGATGTACTTTCCACTTATAATTTTGTTAATTGGCAGAAGTAATTTAAATTCATCAATTATCAATAAGTAATTCTATCAGCAGTGTTTCCAAGAAAAGTTAAGAACGCAGTTGGATTGACACAACATTTTCTCCTTCAGAGGCAGATAAATTTAGTGCAGAATAATTTGTCCCACATGGTATTTTGGAATGTTCCTGAAAAATTAGGTTTTAGGCTAAACTAGGATTTTCTTGCTGTCTTCATGTATGCAGTGGAAAAGGATGTATCTTTTTGAGAAGACAGAACCAGACTTTCTCCAGAGATGCACAGTGAGAGGGGAAGAGGCAAGAGGGGGACGTCTGATTAGGTATTAGGAAGAATTCATCACAATTTATCCTAGTCAAACACCAGCACCTGGTTACCCAGACATACTGAAATCTCAAACCTTTGCAGTTTTTTGCACTGGCTTCCCAACTATCTTTTCTAGGTTCATGTATCATAGAATCATAGAATAGTTAGGGTTGGAAGGGTCCTTAAAGACCATCTAGTTCCAACCCCGCTACTGTGGGCAGGGACATGTCCCACTAGATCAGGCCACCCAAGGCCCCATCCAACCTGGCCTTGAACACTCCCAGGGACGGGGCAGCCACAGCTTCCCTGGGCAACCTGTGCCATTGCCTCACCACTCTGGTGGTGAAGAAATTCTTCCTTATGTCTAGTCTAAATCTACCACTCTCCAGTTTATACCCTTTGCCCCATGTCCTATCACTAGAAGCCTTTGTAAACAGTCCCTCCCCAGCTTTCTTGTAGCCCCTTCGTGTACTGGAAGGTTGCTGTAAGGTCTCCCTGGAGCTCTCCCTTCTCCAGGCTGAACAAGCCCAACTCTCTCAGCCTGTCCTCATATGGAAGATGCTCCAGCCCTCTGATCATCCTTGTAGCCCTCCTCTGGAGCTGTTCCAACAGCTCCATATCCTTCTTATGTTGAGGATTCCAGAACTCGGTACAGTACTCTAGATGAGGTCTCACAAGAAAGGAGTAGAGGGACAGAATCACCTCCTTTGACCTGCTGGTCACACTTCTTTTAATGCAGTGCAGGATAGGGTTGACCTACTGGGCTGTGAGTGCACATTGCTGGCTCATGTTGAACTTCTCATCAAACAGCACCCTCAGGACCTTCTCCACAGTGCAAGGTCTCAATCATATAATCCCCATCATGTATTGAAATTGACGATTGCCCTTAGGTGCAGGACCTTGCACTTGTGTCATGTAGATGTAGGACAGGTTTTGAATGTGGTCCCTCACCATCTTGCCCATGTTCTGCAGAGAGCTTTCAGATTAACATGTGCTCTGATATATAAAAATAAACTGTTACTATTACTGGTTTGTGGTGGTCCTCATTTGTGATAGAAGATCAAATGATTACATCACTTGGCAGCTATGATGACAAATACATATTTGTCAGAAAGAGTTATTTACTTTATGTGCACTTGTTAGTTTTTTTGGTTTTTTGCTTTTTTTAATTATAATGGAACTTGAGGACAGAGACAGATTTCTTCCCTGCAGTGTTATCTACAGTAAGAAGTAGCATTATAGAATGTAATCCATGACGCCTTATAATAATAAGTATTTCTGAGACCATTGTGAAAACATTGTAGAATCATAGAATAGTTAGGGTTGGAAGGGACCTTAAAGATTATCAAGTTCCAACCCCCCTGCCATGAGCAGGGACATCCTAGATCAGGTTACCCAAGGCCCCATGTGACCTGGCCTTAAACACCTCCAGGGAGTGATCACACCTCCAGGTGTTATTTCCTTGGAACCTTCTCTTCTCCAGGCAAGCAATGCATATGTATTAATATGTATATCTATAAATTCCTCTATCCTGGCTATTAGGATGAGGAGTAAAAATACAGATTTAGAGGCAGATTTAGGGGCAGATTTAGACTAGACATAAGGAAGAATTTCTTTGCCATGAGACTGGTGAGGCACTGGAATGGGTTACCCAGGGCAGTTGTGGCTGCCCCATCCCTGGAAGTGTTCAAGGTCAGCCTGAATGATCTAGTGTGATCTTGGGCAGCCTAATTTAGTGGGACATGTCCGTGCCCATGGCAGAGGGGTTGGAACTAGATGATCTTTAAGGTCCCTTCCAACCCCAAACTATTCTATGATTCTGCAGCTTACTGTTACCAGGGGTTTGTCAGCAACTGAATGACTCCTCTCAGGCAGGGAATACCTCCTTGCCCATGCCATCTTTTCTATAGTTTGCTTGCTCTTCTTTGAAGATCTTTTGCATAGTTTTCCATTTGGTGATGCCAGGTGAGGAACACCTCAGGAAGGGAATGACCATCTTTCAGATGCTTTTCTTTATACCCTTTGTTACATTTAAGAATTTGTGATTATAATATTGAAATGGCTAGGCCTCTGGAAGAGGGAGTCACATTCTGCAGTGCAATTGGTTGAGGAGGCCTGTATTATAGATGGTTAAACTAGTACTGAGGGAAGCTAAAGGACTTCCCAAGGTGCCCCTGGGATGAAGGTAATACAGCTAGTATAGTGTTGAGGAATTCTGCTTATTTTGTGCCATGAAACAAATGGGTAAATGGGACAGTTTGGTAAAAATAGTTCTTTTCCTTCTGTCTTAAATGTGTTCTGAGAGATGAATTTGATGAATTTCAGTGTTCATTAAAGCAAAGGGAGTTTTACTGTAGCTCTAACTAGAGTGAGAGACAGTGTGGAAAGGTGTTGTGCAAGCAAGACCTCACAGCTGTATTAGTGGACTTCAAACCTGACCTGCCGCACCCCCTCAGTGAACTATCAGGCCTCTCTAGTTCAAAGAGTATGGAGGGGAATTGGCCTATAGTTAACGGGTTCATCTGTTTTCCTGTTGCATGGAGTCTTGACTCTTTGTTTTAAAGGATGTTGGAAAAATAGCAAGCAGAGGACTAATCTGAGGGCTAATATGAGGAGCAGGAAGAATGTCCTCTGAGGCAAAATGACTGTAGCTGAGAACTCTCCATAGCAGCTGAGCTGAAGGGCTGTGGTTCTGCCCTATTGAGTCCCACAGAAATATAAACAGTCAATTAAAATTATCTGTGTAAGAAAAAATGGGAAAGAAAAGGTAGCAAATTTTCAGATAAACGTCATCCTTTCGCTTAAATCTTGTTCAATTTCTATTGCTTTTGTTCAAAGGATGATTATTTTTAAAATGCAACTGAATACAGGTTAATGCATAATGGTTAAATAGGTCCAGTTTTGGTCTTAATAGTTTTATGATTATGAATCTAAAATGATTATATCAATAACAAAAAATAGATGCATTTGGTGGGAGTAGCAGTGTGCATACTAGTTATTTGTGTGGTTCAGGATACATATTTGAAATCCAGAAAGTCAGAATATTAAGAATCAGGTCTTCAGATAACCAAAATACTTATGTCCCTGAATATTTGTATCCTGTCTTTTGAATACTTGATGTTTACACACACAAAGAGAAATGCTTCAACTGTTGTTCTGTAGAAGCCCTGAATGACTGAAAAATGAAACAATTCTTGTTCTCAGCAATGAACAGTGCATGTAAGTGATTGGTCCCTAATATATTTTTAATATATTGGAGAATTCTGAGCAAAAGATAAGAAAATGAGTCACTTTGTGTAAGACCTATTAATATTCACAAGCTCTTGTTTTCATAAGGTCCAGGCCAGGATTTTTGCATAATCACAGTGTACTTTTTATGACGTTAGTACATTTTTTTATACACCCAAACCAGTTCTGTACAGAAGTGGTCACATGTCAAAACCATGAAAATGACTAGTGACTAGTTTTAGGCTGGTTGAAAATTTGGTGTTATCTACATCCTCAGGTATCACATAATTTCACAACTGCATTTGTATTCAGTCAGTGATGTTAACACTGTAGCTTTTGTGCTAGTTCCTGTAATATTTCTGAATGCTATCATAATAACTTCTCTATCACCTGCACCTCTTAATGATTCATAAATTCCTTGATTTCTATGAACAGCAAACTATAATAGCACTATAATCAGGACAGCATGCTAAGGTATAGCAGAAACTTCTGCTGCCTGACTACCTCCAGCTTTCCTTCATTGCCTGACTAAATTGTTCAAAATGAGGTTTTCACTACAATTTGAAACAAGGAACTCCTGAGTTCAACGTGAATACCAGTAAAGGAGACCATGCTGAAAATTAAAAAGCAAAATAGACAATAACATGTAACAGATTACAAATTGAGTAAATGCAAGAGCATTCATGGTGTAACAGGCATGTTATTAGCTGTACCATAATTTCTCTTTTTCTTCTTTGAGTCATTTGGTTCTTTTAACTAACAATTTCCCCTATCTAGCACCTATACCTTGCGTATACTGCACACGTGTTCTGCCATGGTGATACTTTCCAGTAACTTTTTCTGGGGTGCTTTAACAGCTTCATTTGGAAACACAGGGAAGTCAGAGAACCAGGCTGCTAAAGCTGGATTTCTACCTACCGTGATTAAATCAGTCCTTTAAAACTGCAGTAAGTGAAACATCATAGGAATGACAAATCACAGCTACTATAATCAGATGATTCAGTTTGGTTTTTGTTTGGTTTTTTGTTTGTTTTTTACTGTTGTAAAAAACTTAAACTTTGAAGAAACTGCCTCACTCTGAGAATCAGGCACTGCATGCAAAACCTTTTCTTGAAACTAGTGATATAGTTTAATTTTATTCCATCTCTGCTGCTGAAAAGCTTTGACTGTTGGCTGCCATGCCATGTCATACAATCATAGAATCATAGAATGGTTTGGGTTGGAAGAGGCCTTAAAGATCATGCAGTTCCAGCACGGAACAAGTGGGAGGCAGGGACACCCCCCACTAGACCATGCTGTCAGACTGCTTGAAAGAAGTTCATCATAAACTCACCATTTTTCTGTAGCTTTCCCATCTGGTTGGATAGACATGGAGAAAAGTCTCTTCACTTCTAAGGACAGGATACAAGATACCTTAATTTAATAAATAAGCTTGCACTGCACTGGTTCATGATGAGATGTGCTGGGTATAGAAACAGAGAGCTGTCAATGTGCTCCTTTCACGAGCTGATAAATCATTAAAAAATAAACCTTCATTGATCAGAGTTCATTCTGTATGGAGTGATTTTTCAGATGTGCTCAGTGCCGGCCTAACTCTGCATCTGTTGAAATCAATGGGAGTTCTACTATTAACAACAGAATTAGGCTAGCTGAGTACTTTTGAACATCAGACACTTCATAGATTTTTAATATTTTTTAATTGTTCATATATAATTTTTGCTTTACTAAAACAATTTATGGCAAACCTCTTTAAGCATTAACAATGAAACAGGTATGAACTCCACCTTCATTTTTCCACTTCAAAGTAAGCCCTCTAATAACATTGAATGTCATCCTGCCTTGAAGCCAATGGCAGCTGTGTCTAGTTAGGAAGGAATGTATAAAGTAGACCAGTAGAAAGAATTTGGATGTAAAGGAGAAAACACAACATCTCATTGGAATAAGAGCATTTATATTTCAAGGCCTGGAGTTAGGTTGCCTAATTTTTATTTGAAAAGATTATTTTCTAGATTGGCAGTAACTATATCTAGATAAAACATATAAGTGTTTTTTCACTCAGTCTGTTTTTTTCTGAAAATCTTATGTGCCAACTTGCTCTGTAAAAGAGGTGGTCTTCTATGGCTAGTGAAGATAAGAAATAATTTTCCCTTTTCCTCTTATTCATGGTATGTTTCCTTTTTACCCATCAGTTTCCTAGTTCTGCAGCAATAACTACACCCTGCCACTGCTTTTAACTAATATGTCGATAATCATTTAATATAACATCCTTTTAAAAGCAGCTACTGTGAGGGAAAATTGGAGGTTAAAAAAATGTGCCTATTTTTAAAGAGTATTCTATTGCAATTAATTGTGATTTGTATAAATCAACATGTATTATTAAAAGAAAAATCTAATCTATTCCCTAATCTACTGGAATGTTCAAGTATATCCAAGAACTATGGCTAAATGATAAAGTTGACCTTTGTACCAGTGCTGTAATTAATTGTGTTGGATTAGGACTGCTGTTATTAAATATTCTTGTGTTTTAAAATCAAGTGAACTATGGACAGAAATTGCAGCCGATATGCTGCTATCTAGGGTAATCAAGATTTTAAAAGTCTTGAGAGGAATTTTAGGAGCATCTGCCAAAGCTGAGTAAATTAACAGGCTAATGAGATTTAATTCTTGGAAATGCATATTAGAAAGCTGCTTTTTGTGGGGTTTTGTTTGGGCTTTTTCTTCCTTTTCTAATCTGTTTCCAGATTCTACATTAGCTTTAACTCTTCTGGACATCTCTGTGTTGTTACGAGCATATCTATGAAAAATTCTCCCTGAAAACTTGGCCATTGAATCTGACACAGCTTCCACGTATATCAGTGGCAATACTGCAGCTAATTTCAGGGGACAGTGATCAGTTTCTTAGTGGGATAGGATGTATAATATTACTCAAATATTATGCCAATAAATTAATGAACCTGGTTTATTTAGAATATTCTGATTCCACTAAGGAGGAAGTGCTCATTTTAGAATTGCTAAAAATATGAAAGAACGTCCTAATAAGGACTGAACAAAGAAACAAAGTAGGTAGTTTTAGAGGACAGTCAAAGGAAAAGAACATTTAGTGGCTTACAAAAGGTTGAAAACTAGAGAGAAATAGTTGTGGGACAGCTCTGTTCTGTGCTTTATAGCACATCACCCCAATGGTAATGGTCATAGGTAATATCATAGAATAACCAGGTTGAAAGAGACCCATCGGATCATCAAGTCCAACCATTCCTATCAAACACTAAACCGTGCCCCTTAGCATCTCGTCCACCAGTGCCTTAAACACCTCCAGGGAAGGTGAATCAATCACTTCCCTGGGCAGCCTGTGTCAGTGCCCAATGACCCTTTCTGTGAAAAATATTTTCCTAATGTCCAGCCTAAATCTCCCCTGGTGGAGCTTGAGGCCATTCCCTCTCGTCCTGTCCCCTGTCACTTGGGAGAAGAGGCCAGCTCCCTCCTCTCCCCAACCTCCCCTCAGGTAGTTATAGAGAGCAATGAGGTCTCCTCTCAGCCTCCTCTTCTCAAGGCTAAACAACCCCAGCTCTCTCAGCTGCTACTCATAAGGCCTGTTCTCCAGCCCCTTCACCAGCTTTGTTGCCCTTCTCTGGACTCGCTCCAGAGCCTCAACATCCTTCTTGTGGTGAGGGGCCCAGAACTGAACACAGGATTTGAGGTGCAGTCTCACCAGTGCCGAGTACAGAGGAAGAAGAACCTCCCTGGACCTGCTGGTCATGCTGTTTCTGGTACAAGCCAAGATGCCATTGGCCTTCTTGGCCACCTGGGCACACTGCTGGCTCATGTTCAGTCGGCTGTCAACCAACACCCCCAGGTCCTTCTCCTCCAGGCAGCTTTCTAGACAGACTTCTCCTAGTCTGTACCTCTGCTTAGGGTTGTTGTGCCCCAAGTGCAGGATCCGGCATTTAGCCATGTTAAACCTCATGCCATTGGACTCTGCCCAGAGGTCCAGCCTGTTCAGATCCCTTTGCAGAGCCTCCCGACCCTCCAGCAGATCCACACTTCCACCCAGCTTAGTGTCGTCTGCAAACTTGCTAAGGGTGCACTCGATGCCTTCATCCAGGTCATTGATAAAGACATTGAACAGGGCTGGACCTATGACTGAGCCCTGGGGAACCCCACTTGTAACTGGCCTCCAGCTGGATTTAACTCCATTTCCCACCACTCTCTGGGCTTGGCCATCCAACCAGTTTTCCACCCAGGAGAGTGTGCGCCTGTCCAGGCCAGAGGCCGACAGTTTCCGAAGCAAAATGCTGTGAGAAACTGTGTCAAAGGCTTTACTGAGGTCCAGGAAGATACATCCACAGCCTTTCCCTCGTCCAGCAGCCAAGTCACTTTGTCATAGAAGGCGATCAGGTTAGTTTGGCAAGACCTGCCTTTTGTGAACCCGTGTTGACTGGGCCTGATCACCCGGTACTCTTGCAAGTGCTTCATGATAGCACTCAAGATCACCTGTTCCATGACTTTCCCTGGCACTGAGATCAAACTGAGAGGCCTGTAGTTCCCTGGATCCTCCCTGTGACCCTTCTTGTAGATGGGCACAACATCAGCCAGCCTCCAGTCCAGTGGAACTTCCCCAGTCTTCCAGGATTGTTGGAAGATCATGGAAAGGGGTTTGGCCAGCACATCCGCCAGCTCCTTCAATACCCTCGGGTGAATCCCATCTGGCCCCATAGACTTGTGGGTGTCTAGTCAGGCTAGCAAGGTTCTGACCACCTCGTCTTGGACCATGGGAGCCTCATGTTGCTCCTCTAGCTCTAGGGTTTGTATACTTTCTTTACAGTTAAAGACTGAAGCAAAGAAGGCATTAAGTACCTCAGCCTTTTCCTCATCTCCTGTCACTGTTGTTCCTTCTGTGTCCAATAGGGACTGTATGGTCTCCCTAGTCCTCCTTTTATTATTTATATATTTATAGAAAGATTTTTTGTTATCTTTCACTGACTTTGCCAATCTGATTTCCAGTTGAGCGTTAGCCCTTCTGATTTTTTCTCTATACAATCTCACTTCCCTCCTGTAGTCTACCCAAGAGGCCTGTCCCCTCTTCCAGAGCCAATAAACATTCCTCTTCTTCTTGATATCACTCAAGATCTCCCTGTTCAACCAAGCTGTTTTTTTCCCCTGTCGCCTTTTTTTCCGGAACATGAGGATGGCTTTCTCCTGAGCTGCTAGGATCTCCTTTGTGAAGAGCTCCCAGCTCTCAAGGGCTCCCTTGCCCTTAAGCACTGTCTCCCATGAGACTTTGCCAACCAGCCTTCTGAAGAGTTCAAAGTCTGCCTGCCCTCTGGAAATTTAATGCTACTGTCCTGCTAACCACCCTCTTCACTTCACCTAGAACAGAAAACCCTATCATCTCATGATCGCTTAGTCCTAGGCGTCCTCCTACTGCCATATCCCCCACAAGGCCTTCTCTGTTCACTAACAGCAGGTCCAGGAGGGCACCTTCCCTTGTTGGTTCATTCACCAGCTGTGCAAGGAAGTGTCTTCCACACACTCCAGGAACCTCCTAGACTGCTTCCTTTCTGCTCTATTGTACTTCCAGCAGATATCAGGAAGATTGAAGTCTCCTACAAGAACAAGAGGCATTGATCTAGAGATTAACCCCAGCTGTTTAGAGAAGAGCTTGTCAGCTGCTTCTCCTTGGCTGAGTGGCCTGTAACATACTCCCATCACAAAATCTATCTTCTTATGGGCTCCTCTGATTTTACCCCACAGGCACTCAATCTCCTCATCGCCACAATACATTTCAACAGTGTCCAAGTCCTCCCTTATCTTGATTTCCTTTTGGAAGGTATGACTTTTTTTTTCTCCTCTTCTGAAAATTCTGTAATTTTTTGAAGTAAGGAATAGTCTGTCCTAAAGTTGCATTAACATCAGTGAAGAAAACCACTGATTTCTGTAAAGTTTGGGGCTGTCCCCAAAATCCTTGAATATGTCAGCATGTTCTCGTATTTCTTTATATTACAGTGACAGAGAAAATATGGGTTTCCTTCTGCCTTCATTTGCAATTTACACTAGGTTTTTTAAAAATGTTTCCTCTTCCTAATTCTCCTAATGGCCAAAGGCTTGCTTCTCACCTCGTTCTCTTTTGAAAACCAGAAGTTTCAAATTAGTGGAGTACGTCAATATGAGATACTTGAACTTTTATGGCTTCAAGGGTAGAGCCCCTTTGCTTGTTATTTGCTGCTACTTTTATTACCATAAATTTGCCTTCACTGAATTAATTTATCTTCACTTCTATTCTGCCAGGTTTTTAGTCTCTCTGAGTGTACTTCACTGAATTTGAATTTTTTTCTATTTCTTTTCATTGACTACCTTCCAAGTTTTTCTCTTTCAAATATACCCTGTCATCTTACTGACTGCTCCCACACTTCCTGACCTTGTAGATTAGTCTTCTATGTGTTAATCTGTTGGAAACTTTTCTAAAGAGTGTGGAATATATGCTTGTACCTTCCATTATGATCAACAAGTAGTAATACTTCTTAAAAAAAATGCTGAGGACAATTTTCGGCTTGATATCCCTTTGGTGAGCCATGCTAGCAATCTGTCTTGCAGCTATACAAACTCTTAATGGTATTGTTTCCTGAAATAGTAATGGTTTAAGAGTATGATGTAGGCGTGAAGTCAGAGTTTTGTATTTTTCTAGATAGTGGTTACTGCTAACCTCTCTTCAGTCCAGTTCATATTTCTGAACAGGTTTTAAATAGATCTCCTAATGATTCCTCTCTTCTGACATATCCCTCTGAATTCTGAATTAATTCTGTCTATTCCTGGAGTTATGTCAACCTTCAGACTTTCTAATTTCTTGATGAGCTGTTCTGGCATGTTACTGATTTTCTTTGGTGTTTATTCTTCCTCCCCCAGGAAATTTATGTCTGATTCTGTCATCAGGTCCAACCTTGGTTTATGGACAATAAAATAGAGAGTTCATTTTTAAGCAGTTTCCCCTTCCTGTTAGTAAACAGCCATTTGCCGTTTCATAAGTATGCTGCTGTTTCTCGCCATGACCTTGTGCTCTTTACGTGCTTGAAAAGAAACAAATCTTTATTTACAATTTTCTCACCTTATGTGAACTTTCCCTTTCATTTCCCCCTTTGCTTTCCTTATCAGTATGTTACCATATTTTAACTTTACTATAGACTTTCCAGTTGTCTTCCCTATCTGTATTTTTATACCTTAAACAGTCCATTTTCTTAAATTAATTTTCTTGCATTTTCCTCTTCAACCGCTATATATATATATTTTTTTTTTTTTTAACATACAATGTTCTGATGCTAGACAGCACATATAACCTTCGGGTATGTAGTAATTGACTTTCAGTACTTTGCATTTCCTTTTCTGTCCTTTTCCTCCAGTGCTGTTTTCCATTCAGTCTCACCCACCTTTTCAGTAATCCTCTTCACTGGATTCAGTTTTTATTTTTGTTGCATTGTCATCTTAATTAAAACTGTAACTAGATTGTAGCCACTGCTGAACTGATTCCAATTATGTCCTCTTCTGTTCACATCCTAGGTGAAGCAATAATTCCTGCTCTCATTCTTTTATGTACTGTTTAAAGAGACAATCCCATCTGTAAAACGTGCTTAAAAGCAGTTATAAAAGCTGTTTGATGGGCAAAGTTTTAACCTATGGTCCTGTATTTGTCCAAGGAGAGGGTGCGACACAAGCATAAATGCAGGGTAGCCAGGGCCACACAGCCAGTGTTTTTCAGCGCAGACCACTGGTGTCTCTTGTGAGGACTGGGAATTATCCTGCCTGCATTGTACTGGTGAGGCTGTGCTGTGAGGTTGGAAGGAGCCTGCAGTAGCTTTGGGATGGTGGCTGTGGTGATGCAGAGCACCGCTGGTCATCAAAGGGGACGTAGTCTGCAAGAAAGCAGTGACAGAGGCAAATGAATGTCAACATGTCCCTTTGACAGTGTAGGGCATCCTTATAGTACCAATAACTTCTTTTAGCTGTTTTAGCTATGAAACCAAGCTTTGGAGAGTAGTTCATAGAAATCTGAAGTTGTATTTTAACAATAGATATCCAGCCTTGCTAACAGAAAAAGTAATTTATTTTTCAGTCTCTTCACATATAATAACACAATCACATATAGTAGATTCTGTCCTTCTGCACTTTGCTATACAGTGTTAATGACTGGCACTTAAATACTTTACAAATTGAATTGTGCTTGTATGAGAAACTGGATTGATAAAATAAATTACTGTATCTTATAGGTTAAGGCTTTGGTTCTGCAATTGTAGCTGTTACAAATTACCTAACCCCCTTTTTATATTGCATTTCACATGGCTGTATTTTACAACTACTCTAATAAAAAATTCTATACAAAAATTGTTTGATATTAATAGTAATCATTAACAACTTGATAGATTCTTGTTAAGAGTATTTGCAATACATTTAATCTTATTAAATTCAGCTCTGAGTTGTTTCTTCCAAATATTATAGCTCTTCATGAAGCTAGCAGTATAAAGAAGAGATTTCAACCATTTTCGGCCAGGAATTAGGTTTAGCTTAATGGATCAATTCTTTTCTTATTAAACTGAGTCTGACCAATGCCAAGTAATACATTCAGCATTGATCTTTGTCTCACCCTGCTGTAGCTTGCGTTCTCTTTATGTACATGAAAAATAAGGTGCCAAGAATGAAAACAATGCCTGTATAATACAAATATAGAATTTTTCAGACTTCTATTCTCCTTATCCTTTCAGTTTGTTATTAATGTCTTGTTCAATGCTTTTCTGAATAGTATTTTTTGAAGGAACTTTTCTTGTCATAAAGGTATTTCTCCTTTTCTGTAATTAACAAAAAGCAAAATGAGTAATAATAAGAGAGATTAATATACTGTCTGAGATGTGAATGTTCTGATAGGGATAGCTCATTCAGTTTTAGAAGGCCTGTGTTTATCTGTTCAGTTTTATATGTATGAGGTTTACATAGTGAAATTTAATCTCTAAACGAAGGGAACTTTCCTAACAAGCAATCTGAAGCAATGGCCTCTTGGTCTGTTTTATAAAAATAATTTGATTTAGTCTGAAAACTGAAAATTATATGAAACTAGAGGCATAACAATTCAGATAGTGATAGAAGTTGGGATGATCTCAGTGTTTCTGCTAAAACTCATTTTTGCACACCTGTGGTTCAGAGATAAATGGTTTATGAAGCCTGAAATTTTACATAAAGTACAGACCAGAATTCATGAGAACTTTGCATTTTTTTTTAATTGGTACAAAAATTTCTCATTTGCTATACTAAGATCTCATTCAGGGTCAGTTTGTAGTTACAAGCACACTTCAGGTTTTGTTTATACCACGGACCTTTTCTAGCATTTCAGGTGTGCTCAGTGGCCAGATTTTAAGTGAAAATATGGGAATATTTGTAGATAATATCATGTAAAATTTAGTGATCTTATTTTTCTGTATCCAGAATTGCTGTTACATGTTTATGAAGACAAGTAATGATGAAATAATATATTAGAACTATATGCTTATCATGACAGGTTTGTATTTGTGAGTTTCATGTTTTAAATACTTTTCACTTTTCACATTTTGAAAATGTGATATATTTTCAACATTGTCTAGGCATTTGAAGGTGCTTATTAGACATGTCCTGTACAAACTACTGATTATATAAAGAAGGACATATTGGGCACTAAAAATGCTAGTTCCTTTCTGCATTTGTATTTACATGTTTGTTCTTTGAAGGAGTGATTCTGAATATGTTTTTGTACAGGTGATCTACAGTATATACTCGCTTGCCTTTTTTATATCACAGAAAATGTTATCAGATATGGAAATCTAGAACCTTCTGTGACTAAATGACAGACTCCCACCTTTGGAATGAAATACACACTGCTTTCTGAGCTTGGTACTAGGAAGCAAAATAGTTGCAACACTTACATAAATCCAAGATTCCATCCTGTAGAGGGCAATAGTACACACAAATGTAGTGAGTTACACCAAGCACAACAAGACCTGTAAATCCTCATGAAGTCTGTAATTATGATCTAGTCCCAAGCATCAACTTGTTTGCTTCCTCTTCTACACTGTCTGTGTTCATTTAAAAGTTTTTTATTTGGGAGGAGTAGGAGGAGGTGCATTGGTTATATTTAATAAATTATAGAAAATGTTCAAACATTAACCAGATGGTGTGTTTGAAATTAATGATTGTTTTGTGGCTTAGAATGGCCACTGAAACTTTGACTATGTATCTAAAGAAGTCAGACATATATTAGGTTCAAATGAGAGTTAGATATGAATTCAGAGTTCTATTATTTTCCTTCATGTCCAAGCTTTACAGTAGTTCTGTGTCAATAAACTTCTGTGTCTTTTTCTCACTAGTTATTCTTAGCTGTACGTCTGTGGTTTTAAGCAAGGTACAGAGACAGCATTATTATCTGTGGTAGCTGATCTCTAGATCAATACTGGTAAAGTATCCATAAAGGTTTTGTTGATCTACTTGAAAAAGCTTGCAGGGATGGATAGGAAGGTCTTTTGGTGGGTCAGCTTCTTTCTGTCTGCGTAATAAGTATTTCTCTCTCTTCCTAGGAGAGCAAAGTAAGACAGTCTGGTATTTTGACTGATATATAGATGCCAGTCAGATTTGTATATTCCTATTCAAATCAAGTCTCTCTAATTGCTCAAGCTTAGCAGATACAGGGATGAGAGTGAGAGTGAGTTAGTTAAGGTTTTATCCCAGCTATAATACAGTCTGTTCTTTCTTGTAAGCCACTCTTTCTCGTGTATCAAAATGACAGCTTTGCCTTTCGGTAAACATCTGCTTGATTTTTGCCAGCAGAGTTCTCTTTTTCAGCTGTTTTGAATGAGCTGCTGTTGGTGTACTTGGACTACCAAAAAATAGCTGTTCCAGGTTCTGGTGAACATTTGTTTTCCTAAGACTTTTCAGATGTCTGCAAAAGTGGCTTAATTTCAGAAAGGCTGTGCACCTGGGGATTTCCCACTGACTTTGCATTTTTCATTTACTTCAGCTCCTCTTCGTTTCAACTTTCTTTATTCCATTTTAAAATGAATCTCTGCCCACTGCTGTTCCCAGCAATATTTATTTTGCACAGAGAGAGAGAGACCTGCTTCTCATTCTGATAGAGGCATTGTCATAAGGGTCCATGTTGGTGTACACCAAAGACAGGCTGACTGTGTCACTCCTTATTTCGTTGTCTCAAAGCGTATTTGTTAAATATTTCGAGAAGTTAAATATGCAGCAATAGGAGAAAGAGAACAATTACATCATGTTCACTGAGTACAATGCAAGTAAGTAGATGTTGTAAGTAAAAGATGACATCTTTTCCTTTCTGGAGTTATGTATATATCCATAAAACTTATTTAGCTACACAGCCTTGACGTGGTTTTTAGAAAATTAACATGTGCTTTTGGCTGTCAAACAGAGGCCAGGGATTTCACATATGTGCATTATAAACATAATTCTACCCCTGTAGCCAGTGAGCACTCCTTTTTTTTTTTTTTCACACTGTTCCCCCTTCAATTTGGTGATTGACCTGAAGCAACTAACTGCCGACAGAAAAAGAAGAGAAAAGAAAGAACATGAAGCTTTGGAATCTTCAGATTAATAAAAGACAGATGGCAAAGGGACAAGGTTATGCAAGCTAGTCAGAAGACCTCAGCAATGGGTGCAGAATATCCAAACCTGGCTGCCTTTCTGTTGATTATATATGTGCTGTCTCCAGGATAGAAACTTCAAAGGTCTCCTGTAAGCCAAAAGCAAACTGCAGCAACTGTGTTTTGCCGTCCCCACTTTTAGTTCTGGAGTACACACATATGTAGCTCAGAAGCAGGAACAGATGATAAACTATTGTTTTGAATAATTAAATCTTGAGGGTGTCTCTTGCTATTCTCTTTAACCTTCTTTGTTTTGGTTAGAACATTTTCTTAAGTTTAATGTACATGTGTGTCTGTAGAACAGCATTATTTGTTCTGTACTGGGGAAACTTGTAGGCATTGCAATAGGAATTGGATGCAAAAATCTGAGACCACATAGGATTTAAATGGCTTTGCTTCTAAAACAGAGTTGCTGTCTGCCTTCAAACAAAAATCTGAAGTGGTATTATGATACAAAATCTACAAAGCTGTTGAAAGGAGATAAGTTTCAAGTGTGTAGCTTTAGTGTCTTGAGAACAGGTAAAATCTAACTGAGATACCACATATTCCTATGCATTGTTAAGAGTCTCCTGTTTTCTGCAATGCAGAACTTCAATATTTTTCCATTTTGCCTTATGTAAAGCATATACTTTCAAATACCATCTAGTCTGTCAAGCTCATAGTACATATGGCTTAAAACTGAAAGTCATGTTTAGATACAGATTTTTTATGCAAATGAATGAACTGCTAGCAATGTATTTGTGTGTAAACAGAATGGGTGCATTGCCTAGACTTCTAATCTGGTAAATGGCAGACCCATAATAACCTTTTTTTTGACTAAATACTTCATTTCTTAACCAAGCGTTTCACTTGCTGTAATAGGGACATATTTCTAACTTTTTCCCTGTTTGTATACAAGCCTACTAGGACAACATACAGGATTAAATCAACAAATGTCTAATCTGCATGCTAGTACTGTAGGGCTGTTGGCTACAGAGAATTTTTAGTTGTAACAATGAAAGGAGTCTTCTCTTCATTTTAGTGTGCTGTTTATCCTACTAGAAATATGTATGCCCCAAATACTTATACTCTTAACTTCATGCATAGTTTTGTAGATGTATGTACCTATATACACATACATATGTACAGTCACCAACTCTCTTGCTATTCTGACCTGTAGTCATACTGTAGTTCCTAAAAGGTAATCACATCTCTCAAGTTGCTTATGGATTCTCAACAAACTTCCAACAAAGCAGTTTACACACTCAAAACAAGCTGTAGTATGAATATCTGGGGAGTATTGCAACATCTTTTATACTGAGCTGGCCAGAAGGCTCGGTGGGTTTTAAAAGCATTGCTTTTGAGGCTGCATCTGCAAATTGACCTGCTCGTTATGGAGAGGTATATGGTACTTGCTCCTTAAAGAAAATCAACAAAATCAATTGGTTGCCAAATTCTTCTAATACATGTATCCTCTTTATGCTGCAATTCAAGGAAGTTCTGCCTGGGGAAAGAATTTAGGCCAGCTAAAATCTAAAATCCCAACAGATTTTAAAACTCTTTAATATAAATGTTTCAATAAAAAATTGATATTAAACAATGTTTTCTGGGTTTGGTTTTCCTAGCAGCTCTGTCACTGTGTAAATCCAGTTTTACCCAAATAGGCACGTGAAGAAAATATAAATGTGGCTATTCACACAGTTCCACTTCCAGGAAACAGGTTTTTGGATGCAGTCAGGATTGGTTTTGTGCATTTAGCCAGTAACTTGCTCCATATCCACGCTATGTTGGGAACTAAGGGACGGCATGTGTTCCTGGGAGCAGCCAGGTGACCCAACGAGGTGCCTGCCTGCTCTCCAGCCTTGAAGAGAAGGAAGCAGGACTGTGTTTGCAGATTATACGGGCAGGGGCTCGTTCTGCCCCAGCATCTATGCACACGTTTGTAGGAGGGCTGTCATAATCTGGCCCTCCATCTCAAACTGTTTCTTTGCAAAAAGTATGTTAGCTTTAAAGATGAGCTTAAAATAAAGTTATGCTTCAGATGATCATAACCAGTGTCATCTGATCTTGTAAAATTTAAATAAATGTATTCCTACTAAATGTTAACAGACAATTAGCCATAGATTTTATTCAAAATTAGTCAATAATAGGAACAGTGAGAGTAATGAATATTGGAGCTTGTTGTGTAGTTCTTTTCTTTGTCTGGATTTTATACGCTCTGTCAATGAACTTGGAGGCTTGACCTGTCTAAAATATAATTAATTTTTTAAATGTCATAGGTCTGGTTGAGCCCATCCTGAGCTCTGATTGGTAGAAAATCAATTATTAGCCACAAGGGGACAGCTTCCCTTCCAACTCTGCTACTTAAGTACGTAGGAACAAAAGAAGAAGGATAATTGTTACCTTGAATTGATAGTGTAACTGATTGTGATCAATTTTGAGGTGCTTACCGCTTATGTGAATGCCCTTTGGGGTGACTTCATTATCTCCACATATACACTAGAATACTGCAAAAGGTTATGTCTGAAATCGGTGTAAGGATCAAGTGTATACATGTGAGAAGCTCAGTGTGTTAAAAAATAGATGTAAATAGTTTCTGGAGATGAAGGAAAGCAGGAGATACTGCAAAAATAATAATTGCGGAGCTACAAATATGTGTCAAGGTAACTGTGAAAATGAAGCTTGAGTGGTGAGCATGATGATCAGTATGCTGTGTGTAAATATACAGACTTATCCACTGCAGGCACATGTGCAGCCTTACCCACTTTCTCCATAATATGGTAAGATACTTCTAAACAACTTTTCTTATAAGTTTGGCAGACTGGAGGCCAGCTTCCCCCCACTGCCTGGCTAAGAGGCCTCTAGCTCTTGCTGGCGCAACCAGCACTTGGAGATTAAGAGAGAGCTCACTCCTTTGGTCAGTTCAGCCCCTTCCTTCTCTCCTGAGAAACCCATTAAAAATTGTTAAGTGTGCTGATGATGATAAATAATAATGGCAAACATTTCGAATCAGACCTGGAACTACCAAACTCAGTTTGTGTAGACTAACAAATGGCCATTAGACAGTAATGACCTATATTTGATCCCACAAAACCACTTCCATTTTCAAATGCCAAGGATAATAAGACTGTGGAAGGCTTCTGAAAGACGATAAATTTGGGCTTCATCACATCGATAAGGAAGAAAATGTTTATCCTTCACAAAAAATGCCACGCTGTCTGCAATAGACTGCTAGTTCAAGTGTCTTTTCTGATACCTACCATGTGAGAAGACATCTAGTCTCTCAGGTACCTGGACTTGATAATTCTAGAATACCTGTCCAAAAACCAGTCATATGTGGGTGCAGGTGATGAAAAGCTAGCGCGTGCCTCCCTTATGGGGGAACATCAATACACTTAGGGCCTACCCGTTCCAAGTGGGCTCAGTTGAGCTTTGCACAGTGCACTGCTAAGCAGTTTAGCCTACAGATTGGGTTTTACCTGTGAATGTGAGTGTTGTGTAGTCCTCTTTTCAGAGACCAGCAGCCGGTGGGGCAGATCTGGGCACAGCTGGCTCCTATAAGATGCTGCCTGCCAGCAAGGAGCAGAGGGTCACCTTTCTAGGCAGATGGTGACTCATGGGTGCGAGCGTCTTCATAGGGACTGTAGATGTGAGTCTTGGCATGTAGGTTACCAAGCTGGACTGCTGGGCACCTAGCCCTGTTGGAATACTGACAGGGAATCTCTTATCCTGGGTCACTTGCTGCTAGGATACACTTAAGCAGTTCTGAAATAAGTCACAATTGTTATTGCATAGTAAGCTTGTAAATTGTTTTTTAATTTCAGTTTGGATCAAAAATTGTTTCAGCAATGGAAGGGTTGTTCTTGGATGGCACAGTTACACAGACCTGAGTAGCTGGAAATTTTTGTTTGCTAGAGTTTAATAATTGTGTTTAGGATTCCTCTTACTACTAGTTTTGCTAAAATCTCTCAGGAGTGAGAATACACTAAGTTTAGGTGGCTGAGCCCTGACACGGGGCTTTACTAGGTTGTGCTATAGCTGTGTTCCAGACTCTTTCAGTGACAGTAAAGTCAGGCCACCTCCCTGTGTCCTTGCTCTCCTGTGTATCATCTGTTATTTTGATCTTAAAACTCATGCCTTTTGCTATACGTCAGGTACCTTGTGCAGTGAAATATCCCTCTCAGTCGGGGTCCCTAGCCATTGTGGAAGTGTATTATAGCTGTACAAAATTTTGAGGGGGTTCATATAAGACATACAGAAGTGTTCAAGGGTGTTACCATACAGGGCGATGTGATCACATCATTTTTTCCTTATTCTAGTATTTAAATACAAGGAAACATATACAAGAGAGCACAAGCAGAGGAAATAGAACATATTTTTTACAAGCACTAAGGCAAAGCACTACGTACCATTCTAGCTAAGACCCATTCATGTGAGAATTATGCTGAAAACAAAATGTGAGATCTACAGGCATGGTACATGTGTATGCCAGAAACCCTTCCTTACGCAGAGTTCCTTTTATTGATCATGGTTAATAGACAATGTGTCATAGTCCACGTACATGATATTACCTGTGCTTTTGTTACTTCCCTACTGTCTCATAGGACATCATGAACCTTTCTGAACATATGTGAATATGTGTGCGTGTGTGTATATATGTGTGTGTGTGTATATATATATTCAATGTCTCATATTTGAGGGAGGGCATTTGAGTGACTTTTGGTGCTGCAAGAGTGTCTGGCTTGCTGCCTACTTTATTTGAAGCCCAGCAGCAAAACAGGTATTATTTTATATTGCTAAGACTAGGCACACTGCACTTAGCGTAGAATATGATAGCACAGACCTCTTTAAGAAAGTTACCATTGCACAGCTGTAACCCTTCTGTGAAATGGGACTGTCATCTGCATTCCTGATTGTCAGTGGTGCTGGTGAGGATGTCAATTAATGTAACATGCATCCATCTATAAATTTGTACCAGTTCAGCTAAGTTAATGCATGTTTTCTTTGTGCAGACAGGCTTTCTCATCAAGCTGAACCAAAATAAAGCTAGTTTAAGCAAAATACCTCTGCCTGCTTTGGTAGTGAACTATGTTAGTTTAAAATTATACCTTAAGCTAAAAAAATATTATTAATTCTAAATATTTTTCTAGGTTTCTTTTCAGCTTTTTATATTAACAGTTGTTAAAAGAAGAGATTTTCAATAGTCAAAATATAAAAAGATGCTCTAATAAAACACATTTTAGTATATTTTCTTCTATTTATCCTTTTTAAAAAACAAAAGATAAATGAACAAATTGTTAATCCAAAAATCTACTTATAACATGAACATTTAAACAACTACATAACTGCAAATACATATTAAAGTAAGTTCAACAATTTAAAGACAATTATAAATAATTTACAATAGTCATCTAATCGATACTTAAAGGCAAATATAGATTGTATATTTTTCAAATGGATGGAAAAAAACATTCCAGCCATTTGGTGTCTGAAGAAGCAAATGACTGATTACTTTTCTGGTATTAAACTGGGGGACTGCAAACATTAAAAAAAATCACTAGACCTTGAATTATATCAAAATATAATTGGAATAAAATAATTCAGAAGATAATTCAGCCCTGCTACTAATGTAGTTTACACAGATAGCAATGCTAATATTTTTTCCTTTGTTGTAGACTTAGCCAGTTTAACTCTGTGGGTGCCAACCTGACCCTCTGTAGCATGGATGGTTTCTGTTTAAAGGTCAGCTTTTTATTTTAATTTTTTCCCCGTAAAGCGTACTGTATTCTTGTAAGTCTCTGCTGTGACATTCAGAAGAGAAATGCCGATCCTGCAGCACTCAGAAATAAGATTCTTAGGAACTTAAAGGTCTAAATAAACATACAGTAAGAGTTTCCAAGCGCGTAAGAAACTGTAGTTGCTAAAATACATTTGAAAACCTAGTCTTTATTCATTTGAGTAATTCTGAATAGTTTCTGTAAGGTCATGGAGGTGTTTTATTGAGAAATTGTGAAGCAAATAAGGATGACAGTTAGCCTGCCAGATAATGTATTGCGTTGGGTATGCACTTTACCTTTTGAGCGCTGTTTGTTTCTATATCTTGTTTTTTATATCTGTAACAGCTTTGACATGATCAAATCTGTTTAATATCTGGCGTAAGAACAGAAAAAAAATAATGAAGTAGGCAGAGAAAGCAAAGCATCCTTTTCAAATTTGACTAATCACTCAATCTCCAAGCTGATTTTCCCTAAAAAGGGTCTGAGTTTCAGAATTTGCAGGGCTGCCCTTTGAAATTTTCATCCCTTCAAGAAGCTTGTTCAGGAACATAAAACTCAGATTCCCAAAATGACTAGCTGATTCTGAAAACTGTGGCTAATATTTAAAGCCTTTTCAGTCAGCAAACTTCCATGCCTCAAGTACAAACAGATGAATGGAAGTTGTTGTAAGACTGAAATATTTACTCGCTCTGGTCCTCATCTAGGTGACCTGGAGATCAATGAAAACATATTGATGTCTTAGGAGGACAAGGTTCTAAACCAACATGGACGTGCTATACGCCAGCACACATATAGATCCATACCTTACAAATACTGTGCAGTTCCTTACAGATAAAAAGAATATTGTTGGCTAGGTAAGAAAGAATGTGATTTGTTCTTTTGTTACTGGCTGTAGACAGTATTTGAGAGGCTTGGTAGTCTCACAATGAAGCAGAATATTAAGAACCAGAACAAATATTGTGATTTCATCTTTTTTTCACTTTATGGAAAATTCCAAGAAGAGTTCAACTCTGGAAAGTATAGGTTACAGCTAGGAACTTACTTACAGCTTTACAGCTGTACCATGAGTAGTTGAACTGGGGCCATTCATGGCTGCATGATATATAATATTTTTCCCAGTAACTGCAATCCAGCACCAAGCATTCTGAGTGGGGGAACTGTTGTTTTCTTGAGTCTGTCTCATGATAGCAGACCTTGTGTGACAAAGAGAAGGGCTTCTCTAGCTGGAAGAATTCCATAGGAAGCAGGAACACTTTCTTCTGTGTGGGGGACACATATTGTTGATAATCTGATAGATTCTTGTCTGTCTGTGGCAGTATTTAGCTCCTGTTAATTTTGGAGGCAACACGTCTCTCTCTTTTGCCCCTTTTCACTTCAGCTATATGTAAAAAGAACCCAAAATTTACTTATGGTTATGGGAATCTTAGGCTTTTCAATGAAATCGCCTTCCCTCACTGAAAATGCTCCTGTGACAGTGGAGAAAGTCTTCATGGTCTAAGCCATTTAGGGTCCCAGATCAGGAGGCAAATAAAATAACCCAGTATTTTTTTGCCATGTTTTGTTAATGGGGCCATAGTGCAGGTGTGAAGCTACAGCAGTTTAAACTCTGACTTTTTATTATCTAGCTCTGGCCAGAGAATGGAGTTACTGCAAAGAGCTGAGATAGATGAGACAAATTCTGTATCCTCTGCAGTGTCCTATACAAAAAATAAGGTTACACTAACTGCTCTGTCAAGAAGAGATGATACAGTTGTGAGGTGGAAAGAGACTAAAAGGAATGTCAGCTCCAAAATCCAAGGCCCCACATTATCTGAAAGCATGACCCTAAGTTTAAACAGAACATGTCTTACTTAAAATTAGGATTAGAAGGTAGTTTTTTTTAAAACTGTGACAACCCAGCTGACATTTGGAAGTAGTTTCTCTTGGCCTGTTTAGACATTGTATCCTATCCTTGCTAGATTAGCGGGTACAGAGCATGCTTAAGTTGACTAATTAATTTCAAAAGCAGTGTAGAATTGACTAGCAGGTAATTTAATCCAAAATTAATTAAAACTATTGAAATTATTACATTGTTGTTTAATTAATTTTAGTTAATATTGTAATTTTCAGACTAAATTATGCTGATTAATGATTTCTCTCATAAATACCAATAAAATTAATTACAAATTAATTAAATTTGCTAAAAGATTCTCATAATGGACTTCCAGCTATTCTTGATTTTTGCAATAAATAAACAGAAGCATTATTAAGTGGTATATCTTCCTGGGGGAGATATTTAAACATGATATGCAGATATTGCAAATGGAAGGATTTCCCATGAAAATAGACACACTTAATAGCAAAGGCTCATTTTTTTCCTTCTTATAAAAGGAAAAAAAAAAGTCTTCAAAAGCAACATTTTTATTTTATTGTTTGGCAAGACAAAAATGCTTCCCATTCTGTTCCATCTGAGATTTCAGGAAGATTTGTTGGTTTGTTGGCATATGGCAGTTGTGCTTCTTTCCAGTTCCAGTTTCTTTGCATTGTAAAGATCAATTGTAGCAAATGAGAGCATTTCTTTACAGTTGAGCAAAGGAAATCCACTTTGTTATCTGAATGTCATAAGATTTGCAATGGTCATGAGAGTAATTTCTCATGACTACAATTATTGTGCTTAGGGAAGTGGTGCTCGTGTTTACCAAGCTGCATTTCGAGTATACCACTCAGGACAGTGCTTTCCACCTGCTTCCCACTCTGCTAGAACAGAAAAGGTGAAGCAGGTATGAAAAGCTGCAGAATTGCATCCTACAAAGAACTTAATACTAAGCTTGGAGGTCTCTCTTTTTTGCCTTGGCCGGTAATAGCAGCATAGCATTTCAGTAGAGAAATGGATAGTCACAAGTGGATATTTTTTGCATCCTATGGACAAAAAAGAATGACACACATACACACACAGAAGTGCTCTGATGGCTAAACCAAAAACCATAAGAAGTTGTATAGTAGAACACTAGGGAATAATGAATGTACAGGTTCATTGGTAACTTTACTCAAGTATTTCTCAGCTGTCATAAGCTTGCAATCCAAATTTATGTATACATTAACTCCTGGCAAAGCAAGGAAAACCCCCAGGATTTCTGTCCAATGGAAATTCTGATTTTGATCACTGCTTCCATGTCAAATCACACAAAAGCTGCCAACTACCACAATGTTTAGTGGAGTGAACGCCTACAAATAAATTCAATTACATCAAAATCTTTTCTTGCTAAAAGATTTGTATTATGAAATAGAAATGTTTTGTTTGTTTTTTTTTTACAATCACTGCCACATTCAGCTTCTTCCTTATTGTGGTGCCACACCACAAAGCAGGTAATAATAACACCAAACTGAGTGGTGTGGTTGCCACACTGGAAGGACATGATGTCATCCAGAGGGAGATGGACAGACTGGAGAAGTGGGCCTGTGAGAACCTCATGGGGTTCAACAAGGCCAAGTGCAAGGTCCTTCACCTAGATCGGGGCAGTCCCCAATTTCAGTACAGGGTGGGGGATGGTGTGATTGAGAGCTGCCCTGCAGAGAAGGACTAGAGGGTACTAGTTGATGAGAAGCTCAACATGAGTCAGTAATGTGCGCTCACAGCCCAGTAGGCCAACCCTATCCTGCACTGCATTAAAAGAAGTGCCATCTGCAGGTCAAGGGAGGTGATTCTGTCCCTCTATTCCTCTCTTGTGAGACGTCATCTGGAATTCTGTGTCCAGTTCTGGAATCCTCCACATAAGAAAGATGTAGAGCTGTTGGAACAGCTCCCGAGGAGGGCTGCAAAGATGGGGAGATCTTATAGTAACCTTCCAGTACTTGAAAAGAGCCTATAAGAAAGCTGGGGAGGGACTGTTTACAAAGGCTTGTAGTGATAGGACTAGGGGCAAAGGGTATAAACTGGAGAGGGGCAGATTTAGACTAGGCAGGGAAGTTGTGGCTGCCCCATCCCTGGAGGTGTTTGAGGCCAGATTGAGTGGGGCCTTGGGCAGCCTGATCTAGTTGGATGTCCCTGCCCATGGCAGCGGGGTTGGAACTAGATGATCTCTAAGGTCCGTTCCAACCCCAACTATTCTATGATTCTATGATTCTATAATAACACAAGTGATAACAGAGATGACAAGACCTGTAGTTCAGGTGTAATTTTCTCCAGGTTTTCCCCTCTTCTGAATAAGGCACAACAATTGTAAACTACATTTCCCATGATACGCCAACTGTCCTACAGGCCTTAAACTCCCTTAAAGGAAGGAGTAGGAAAGAATCTGAAGGAAGGGGGTTCAGTTGTTGAGTGCTGTGGGTTTTAAAGCAAGCACTTGAGCTGCAGCTCCCAAGAGTCATGTTAGTGCTGGACATAGATATACATAAGATAAGGACATAGATATACATAAGATAAGGATGTTAAAAAATTATTTTGATATAATTCAGCAAGTTAGAATATTTCAATTGTTGCCAGACTGACCTAAAATGATAATTTGAAAATTGAAGATCCTTTGAATATATTCAATTTTGTAGTAAGTATGGGGTTTTTTTGTTTTGATAGAACTGGTGAGGTGGAAATTCTTGTTGGATACCTTAGTTGTTTGGCATGCAGAAACTCCACTGAAATTAGTGATGAGGTGGTCACAATATGGGTTAGCTTATTTTTTAATAGAAGATTTTCGTAAGTAGAACTGTTCTTGTGGTCTCGGTCCTCTCAGGAATGCACTTAACTAATGAAACTTAAAAGCAAGTATTGTCCATTTAATTTTGCTTATGTTCTCTATTTTCTCTGAAATACATTTTTAATTGTGCTATTTCTGAGGAGCTAATGAAGGGAAAAACTTGTTTCTGAAAAATTGAATCACAGCTGTAGTAGGAGATAAGGCTGACATTCAGTTCTTAGAAAGAAGCAATCAATGTTGAATGTATCAGGTGAGTTCATTTCTCTTGCTCTGCTTTAATAGCTTATAAAGAAGATTGATTAAGTTCTTGTCTTATAGATCAATAATGAAATGAAACTGAGCTTTCCTTCGTTCAAGCATGGGTTTGTCATATGCTGAGGAATGTGGAAACTAAAGAGAAGTAACTCTAACTTGGAAAATAACACTGGAATTCTCATGAACTCTTTCATATTATGTTGCTCACAGAGCCTATAAAATGGTACTCATATGATTTGCATGGTGTGACCATACAGCTTGGTTTCTTTTCCCATGCCACTCAGGTGTGTTCTTCATATCCTTACAGTTTGTGCAGTAATGTAGACTGTTGCAAATTGTGTAAGATCTTATAAACTGAGAAAGCAATAATATTTGTGTTTGTATCCATTATGATACAAACCTAGAAGGAGCCAGCCTCTTAGGTTCCACCTAGGTAAGGTAATGGCTGCTTCTTCTGGTCTTTGGAAACTTTAGAAATGAGCTTAGTCTTCAAAATATGAATTTTGAGAAAGTAAGTTTCAGTGCAGTTTTCTGATACCTTTTTTTAGGATGGGAATGGCAAGAAAGTATTCTAGTCTCTCAATTTCCAGGAAAACCGGTTCATTCATGTGTATGGCTTTTTAAAATAATGTAGCACTTTATTCTCTCTACCAGTGCTTCCCAGTTTTCCAAAAGAAACAAAATTTGTGGAATATAGAACAATGTGTGGGTGAAGGGGAACAGGAACTATAAACTGTAGCATTTGTGACAGTGGAAATGTCATGGATATGAGAAATTACAGAAGTAGCATAACATCAGTATTTTATTTGCACATATAAACACTTCAGTATCTTATATGGTGGCCCCTGTTTTTTATTTACTTTTGTTGTTGTCTTTTATGGTTTTGTCACACACCTAAACAGAGTCTGCAGGTCTTGAGACGTGAGCTGCCTTTACAAAGGAGACATTCTTCTCTAGCATAATGTAAGCGTGAGAGACAATTTCAGCATTTATCTCATTTAAATAACACAAAAGCAGAGATATTGCTTCTATCTGTAAAAGGGTAGTCAACACATGTACTGTGGAGACATCCAGGATGCTAATTTTCTGTAGACAGCACTAACTATTCAACTAGCTGCACAGTTCTCATTTTATTTTTATGTATATACAAACACAAAATTTTTTTTTCTTTCAAGCAAACTTACTTTAATAGTGCTGAACAGAACACAAAATCCAGAGATGAAGGCTGGCAAAAGCATTATGTGTTGCTTGTAAATTCCTGCTGCATTCTTAATGTTACTAGAGTACATACTCAACTTTAATCTTATTGATTTATTATTGATTTTTGTTAATAGTGAAGTTTCTTGATACAGTGTGACAGACTGCTTGTATCAGCAATTTCAATTAGTTCTCTAAATAACTGATTGTATAGACTGTCAACTTCTGTCTTTTCAAATTAACTTTCATATCTGAAGTCTTGAGTGTTCAATTACATCAAGTAACTTTAGCTGGGCTTTTCCTAGCCCTACAGTGACATGCAAACACTGAAAGAAGATATGTTGCAAACAGAGTCTTTTTTTCTTTTCCCTTGTGCCCCTTGGCAGAGATTAGGTGTAATGACAGTGTCTGCTTGCACAATGCCTGGTTTATCTGGTGTCTTTACCAACACAGCATCTCTATATGGGCAGGGAGAAAAGGGCCAATAGGTGGCACAGGATTTACACTTTGCATTGAGGGCCTTGCAAAGGTATTATGTGCTGTGATACCACCTGTTTTAAATCTTTGGTATTTGCAAACTGTTCATACTCAATATGGTTAGGAAACTTTATGTAACACAAAAAATCCCTCTGCTATTGGTAAATACCTTTCTTCCTCTAATAACAGAGTTATTGACAGTTGGTCTTTCTTCTAGCTTTGTGTCCTAAAGTTGTCTTGCAAGAGCCATTTTTCTATATTATTATAAAAAATCCTAACTTTGTGATTCTGTATTTTTGATTTTTTTTTCTTTTTATTATTTGAAATAGAGGACTGTTTCATGATTGTCTGCTATTCATTTTATACATGATTTGGCTGCTTTTTAAAAAAATTAAAACTGAGGATGTTCCTAGGGGAACAATTCTGGTTTTTTTTTTAATGTTTCAAAAGAAATGGCATGTGATGGAGATCCTTACAGATATTCTGTGTTACTGGGAAGAGATGCAACTCTCATAAAGATCATTAAGAGAATAACAAGAAGAGTGATCATATTCCACCTGTAGGTTTTCAGCCATGAATTTGAATTGGTATGTGACTGGAGTCTTAATGTAATAATAAAAACAATTGGGGACATTCATTCTTTGGTAATCAGGAGACAAAACCACTGTGCATTACACAGTTCCAAAATGGAACCTACTGACGCATACTACAGTACTTTCACTATCACAGTTTGCTTTTGTTAGAAGTTATGTTTTCTTTTTTGAGAGAGAAAATTAGTCTTTATGTTTCAATGAAGTATTTGAACACAGTACAAATAACATCTGTTGCACAGAAATGCAGTTTTGAAAGTTATTTGCATTTTCACGCATCGAGCTTGGTTTCAGGAAAAAAATCACACTTAATTGTACAATTATGTGCATTGGATGCACTTAATGCAGTTGTACAGGGTTGCATAACAGCATGAAGGAAAATTCTCAGTAGAGTTGTGTATGAAGTGAGATTCGTAAGGTTGTGCTGCTCTGGTTTGAAGTGAGTGAGGTTGTGAAAGCGGTGGCAAGGATGCGTCGAACCTGACTTAGTCTACTCTGTACAAAAGCCCTAAATGGAAAATTGTACCTTGTCAGTTCCTCTCTGTCAGATCAGTAAGAATAGACACTTTTAGGTTCCTTATCATGATAAACTAAGTTGAAACACTCCAGTATCTGTTTTGAACTGGAAGTGCTAGATGTATTCACACCTATAATGACAGCAGTTGTATTTTCAGTGAGGAGTAAAGACATGCCTTCCTCCTCCTTCTTTGGCATGAAGTCATCTATATGTGAGAGGAATTATCTAATTATGGATGGTTAAAGGTACATAACTGTGATTTGCTCATAAATTCCTAGTGTGGATGCTCAAATCCAGGTATCTCTTAGAAGTATAGTCATGGAATCAATGTATCTAGTTAATCTCAGGCAACTAAATTTCTAGTAACAGAGGATTTTGTTACTGCTGTTGTTGTATTGTTTTTCTCCAAACTCCCTTTTTCTTCCAACAATAATTTGCCTGCATTTATTTCTATCATTGGTTATCTGAGACTTTGTGACTCTTCCTGAAGAACCAGAAATGGCTCGGGTTGCTCACCACAGAGGGTGCCCAGAGTGTGCAAGAATTCTTGCCCTGTCTGCTATCTACATAGCAAATGTAAGAGATTGGTTTAAATGTTTCTCATGATGCTGAAGTACTGCAAACTCACAATGGGTCATAAAGTCTGAAGGGAGTGTTGATATTAACACTGCTGATATCCCAGACCATTTTTCAGGCACAAGAGCCCTTCTTGGGACCTACAGCTGAAGTGGCAACTTTAGGAAGGGTGTCCTAGCTCTCATTCCAAAGGCCAGCTTGCTTGTGTGGACACATTGGTCTGTTTGGTAGGTTTTTGGTAGCATTTTTTTATTCTTTGTCCATTTTCCAAATGTATTTTCCATCAACTGATACATCTGTCCTGCTGCAGGCAGGTGTGTTAACCATGCAAGTTAAGACATATATTTGGGGTTTTTTTGAGTTAGAAAACAAATGCATCTGCTGAAAATAGATAGAATGGTCCTGAACAGAACTTGGTTGTAGAAATTTTGTCTGAATGTTTTCAATGAGTATATTGGATACTCTTTACAAATCAGCAGATGAGAAACAATTACTTTGCAATAAAGTATCCTCAAGGCAGTGAGAGATCACATTAAATGATGTGGTTTAACTGCAGATTCTGCAAATTCTGTGAAGAACATCAAAGCACTCTTAATTTATCATTGCTTATTTTACTGTTAATTAAAAAATGAAAAGTCAGATTGAAACTGGTCCTCAAAAACTTCAAGGAGTTGTTTTATTTTCAACATTTTTCCTTGTAAAATTACTTTCTTTCTAAAAATCTTAGTTCTGATTAGATTAAGTATAAAGCTTTTTTTCTTTCATTAAAAAAATAAATCCATTAGATATCTTAATTGAGAATAGTTAATTTGGAGCAAAATCTAAATAGGGCTGACTGCTAGCAAAGTATTTGCAATTCTCTGAGAGTATTATATACTTAATGCCTCCTAACTGTTGTCCTTTGAGAACCATGGCTGCAACTGTGTAGCTGTCTCTATTCTTCACCTCTGCAATGTTTTCAGTGTTTTTAAATTTTGGGCTTGGGTTCTTCCCACACCTCCTTTTTTTCTTTTTCATTAGAGAGACACCTGTGGTGAAGTGGTTTTGTTTGGATTTTTTTGTTGTTGTTGTTATTGGCCTGGTAAACATTTGCATTTTCCTCTTGCAGTTCAGTCTAAGTGGAGCCTCTGGCATGTTGGTAGTTCATTTCACTCTGTAGCCTGTGTTTTTTTGTTTTTTGCACAACTAATTGAAATTAGTAATCAGCCAAATCTTGTATTAGATGGAGAAGGTCACTGGGTTGGAGACGTCTGGGGAATGGGTCAGGATTCCACATTCTAGTAGCTTTCCAAAAGTTGTTTGTACCTTGGCACATACTCAGGGACCTGTTACCTGTGTGCACAGGCACCTAAACTGCCCATGACCTCAAGGCACAGTTGTATCTGCAGAACTGTTCCCACTGGCCACCCGCTTTGTGGCTGCAGGGATCTTCCTTCTCTGAAGAGAGGGCTGCAGGCTTGATTCATGTGTTAGATCATTAATGTTGAAATCCGAAGCATTAGGTAGGTGCACACTTGGCAAGCTACCGCTTGTAGATGAATGCTTGCTACAGCATGCAGCACCCTGCATAGAGCCCAGACCTGCCCCTCTTCCAGGACCCCCAGAAACAGAGTGGTGCCTGTGATGTGTTATCCTCTGTAACTCTTCCCTTCTGCTTCCAGAGTGGCACACTGTAATTTGTTGACACCAACTCAATGAATGTTTTCATGAAAGAACAAAAAAGAAATGTTGTAACACTACCCTGTCTAAACATATGGTTATTATTCAGTGTAGTTAAATTTTGGAGTCAATTATTTGTGGAGAACCCAGACAGCTATGTGGAATGTAAACCAGCAAATGAGAGTCACACCTCTGTCTTGTCAGGCAAATAACAACAAAATGATGATGATAACAAAGTTCAGGTAAGCCTTTCAAGTCAGAGAATATCCTGCAGTACCAAACACTGGTTTATCTTATTACTGAGAAGAGAAGCCTGAAAGGACCAGTAATTGTGTGCAAAGAAACCCCAAAACCCAAACCAACAACCAACCAAAACACTCTCCTAAGCCTGAACTAGAAGAGAAACACTGTTTGGAAAGACAAGCACTAGAAACTCCCAGCAAAGTGCTGGCATCAGCTGCTTTCAGCCAGCTTTGGGCTGATGTGGGTTCCTTTTAAAAACATGCATTGGTTGGACTAGGCTATACATCATTAGGCTTTGGGCACACTCTCAGTTTTTAGCAAAAGGACACCTCCGCAAGCTTGGAAACGCTATGAGGAAGTTCAGCAATGTACAGTATTAAGGGGTGTTTGTAACCTGCATGAGGTTTCCTGAAATGTATGCACATGTTTAACTTTATGCACTGTAAGTAACCCCATTGACTTCCGTGAGTGCTCATTTTTGTAAGATTCAGCTTATATGCAAGTCTTGACACTCCTGGTGCATCAAATGCTTGCTTTTAACAGTTCCTCTGAAAGCTAATAGAGCTGTACTTTGAACTTCACAGTTATAATTCCCTGTGTTTAGCTTGTGCAACCCCATGGATGCTGAAAATGATGGCCACAGACTTACTGCAGTGAAGACAAAATGCTAAGAACATGGCAAAAACCATGCCCTATCTTACTTGTAAATGCTGAAAGAGAAAATATATCTCAAGTCCTCTCAGACTTGCACCCAATTCTGCTGCCTTTTACTAAACTCCTTTTGGCTTTAATCAGAACAAAATTTGGCTTACTATGTAATTTTGAAGCTCCATGACATTATACTGATTAATTTTCTTATTTTTAAAACTGAGTAGTTGCTTTAAAGCACAGTATGTATTCCTTTTCCTATCTTAATTTAAGTCTGATTCTGCACTCTTTCCACAAGCAAAATGTCTTCTGAGACTATTTGAAGATTTACTTGTGTGAGCACTGCAGGGGGGCTTGAGTTGTGATACACAGGATGCTTCAGATAAAGCTGACTTATTACATGGTCTAGCAATATCTTTCTAAATATTGAAATGAAGTACTTACTAGTCCACTGCTGTACATACCATGTGGGATATATCACAACTATTCCTGAACCTGTGTCTGAGACTGCTTTATGCATTAAACACAACAAGAAAGTCAAAGGTGTGCATTACATTAAGATAACATTCTTTAAGGGTCACTGAAGGCATCTGCCTGTGCATTGTATCTCAGACTGCATTTCAGACATTTATCTCACAGGAACATGTGTGTATTTGTTTTGTTACCTAATCATAAAGTGGCATTTAAAAAAATTGTGTTTTCCTATTACCTGATGAGGTCATCTTGCTATATATGCAGCTGGGCAAGGCTGAAAATACACAGTGCCTTGCAGCTGGGGAAGGCTCAGTTGCAGCAGAAAATCGTGAGGACATTTGGTCAGTCTGGGATTCAGGACATACTGCCTGTTTCTGAAGGGGCTTGCTGGGGGGAAATCATTGAAAAAAAAGGTGCTGTCCACAGAACTGTCAAATGGGCCTATGACATACTGGGCATCAGTGCTGTTGTCCCAGTATAAGTCTGGTACCGTCATCAGCAAGATCGCTGCAGAGATGCTCTGTTTACTCCCTCTCATCTCCTGTCACAAATGTATTATTCCCTTTGTTATTTGGACTCAGTCAGAATGTTAATTCTAGGAGAACCCTGTTTCCTGTTAAAAAGTCATTTTTCTGCTAGCATCAACCTCAGTTAATAGAAGGAATGAATCAAGATTACAAATGCCTTAAAAAGTGCTCTCTCAGGTCCCTATCATCCAATTCCCACCTAGTTTTTAGGGTCATGGGGAAGAGACTCCAGTCAGCTTCACATTTCTGTCTTTTTAATCCACTGAAAATCTTTAAAATACAGAAAAGCAAACTATTAATATTTTAGAATAGGAACTATGAGGTATATGCCATATAGAATTGAAGAACATGAAACTGAAAAGATTAAATAATCACAAGCAGAGCCTTTATTTTTTCTGACTCAGTTCTCTTCTAATTTGTCAACAGTTGATTTCCCTTTTTTTTTTTGTTTTTTGTAATAAGGCATTAATAGGGGTGGTTTGTGGTCAGAGGTGCAGACTTCCATCATGGGGATAAAAGTCTCTTTACAAGAGTCTCAGCCAACGTGTAAATACAGATGACAGGCAAAAAGTTCGAAGTACCCTTTCCTTTTCAGGGACGGTGCCAGCACAAGGGCTGACAGAGCCTGACTATGCTGCTTCTTTGGCAGGTAATGTTCTGGTTCTGAATATCTGGGCAGGAGGGGAAGGAAACAGTGATAGAGGATAATGTTTATCTGGCAAGAGGGAAGAAAGATTCAGGAGAGAGCAGAGAACTGTGTATACACAGGGCACTGCGATATGCCACGGTGTGTGCTGCATGCAGGGTGCTGGGAATTTAAACCTGAATGATTCGTGCGGGGCAAGAGGATGCAAGTGTGAGATTTTTTCCTTTTAAAAAGACAAGATTCAAAGTAGCTTTGTAAATTCATAGTCATCTGTCATGGAAAGGAGTGATTGCATTTGAGAATTCTCTGTTTAGCAAAATGGGATAGTTTTTTGGAAAGCTCTAAAATAGGCTACATTAGAGTTTAGAGCCTTTTAAGATCCTCTCATCCCTGGTTTTGAGATGCATACAGTAGTCATTTTATTCCTGAAGCTTGCACATTTTAGCAACACTAGCTTTTAATTCATTATACAGCAGTATGGAGCTGTTGAGAGAGACATAGCAGCTTGATTCATTTGAAATCCTAGGACAAATAGGCTTTAAAAAGCAAATGCATTCATTCTGACACTAATTATGTGTCTTTCCCACATGTCGTAGTATCTTGTGTCACAAATTGCTCTCATTTGCTACTCAGTGCAAAATGTCTGAGAGATGATGAGTGCAAAACAATGTGCTTTAACCAGGTGTAGGACAGGTCTAAAACCGATGGAGAGTTTGGGAGCCAAACAAAACAAGAAATGTCACACTAAAGGGCTCAAAAAAATCTTTCAGCAGGTATTAATTTTGCTAGATTTTAGGTAGAATTGCAGCTTTGCAGCACACAAAGTATTCTGCAACATGCCCAGGAAATAGAGAAGAGCACCAAGGTCTTACTTGTTTTGTTTGAGGTTGTTTGTGCTCTAAACTCATAACAATGAGCATCTTTCCATGTAAGATGCTGATGACCTTGCTAGCGTCTTAGGAATATGTAGGCTTTTTCCCAAAGAAAGTGTAGGAGTTAAACTGAATGCAAATATGCTTTTCCATGTATGTGAATGCAAAGGATTTCATGTATTTAAGTGAATTAGAGAAACCTTGTGTTACTGAGCCAGTGCTTGTTGCTAGATAATGGACAAGAGTGGTATTGCTCTTCTGTAACTAATCCTGTAATAGTGTCACAGGTTATTTGGTGCCAACTGGTGTTTCTGTTCTCCTCAGGAAAGAGCAGCATTTCTAGCTCAGAGTAAAACTGCGAGAAATTAGAAGTTGACAAAAAAATCCAAGAAGAGCAAAAAGAAATCATTAAAATCAATGATTGTTTTACACTTTAAATAAACTGCATCCATATTTCCTGGGTGAAGCAGAGGCAGCTCCATTATGTCAAAGAGTTTTCAGCAGCAACATTCTTTTTACCTGTGTCGCAGCGTTCAAACCTGGCATGCTTTACACGTAATGCAGTTTGACAGTTCATTTGAAATAAATGTGCCGATAACCCTTAAAAGTGGTAATAAAATACTCTTTGCTCTACTGTACAGATGATTAATACCACTAAAGTAATTAAATTCCATTAGGCTGGGGTTCACATACCCAAGGAATTGGTGCCAGGATTTAGCAGATCTCTAGTGAGGACAAAAGACTAATGCCTTTTAAAGCCGTGTTTCACAAGTAAAATCCCAGGAAAGTCTATATTAACTTAGGACATCTGCTTGTTGTGATTGTTTGAGCTATTGATGCATTGGATCATTAGCAGGGTAGTGTGAACTACTGTTTTCCTGTTGACAAGGATCTCTCACCAGGAGCTGCTAGATTTCTGTGAAGGGAGAAAAAGCAAAACAGGGCAGCCAAGCTGGGTCTTGTGCATGGGCTTTGACTTACAGAATTATTGCTAACTGTATAGTCTCTGATGGTAGGAAACAGCATTTTGCCCCCAGCCATTTTTCCCAAGATCAGAGCCAAAGTAACTCTGTCTCCTGCTGTTTTGTAGCTGTAGATTCTTAAAGACTGGCATTATTGTAGTCGATGAACAGTTTGCCCCCTTTCAGATGGCTGCAGTAATGACCCACAGGGGAGGCAGTGGTTAGGCAATGCTGACAATGTGACCAGGTGCTGCAACATAAGCATTTCATTAAATATTGAAGCAATGGTTTTCAGTTACAGTGGCAAAAAGGAAATTTGGTCTATGTCCAAATATGTGGGGTTTTTTTTCTTCTTTCAACCTCTTCTAATCACATTATTTTTTGCATGACCTTTCTCCTGCTAATTAGCTGCTGCCTTGAAAAGCATTGTGGGTAATATATCTAAGGTAATTCAACATTCCACTTTACACGCTGGTAATCATTCTTAATGTATGAATGATTTATTTACTGCATATTTTTTCATGATCTTAAAATATGCAAACTACAAAACCCCCCTATCTTTTGTTATTACCATTCTTCAGATCTACAAAATAAATAAAAAAAAAAGAAAGAAAATAACTTGGATTTCTGTTTGACAGCAACGAAAGCCTTGCACTACAACCTGTATCATTTCAATGTAAGCTATTGTAACCATGTAGGAAGGGGTGAGTGCAGTAAGTGTTGTCAGCAGGCGCAAGATTGGTCTGAAGGCTCACTCCTGTCTTGGATACCTGTGTGTACTGCCTGGTGCGTGCTGTGAAGTCAGATACTCTGTATGATCACAATAGATAGTACTAAGATGTACAGGGCCAGCCGGTGCCTACGCCCATGGATCTGAGTGTAGGATCAAACATCACCTTGGATAAAACCCAAGGAAATATTTAGCTTTAAAATCCTTGCCACCCTTTATTGCAGGATAACATTTTGAAAACGTAAATGATGAAAATAGCACCAGAAAGGTGTACACTAGGAGCTTATGCGCACCTCCTTTTTTTAACAAAAGCAGAGGGACATGCACTTCAGGAAAATTAGTTTTGAGGGTTTTAATTTTTTTTGTTTGCAATCATTTTCATAGCTTCATAAGAAAAGGTTAAGAGCATTATAATGTTTTAATCTAATTTTATGGTGTGATGCAATACAACTGTGCTGTGATATATATATATAGCATATTTCTTGAACAATTTGGCAGCTTTCATTATGCTACCTTTCTCTTTATTAATGACTGTTTACAAAATCATACATAACGTTAGGTCGCTTGTAAGTGCAATCATTTTTTAAATACGAGACATACTTTTTTCTATTCTTCACCATGTACCAAATACATTTCTATTCAGTGCAAACTGTTTCTATAAATGGGATGCTGCATGTCACAGCTTTTTTTCATAGCTTAAAAACTGTTTACAAATATGCAGGTATACAAACAGCCAGAAAAATATTTTTGGAGAAAAGAAAACCATATTGCTCTACTAAGACCTGTGATTTACACATGCACTGTTAGAGACTTGAGGAGGAGGTCCTGTTAAAAGTTAGAATTGTTTGTAGTCTAATTTCAATACTTCATATGCTGAGATAATATTTTGCCTTCACTAAAAGTGTTAAAATGATTTTTAAGAATCATAGTCTGTTTTTTCCCCCCTTTCCTTGAAAGGAGCTATTTTTCTTCAATTTTTTTTTTTAAAGATTGTTTGGGATTTTTTTTAAGAAAAAAACCCAACTACTAAAAAAAGTCAGAGAGAGGAGAAAGGCCACAGTGTGTATCAGCGTGTGTATTTATCTAGCAAGAAGGAAAATGTCATATCAGGATTGTTTTATTACATTAGATCTTCCTTCATTACACTTTTTAGCCAGTGGTGTGATGCAGAAATCTTGCTATAGTTGTAAGAAGGAAAGGCAGCAATTGGTTATAGCTTTAGAATTATGAACTGCAGAAGGCAGGATCTTCTATGCTACTGGAAAAAGCAGATAAAACTGGTAGTGTATTAAAATGTTTACCATATAACAATATTATGCTTGTGAAATTGCTATGATTATGTATCTTAAAATATGCCCTTTTGAGAACTGGCCTAGTTCTTCACTTACAAGAGCCAGATAAAATTGGCAAAGTGTCAACAGTCAAATCAACAGTTATTTCACTAAGAGGTCCTGTTTAACCACAGGGATTTGAGAATTTCAGAGAAAATGCCATTTGCAGAGGCTATATTAAAAGATGCAGTGAGTCCACAGATGAAGTAGTCTCACAGCAAAAAATTTATTATGGGATGAAAAATACAGGGTTCAATTCTTGCAGCAAACCCATGACAGCTATGGAGGTTTTATATAACTAAGGTTGAACCAAATTTAGCTCATGTCCACCTCTCTGCAAAGCAGGAATTACCATTAGAGAACAACTTTCAGATAAAAGTTATATATTTATTTTTTATGTATGTATGTTTTTATGTTATGCTATTTCATGTTATTATTTTAATTTTTTTTATTATAATCTTTAGAGCAAGAGTTTAGTTTCAAAACATAGTTTATTCCCCCTCCCCTACGTCAAAATCCATTCTGGATTAGCAAGATTAGAGTTTCCTTGACAATTATAACTTGACAAGCACTAAACTCTGATTCACTTACATGATTGAAATGAGTAACACTAGCTGTGATTCTTATCCAGACTTTTAGGGTGCCTGCGATTTTCTCTAGCTTTTATCCTTTAAACAATTTATGGAATGCAAAAATTCAATATCCTCAATTACTGCTTCATAGTCAGAGAACTTATTTTCTATCACTCCATTGGGGAAGAAATCATCTAATGTGTATATGTGCATTTATATATGTACGTATATAAACATTTATAGTCATATTTTTTAACTCCCCAGCAAGGTGACAGGAAATGGAAAACAAGAAGTCGGCTTATATGCAAACTATGTGCTGTTATTAGGGTTATTTTTTAAAAAAGATATTGGGCGGTCAGTAGAGGGACTTGGGATATGGTGGGAATATTTTAGAAATGCTTTTGGCTGATCTACTGAAAACTGTGACAATTTCCTCATCAAAATAAATCACCGCATCTACCCCACAAGTAGAAGGCAGCGTGATCTACTTTACTTTTTACCAATGACTTTTATTCTTGAGCCCTACTAACTCAAGCATTATTGTTAGATCAAGAGGAGGATTTGAGCTGCTCTTTTCTATTAATCTGTATAAAATTTACTCGCCATAAATGGCTGTCTGTCTTAATGGTGGAGCTTTGTTATCTCTTTGTTTTGTGGATCTTAAGTTTTTACAAGCCATTACCAAGGTATTTGTGCAGTAATGGATCAATCACCACCCTGTCCACCTGCTCAGAATTATCTGTCCTTTTAATATATTATTAATGTCTTTGATTTGCAAAGTACAAGATTGCAGAGGCTATTTGTAGCTGTCTGTGTTGTACACTAAGAAAAAAAAGAAAAATAAATGGCTTTATACAGAGGCATTCTCCATGAACAAATATTTTCCATACTGCTGGATTGAGGAAACAGAAAAAATTAAATTGAGGACTTTACGGACCAGAACTATTTGTACAGAACTTCAAAAAAAAAAATAAAAATTGAAGACTAACAATACTGTAAAATGCTGAAGCCTCATCTTGGTTTTAACACCTCACCTTGCATTTGTATGCCTTTTTAGCTCTCCTGTAATAAACTTTCAACATTGATGAGTTATGGATGCAGAGAAACCAAGGAGCTGTGTTTTTGTCTCAGGGTGCACGTTTGCCGCTTTGCCATTCCTTTACATTTTCATTCTTCATGCTGATGAGTCAGTACAGATTTATATTACCATGTTATTATGGATAGTATAGACTGAGTCTCCTTGAAAGTAATGGCATGTGATTGCTTACCCCATTACTTTCAATGGGACTAAGTCTATGTCATCCTTAGGGACTCTATCCCATTGAAAGTAATAGTCTGAGACTGCCCACATTGTTACTGTGCTTTAAATTGGATTGAATTTATACTGATCTGTAGAGGCCTGCCACAAAAAGTCTCATTTTTAAGACATAAAGTTGATAAAAGTTTTTTTGCCAGTGGTTGGAAAGTTTAACGGAGTGTTTGAAAGTATGTTTATAATATTAGAGAGATGGTTTTATGTTGTTCATAGTCCTTAGCATTTGACCTTAACACAGTCAAAGGAACCCCTACAGTAGCACATTTAATAGAGGATATTTTTCTTATGCTTTCCTTTAATTTTTTCTTGTATATTTCCATTTTAAAACTTTTAGGAAGAGTTTAATGACTGCTGCATTATATTCTATTGGACCTTGCCAGTGCCTGTTTACTTTCTTATATCTCTAAAATACTGCCATTAAAACTTGTATAAATTATTGTGTATTTTTTTGAGGAAAATCACTCATTGCTACTTCTAATAATGAAAATATATTACGCTTTCTTTAAGAACAAAGTATCCATTCCTAAAGCAACATACCTTTATCCTACTAGCATAGAAAATCTTTCTGGAAAAGAAAAATCAGTTAATGCAAAAATAAAGCCATACCCATATTATGGCCCTCCTTCTGATGCTAGCATGTCTGTTAAATTTATTTAGAACAAGAGCTTTACTTCTTACCTTACTAATGTTAGGTGCTAATGTTCCCTTAGAAAATCAAAGTGCATTTTTTATACTTTTACATTGCCATGAAATGCAACCAGATAAAATGAAATCCATTCCAGAAAGATTAATGTCACAATGATAATGCACTGGATGAAACGGAGAGACCAAACCTCTGTTTTTGTTCAAAGCCATGATCAGTCCTAAGAAAAGGAAATGTTGACTGATGAAATGAGCAAATTTAGCATAGGAATCAAAAAGGTATATATGTATCCTTCTCACAGATGTACATATGGTAAAACAGAAATGACATACGTATATCTCAACTATATATTCTACCCACTTCCACTAAATGTAAGCTGTAGAATAAATACACAGTACGCACCCTATATAATCTATAATGCATCATACAACATCATATGAGAAATGCACCTTTCTTTTTAGGTAATCACCATGACATAATTTATTTCAAAAGAGATCACAGCGCCACAGCTGTTACTAGTGATTTAGTAATTGAATCAGCAGTAGCATTTTATACATACTTATATTTATTAAAACCCTTCAGAAGCATTAGAACACATTTCAGTCCCATGGAATGAAAGAAAAACATGTCTTTAAAGGGGCATTACAGACTTTGTTTTATGTTTATTGGAGACTGCAGTATGGCCAAATGTCATAGCCAGTCCCAACTCACTGTAACTCAAGCAAATAAAACATGCATATAGCCCTCGACCCACAGCATAATATACCTTCTTTCATCATTGTCATTATTGTAATATTCCCACATGTCATTTTATGTAACACTCAGAGCATGTATACATGTACGTGGGCAATATGCAGGTGTATATTTTTAATATGCGCTCATATGTCTGTATCCCTCTATTTATTGAATGCTTATACAGTATTAAGACTGTTGTAATATTTTTTCCTATATTACTTTAGCAACATCTAGATTTTTAAACCAAAGTGGAGATTGATTGTCTTATGTGCGCTACATATGTGAAAAATTGGTTCCTAATATGGAGTCTTCATGTGGCAGGAGGACTAGTGTCATGTCATGTGTCAGCTAACTAGTTTCAGAGGAAGTTTTCAGTAAAATTTATACATTTATTATAGTAGGACTGCTGCTGTAGTTGCCCTCTGAATGTGAGATATGGAAGGATTAGGTCATTTCCTTTATCAAATAAATTTATATAGCTAAGAAATGAACATGTCCACTTTTTCAAGCTGTATCAATAAAACATATTCTTTCTCCTTATGATCCTTCTTTCTGCTACATTTTTATGCACATTGCATTTTAAAGAAATATTTTATGAGTGTGGGTGCAGTAAAGGCCACCCAGATGGCTGTAAGGAATAAGGTGATTATTTATAAACAGAGGGGCAGAGAGAGATCTAAAGGAGGGATTATGGAGAGGAGATTGTGGCCTTGCAGTCTAGGAGTTGTCCTAGCTATCAAAGCTATATCGGCTGCCAGCGATGCATTAAAATGTGAGTAGATGGATGGAGAAGAGGCAGAGTTTTGAAGTTCCATTAAAGACAGGGCAAAATACTTTAATTTCTGGTGATGATGACAGGGAAGCTGCTGGAGCGATTCATAGAAAGTCTTAAGGAATTCATATTGATGCAGAAGGAACATGATCTCAAATACCATGCTTGAGTTTTATTTCAGGAGACTGTAAATAAACTGGTGTTGGGTAAGATTGGCCCAGAGATGCTGGAAGCCACTGCAGTAACATGAGCTCTGTGGAAATGCAGAAATGGCAAATGCATGCAGTGTCTTTTGGTTTGGGATACCTAATTTGAGTACTCTTAAAAGGTGCCATCTTCCTGAAAGTGCTGACACCTGCTCAATAATCAGGGGCAATAACAGCATTTTTGATTGTGACCCTAAAATCTGAGGTACAGAATATCATCAGTAATTTGAAAAAAGTTTAACCCAGTACTTTATGTGTTCAGTATGAGTGAGGAGTATTAAAATTTGGAGTTCAATTGGGAAGGAAATACTGTTATTTATTTTACAGACTAACACTCCACTTTATGCGTATGTATATACTTAAGCACAGATGTATCATTTTGGACTCATCAAAAATTTATTTTCTGCCCTAACTGCGCTGTAGCTTTGCTTACTCTCGTAAACTCTTCTCCTAGGGATGAATGCTTCTTTCAACCAGCAGTCACACTATCTCTGTAACAGCAGTCATTTCCCTAATTACCTGGAGCCCTGCGGGGCCAGATCCTACTGTTCTTGTTCTGGAAAGATATAGATATTGACACGAATGGGTGAAGATAAGAAAAAACTTTCTATAGAGGACCTCTGCCTGCCATCAGAATATTTCTTGTACAAGCCCACTGCTCTCTCTTGAAAACTAATTAGTAGCAGTACAAGTATATTTGCTCCACTATCATGCAGGCACAGTTTCTCATTGTGTCCATTCTTCTTTGGCACAAGGTGGTTAATTCCAACAAGCTGGTTGTCTTTCTCCCTTGTGACAACTCCAGCAGGTGATGGTGTGGAACTGGGAGAATTGTGTTTTGGAGGAACAGTTTTTCTTCACCACTTTTGATGTAAAATGCCTCAGGGTAAATCCATATACTAGCAGACAATCTGAATTTGTAGTTGGCAAAGTATCTGAGCTCTTAAGATATTGTCTACTGTATAGCGTGTAGCAATGTCAAGGAATCCTGCTCCATAGCAGTTGCAGGAGTTGCCTGAGGTGGACAACAGGACATTTCATCCCAGTGGAGCATCTCCAGTGAGCCCATTCATGGCATGGTCAGCCATGGACCCCTCTTCTCCATGAAACACCTTTGTATCATTATGACAAATACTTTTAATGGTTCTTACTAGTGCGTATAGTATGGTCTCATAGATCTCTTAGCTTTATTTGTATTCCCAAAGATAAATCTTTAATGCTAAAAAGGGCTGTTTCCTTTCTTTGTTCTTAGCTTATAACACAGAATGATAGCATCATGCTGTAGTGGCTTTTTACTGTTACATTCAAGTGATAGTACCTTGTCATGATGCACTTCTCTGGAAGGTATCTGGTCACAAATGCTACCTCTTTCCTGTACCCAGGTTCTTTTCCTGTAGGTGTGCACAATGCAGTACAGGAGGTAAGCAACCCTCTTAAAGCTGTTGAAATAGCCTGAGCACGGGGCTATTTTGTCTAATGCACATTTTCTCTTGAAAGGTATTGGTATTTCATGCAGTGTGTGATACGCAATGCAGTATGATAAGCCCTGTTCCTCTAAGAGATGCAAGAGACATGCATGTTATGTGGGTTCTGTGGCTCCGATACTGTAGAATACAGAGTAGTTACCAAATGGGATGGCCGTATTGTGGCTAGAAAGGCCTCATGCAGCCTTCTAACCTGTGAAACTTTCTTTTTGCCTCCAGTCTCTTTCTGTAATGATGGATCTCAAGAAGCGGACTGGAAGATTGAGAGGGAGATTGGTATTAGAGGATTCCTGCTGAATGATGTCTCTTTTTAGGACATTGGGTCTTATCCTTTAAGACCTGCAGTGTCCATAAATACTGAACATTTCCTGACCTGGCCATTTAAAATACACTGTGCTTTCATCCCTTGTGTCTTTCATAAAAACTACTGGAAGAGCCAAGTGTGAGGAGGAATCATGCCCACAATTAACGATAAAGTTTCCTGAATTGCACCCAGCCATTGCATCACTTCCTAAAATGATGTTAAGATCTTGGAATTGTATAGCAAAATGCTGTAGCAAACAAATAACTATACATAGACTTTACTTTAAGGATTTTTAACTCTTAACACTACCGTTGCCACCCATGTTGTAAGCCAGTAATACACAACCAGCATTGAAATGATTTGTGGTGATGATGCTTGTGCTAAGCATGGGATGGGTATAATGGAACCAAAGAAATTTTGAAAATTTGTTTCAATTGTGATTTTTTTTCTTTGTTGCTTTTGTATATATTTTATATGTATTTTTAAAACTTTGGCAATTTTAAACTAAACCACTAAAGCAGGCGTTACCTTTAATTTATTGCTAGATAAAAAGCAGACTTATTTTTGTACTCAGTGGATTTATTCATCTTAACTCTGTAATTGCTAGCAGTATATGAGCTTATTATATTTACAATTTAGTACAGTTAGCACCAGCTGCTGTGGAGTTAATAGCGGAGCTGGTAGAAAATGACACAAAGCACATAATACATTTAACATGAATTAAATAATAATAAGATGAAAAACATTTTTTTCCGAATCATTCTCAATATTAAATTCTAAAATATCATAGTTGTTTTATCAGTATGGTACCTAAAGGAGGATTCATTTGCTTTGACAAGAGGCACCGACATGAAAGGATCTGCCTTAAATAACTGCACTCCTTGCATGTTATAATAATTTTACAACATGTTTGAACCAGTTTGAAAGTAGTTTGAATTTTTCAGGGATTTGTGACTAATGTAGGGAAAAATCTGTCAAAGTGGGGGGTTTATTTGCCTTATTTCTTCCTCTTGGCTTACTAAAATACAACTGCCTAACGCCATATTTTTAGTGGACTGGGAAAGTACATCCCAACCTTCATTCACCTTGTGATGGGGTAATAAAATAACAGGTCTGACAGAAGGTTTAGCTGAGAAGAGTTTTCAGGAGTAAGTAGCTCTACCTGAAAAGTATCAGAAGTAAAGGTCTCTTCTCTCAGATCTTTATTCTTATAGAAATCCCCCCCTCAAATGTAAATGAAAAAGCTTTTGCAGATTAAACTTCTAAATGCATACATGTTATTGCTATATAGCTTGTAAATTTGAGCTCATATTTACACTCTGTGCTGTGGATTTTTTTTTGGAGGGGAGAGTTATATTTTAAAAATCTAATTTAGAAAATTTGTAAAGGAGCAGAATCACCAAAGAAGAATTTTACCACTGGAGAAGCTAAAGTGACAGCTCAGGAAGTTATTTAAGAGTTCCCAACGGTGTGTTTATTTGGGAGTAGTATCCATGTTTAACAATGCTTTAGGTATTTGCTTAACATTTAGGTAGTGACTTCAGTGTATGTATATGCATAAGATAAGTCCAATCTAAACACTTTAAATGCTCTCTAAAGTGGGAAGACATTTCTAAGGAAAAGCTATTTAAAATGGGAAAACAAACGTTTTGTGTTTTTTGCAATATCTCTTTTCTCTGTGAGAAATTGAAAGTTTGTTTATACTTCTCTAGAAAGACCATTTAGTCACTCAGTTACACTATATTTTTATATTTTCATTTTTTTAACTTCTCCTTATCTCTTCTTACCCATATCCTGGAAATATTTTTACTAATGTGAAGTGAGAGGTCTTATATTGCCCTGAACATGGCAAGATTTGTGACTTTTCTAATAAGTTGTAACAGTAGATTCCATGCCAGTGGCCCTTCTGCCAAAATATCTGAGTTTCCTATTCTTTGCAGGCATTGCTATTGTTGCTTTAAAATTTTATTATTGCTCATGACAGCGTTTGCATTGTTGGAAACCCAAGCATTAAAAAATCATGAGTTAGGGCTGGAAATAAACTGATTTTTTAAAAAATGAATATATTGTTGGTATTGGGTTTTTTGTTTTCTTTTGATTTTTTTTTAACCATCTGAAATATATGCCGAACATACCTACAGGGAGGGCTGAAAATGTTTCACTTTTTTTTGTTTCATTTTTAAAGGAAAATTATGATTACTTCATAATACACAAATTCCAACAAGAAAATACAGGTAATTGTGATATTTTGCAGAGGGGCACCAGCTGGGGTCCTGCCATGCTCAAACTAACCATGTGCGAGTCGCCTCTGAGCTAGGTACTGCCTACCTGTGCTTGATGAAGTATTGAGCCCAAGATAATACAATGGATAGTCTGCCACGAGACAGACATTTGTGCCCTAGGGAAAACGACAGATAATGTGAAGCTCACTGTTTTTTCATGACAGTTTACACCAATGCATTTATTAGGAGAGGACCTGTTTGGAAAGGGAATTCTTTGCTGAAGTCTTAGCCTGACCTATCATGGTACGCCTTGAATATCAAGGCTAGGACACTGAATTTGGATCACTTTTCAGAGGAGATCTGGGATGCTACATTCCTACTGGCTCGTCCTCTAAATAGGCAGGCTGCCACACTCAATACAAGCTGGAGCTTTTTCCGTATGAAAGTTTTCAGCGACATGAAGTCATATCATCAGAATTATAAAATGGTCCTTGCCAGAGACTAAGGTGTCCAGTTTGGCTTCTGCTAAGACAGATTTTTAACTATGTTTTAATTAGCTTAGTACATATTTTCGTTTATTATATTGCACCGAGTACATCTAGTATTAGAGAACTGAAGAACATGATGTGAGATTGCACTTAGGTTAAAACAATGAAAAGCTAATTAGATTAAATAACTATAATGTATTAATATTTATGTGTTATATTATGTAGGTTATGGAAGTTGGGTTAATCTAAAATGGTACTTAGCAGTACTGCAAGTGCTGTCTGAGTCCTTCATATACTGCATGGGGAATCGACAAGGGATTTTGCTGGAAATCCAGGAAATCTGCATTGAAGTGTAATGTTTCCTGCAGAGAGGGTTCCTGTAAAGTGGGCTGGGGGGTGATTGCACAATATTTTTGTGCCACTCCCTGTGATTTACATAGGAAAAAGCCCTTGTCGGTAAGTAAGAGTGGGGGATACTTTTTTCTTCTTTCCACAAACAGAAGAAGAGTTCGCATCACTGAAAATAGTGGCAGTTTGGGTTAGCAGCAGTGAGAGCAAGAGTAGTGGGGCAGTGAAAAGGGATCATTTTTTATATTTCTTGTTTAAAATAATTCTGCATGGAGTTCAATTTGTGCTTGTAAAGTGGGGCATAAATTTGCCCCTTTCCAACCTGTTGTGCAAATATGAATTCTTATTTCACCTGGAAACATTCTGATCTCGCCACCTCTGACTGTCACAGCATGGATAAACCCACATAATCTATGTGTGGGATTCACCTGCTGTACCCAAAGCCTACAACTCTGCACATGGAATTGAAATTCTTCTAGGTTCACTTGATCTGTTTGATTGGACTTTAAGACAATTAAATGTCAAGGTTTGTTGGTGTTCCTGGCTTTGTCTTGGGCTGAGCAATTGCTTAAATGGCTCTTACCGGCACAGAAAACAAACTGTCATGGCAGTGGTTTTTTTTAAATTTTAATTCTTTACTTTTGCTCCCCATCCCCCATAGCCTGTACTGTCACCTGCTCTTCCTTGTCACAAGCCATACAGAAAACTTTAGGACTGTGGAGGACACACTGTTGATGTGTGCTGTGAGCCAGTTTCGTAAAAGGTATTCCCAGTCACAAATTACATTGCTCCCTTGTTTGAATTCTTAGGATTGTGATAGTTTGGTTGGTTGGGGTTTTGTTGTTGTTGTTTTGGTTTTGGTCGTTTTTAATTTTTTTCACATAGCCTATTCTCTCAGATCACCAAAGGCTGAAACGATAATTTTTCCAAATATCTGCGACCCAGCAGGTTTCTATCTGTCTTCAGAAAAAATACTGTAGGTCACCTGCAGATTTCCTTTACACCCTGTGACCACATTGTTTATGGGAATTTACATTGGAAAAGAATAAAAAAAAAAATGTTTTTCTTGTTTTGATGATGCAATTCTGACCCTTGAAATAGGGCCATTTCTGCAACTAAGTGATAGGAGTCTGACTTCAGAATTTCTCACTTGGTTGCAAGAATGAAGCTTTTGATGGCTCTAGTTAGGCGGACACCGAGTATGTTTATATATAAATGGATTCATTGCTATTCATGTTTTCAGATTCTTGAGCATTTTTAAAAGATGTTCTGCAATATTCCTTTGAAGAAATAGCACTCTCAATAAAAATGTTGAAGCTATAAATGGAGATAATCTTCCACAATTCTTGTTTGAAAAGCAGAGAGAAAAGAACACTGTGTAAATGCACGTGTGTCTCAGACCTTTGAATTGCCTCACAGCTCGGAAACCTTTACCTCTCTGAAACACAGCAGAAGTGATTTGGAAGGTTATTTTAATTTTTGGCATGCACATCATCACACCAAATGACGTTAAAGAAGATTTAGATCTTGGTTATTATATTCTAAGCAGGCTACCAGTATGTCTTTGTGAATCGGGTGCATTTTGAATTGTCTCCCTGCCAATACATATTCCAAGCATGGATTAGATTTCACTGACATTCGTAAAAAGTATTTCTTTTTATTTTGTTCTAGAAAATATTTATTCTCTAAATTATTTTTGCATATTGTTCATATTGTTTCCATTAAAAAAGGATGTAAGCATTGTTTTGCAAACCCATGCTTGTGATTTGGCTGGTAATATCATAAATAATAGCATTTTAAAATGTTGTTTTGAATAGGCTATTGAATAATTTTCCTGCTCTGTTTCTCAGAAGGTAATTAAAATATTAGTATGAATCAATGTACTAGAAGCCAAGAAAAACAATTAAAAAAAAATTTCTCAAATATAGTACCTAGCTTGAATTTAAAAATGCAAACCACTGATTCACTTAAAAATGCATGTCTTGGGATGCGTATTACTTTAAACTTTGGAGCACTAAATGATTGTAGACTTACATGTGTACATTGTATGGCTTTTGTGAGGCAGAGCAGACTCTTACATAGTTATATTTCCAAAATTATTCAATCAGATTATTATAAAATCATAAGAAAACTAAGCAAAAGTGTTTGTAGGTGCATGCATGCGTGCGAGCACTGTATTTGTAAGCAAAAATATATGTAAGATACATATATGCAGACCGACATTTTATCATAAATGTTGAGATTATAATCAGAATTGTACATAGTATACATGCATTATGCAAATATATATATGTGCATTTTATATCAGGTGGATAGAAGTGTGACCACTATGAAACAGAAAGCATATAGCATCTCATTCCTGCCTAATATTGTCAGGCTCAGGAGTTAATTTAGGACATTTGATGTGAATGCTTTTTTATTTTTCCTTATAGCATGTCATATCTTGGATGATGTATAACCACATCGGCAGAAAAATACATTTAAATGTTTTGGATATCTTTGTCAGTGGGAGTTTTGTTAGCTAATAAAGATAGTGTGTTTTGGCCTTAACTCTGTTAAAAATAAATTACATTTTTTTGTCTAATGTAAAATTTAAATGAATAAACATCATAAAGCTGAAACCTATCCTAGTGGCTGTTTGAAAATTCCGGAGATGTGGCACTAGGGAGCGACCATCATTCCAGTGCAAAATGTGCCGAGCTCTTTTCAATGGAAAATGAAGAGCAGAAATAGAAGACTGAAATAACAATAGGCTGATTGCTTTCATTTTTTTTTTGTGTAGTTTAACATTGCATTAAAGAGAACAACTGAGTTTCTACATTTTCCCTATTTTCTTGTCATGGATATATTAGCATTACATGATGCATACTAATTATAAAGTTGGCTGTAACAAGAGTTCCTCTTGTGAATCCATTTAAGAACTGATTGTTTACTATCTTTTTCTGTAAGTATAAAATTTTAATTATGCCACTGACAGGAACTGTGCGTGATACAGTGCTCTACATTTATCACTGGGAGAGGGCCAGTTGCAGAGCTGTTTGACTTTGGAGAAATCCTGATGCGCTTGCAATGTTGAGCAGCAGGTGCCACATTATTATGTACAGAAAAGCAATTAGGAAGCATATTGGATGAATGGGGAGTGCATTAATATTAGCAAGTACATTTGTCAGTGGTTTTGATGCGAGTCTTTTTCTTTTCTTTATGCAACATTAAGATTGTGGCTCTCATAAATTCTCCCCTTAAATTGCCATCTGTTCCCTTGTCATGCAGTAGTGAGGTAGAGAAAAGTTTTCTTGACAAAATGAAAAGAATTTCTTTTATTTAAAGTAGAAGCAAAGGAGTCTACACAAAGTGGGAGAATTGTAGGTTATGCAATTGAGCTTTGTGTGTGTTAAGTAATTACTGTTGAATGTAACATTAACTATGGAACAGTTAGGATTTTTTTCCCCTCCCCCTTCTAGATTTCAGTTTTTCAATGATTTAATGTATTTTAAAATATGGTGTGAAACGTCTTAACTAAATTGTACAAGTAGGTGACAGCCCCAACTGGTTGTCTCTACCTCAGAATTTTATTTGGGATCAGGAGTGTGCTTTTAAAGTATACCTCCAGTTGGGCCCATATCCCATACTTCGGCTTATGCTGCAGAGCAGTTTGGACTGGCCATGAACCACATGAAACTAAATATGAAGATACACTCTGCATATACATCTACCACTAATAGGCATCCAGTTTTGAGACCAAACAGTTTTGAGGTAAATGTCCCAAATACGTCCGGGGTCTTCAGCATCAGCTGTAACACCCTAGAGAGCTCTTTCCTGCGGACTGTGGTACCTGCTAATGTAGATGTGACTCCCATGGCTCAGTCTTAAAGACCTTACATAAAGCTCTTCTGATAACCTGAGTGTTGTTTTATCCGAGCAGTCCATTGAGCAGAGAATATAAGCGACAATAATACAGTATTGCCATCTTCAAAACAAGGAAGGCAAAGTATGTCAGAGCTGTGTTCAGATTTTAAACCACTGATGTCCAGGCAAACTGGTCCAGGACTTCAGTTGTTGAACTCCATACCAAGCACTATTTATTTTAGGACAGGCTCTATTTCCTGGCATTCTTAACCTCTGCTTATTGTTCTGGCAAGGATAATTTTCTTGAAGGAAGACTGGCATGTGTGTCTGTGAGACAGTAGCTACCTTAACAGAAAGGTTGGAAAACATCAAAAAAGAAAGACAGAAAGCAACTTTTAAAAATCCTGGCACAAAAGAAATACAATTATTGTGCTTTTATGGAGACATGCGGGAAAGAGAAAGTATTTCTGGCTCCCTTTTTTTCCCTGAAAAATAATGTCAGAGGGAATACCACTCTGCTATGTATATTGTGTTGCTTTTGCCTTTTGCTATAAATAGGTTTATTTTGATGATTGCAGATTGTTGTGAAACTGAAATCACTCGTGGCCTAGACAGGACGAAACAGTACAAAGTCTGCTTTCCTGGAAGCTGCCATTTTCATGTTGAAGTTCAGCCCTTTGTGTGGGCATCTGTTTGCATTTATGGAGAAAGAGTGGTTCAGCCGGTTTGGGCTACCTGTGCTTTTTCTGTGGCAACCACACTTATGGGGAACGAATCCTCAAAATGGTATGTTCATTAGAAAGTGCAGTGTCAATTCCAGCAGACAACTTAAGCAAACCAGTCCTGCTTCTGAACTACATCAGTAGCAGAGCTTAACATCTTTTTTCCTTCTTCTTTGCTCATCTCCCTGTTGAGTAAACTCTTCAAAGCCCAAGACAATCTGTTTGAGAAATACTATGAAGTGAAGAATGAGCAGCATGAGCTATAAGTGGCAGCAGCAGCAGTTCCAATGATACTTTATAGAGTTGGATCATGGCTCCCAGCATGGCTGGTTGCAGGATTAGCTCAATTGGCAGGCTGTCTCAATAAAAAGTAATGTTCTTCTGTGGGACTAAGCCCTAACTCTTTAACTGTTCTATCGGTGTTTCTGCTCTCTTCTTGGCTAATTATGAAAAAGACAGGTTGTTCTTCTTATGTGGCAGACCTGTCTGATTTCTAGTCCCTTCATTCAGTTGTGGGCTATTCCCAGGTCAATCCCTGTCCTGGGATGCTGGACTGGCCCTCTGCTGCTTTCCCTGAAACAACAGTTTATATCTGTTTCTGCCATTTTTTTCCAGGCCTTTTATCATCTTTGGTCACAATTAGTCTACCTCAGAGGCTGTTTTTCTAACACGTCCTCAATCACCATCTAGTCTTTACACACCGTAAGGCTGTTCATTTCCTTCTGTTCCAGATTTTTTTTCCCAGCAGAAACATCTTTCTCTCATCCTCTGGCACAGTGTTTCTCTCTCTTCTGTCAATATACAATAACAGTTCTGATTCTTTGTATCTGTATTCCTGTTGCTCTTAATATAATTGCTAATATCTGATTTTTGTTTCTTCTGCAGCTGCATTTTTACCTTCTGTTTCAGAGAACATTCACATGCTTCCTGATCTCCCTATGCTCTCCGATTAAACCTCTCATTCTAGTTTCTGTATTCCTTGCACCTAGCACCCTGCAACCCCTTCAGTTCAGATATAGCTCATCATACATGAGCAGATTGCATCTGCTCAAAAAAGAGCCCCAATCCACATAGTATTCATTTAAACAGCATTGATAGTAGTGAATTCATTTGAGATTCATATGGATGTCATATACTGTGAGTTACAGTATAAGCATCAGTTAATGGACACTCGCAGTAAAGTGTTCCCTATCAAATAATACATCACTGAGCTACATGAAGTGGTTTATGTATTTTTTTTTTCTTCTATGATTTCATCATGGCTAAGGAAGGTATCTAACGGTATGATTGCCTGGCCTTGTAGGATATTTCTTTAGCAACCAGCATTGCTTAATGTTTTATTGATGTATTTTTAAATAATTTATCTTTGAACCTTTGTTTAATGGATGTATTTTTATTCAGAATTTGATACCAGAGAAGGTAGGTCTGACAGTTCGTGTTTGCACTCTGACAATATTTCTCTCGTGAACTTTTTTTAGCTCTCTTAGATAAACAGTAATTTTACATTTTTTTCATCTCTGTTTTTAATTACACAGTCTATCATTTCAAGTGGCTTGTATTGATATTTAACAAATGTATTAGGCAATGTGAACAACAGTTTATGTTTCTTCAGCTGTATTTCAATTTCCACTAAATGTGATAAATATAAAAATAAACGATAGTTGTTCAGGGCACTATCATTAAAATCCTAAGTGTCTCCTATAAAAGGATTGTGTGATGCTAACAGTGAAATATTCTATAGGTAGCATTTCCAAAAGCAGTCTTTGTTCTCACTTGAATGGGGCTGATGCTAGAAAGCTCTGACAATGGTTAACACTTGAAATTTTTAAGTTAAAGTCTATTCAAAGTTTTTTAAGTGCTACCACCTTTTCTAGATGATATGTGGTAAGTATTTATGCTTCAGTTGAGTGATATCATGCTTGTTTTCCAAAGCACCTTCATTGGTTCTGCATAGATTTTTCCCATAGTTGGTGCAGCAATGGGACATGAGATGGAGGGGCTGCAGGGCCCTCATCACTGGCAGTGAGAAGTGGTGGGGATCCCAAGCTCCTCAGGAGCCAGGCACGGGCTCAGGTGTAGCATGGAGAGAAACACGTTTGTCTGTGTGCATCAGAACTAAAAATAGCACAGTGAAGCTGTGTTAGGAAATGGATATACATGAGTAGGCAAGATGAGTAATATATTGAGTATCTTCTAGATGAAGTTTCTTCCTTAGTGATATAGATTTCAATGCTCAGAATGTGTTTTCTACCTTGAAAAACGTACAGAGAGTAAAAAAAAAAAAATCCTTATTTTTTTTACATTTGTGAGGTTCTTGTGCTTTACCAGTGTTTCTGCTAGGTTTCTGTATATTTAGCCTTCCAGCAATTCAGGCAGAATTTTAAGTATAAGTAAGAAGTGTAAGGCTGAGCTGATGTTTTTGGCATAGGTCACCTTAAAAATTACAAAACTAAGCTATTATCTTCTCTAAATTTTAAAAACTGAAACAAATTTAAAATGTGCTGTCCAGCCTGTATTTTTGCCATGTTTTATTCAGTATAAAAATAGGTGTAGACATTCACCACATCATCTATTGTACAACTTGGCTATGTTTGAACTAAAGCCCCACCATCTTAAGACAACACTTTGATGTGGGTGTTTCTTTAAGTCTTAAAGGCACACATTGCACCATCAAAGCTACATGTGAACTTTAGGGTATTTACCTTGCTTAATGAGAAATGTTTTCCACATTTTTTCACCGTGACATTTTTGTACTGCACAATGTTTCTGTGTGTTCTTTTTCTATTTAAAATTTAAAGAGCTACATTTGGGAGAGGAACAATGTAGGTAAAAGAGACCCCTGGAGTGTGTCTGATGTGATAGTTCTCTTCTGTGGCACCATTTTTCCTCCTGCTGTGGGAGAGCTAAATGATAGTGCCTTATACCTTACTGAATAAAGCCTAACACTGTTTCCAGCTGTGAACATGTGATCAGGTTCTGTGTTTGATTTTTGCACGCAAGTATACTACTGCAAGCATACCCACACACTCCTATGCAAACACTCTGTATGGGAATTATTGTTGACTCAGTCATTAATCTACCCTCAATTAATCACATTAAGTATTAAGGTGCCTTTCTGTGCAGAGAGGTACGACAGCCTTTTCTGTTTTACCTTAGTGGAGAATTGCTACATGACCAATTTACTTTCTGGCTAAAGATGTTGAAAGATGTGTTGAGAGATGTTGTTATAGGAAAACTGAGCAGAACGCTATTGTCTGATCCTGAAACCCTCTGAGGATTACTCAGTAATCCTATTGATATTGCTGGGAATAACGGCTGTAAAACCTAGCGCCTAATTGTTACGTGTGCACTAAAGTAACATAACGTTTATTCTTGTCTTTCATGAATGTTTATTTTTTTAAAATGCAGTTTATCTTTTTAACAGTGCTCATAAAATGTAGCAGTGTTCATTCTCTGGACTGAGAATAACTTGTATTCCTATGCCATTATGGTGACTATGATTACATTTCCTACTTAACCAAAAGATTAAACAAATTAAATAATGCCTTTTATTTTTACCCCGAAAATGAGATCCATTGCTGTGAAAGCTGAAGATCTGCACTTGTATTCTTCAAGAGTGTGGCATGTCATGTTGTTTGTTAAACACCCAGAACTCATAATATTCTTCTCTCTGGCTTACTGAGCAGCAGAAAAAAATGGGTCCTGAAGGAATATGTTCAGAGGCAAAGAAGAAAAGTTATTTTATTTTTAGTGATCAGATGGCATAATTGTTGGTTGACATTAAGTGGCTCTGAATGTGAGAAGAAGGAGGATTAATTTCTAAGTAAATGAGCAACATCTGAACTCACCAGAGGGGCCTGATCCTGTTAGCATCAGCAATGGTGCAGTTGTGCTATTGATTTTATTTTATTTTTTATTTTAAGAAAAGAAAAAGCTCAGGGCTGTCATGAAAGACTTGGGCTCCTCAGAGCGAATCAGCTTGCTCCCTGCAGGCTTGCTGGATCTCAGTGAGTGTGCCTACTTGTACTTTCAAGACTGTTTGCCAAGCTTTGTATTATGCACTTGTAGACAGACAACCCTGAGTTCAAGTATAGTTGAAAACATGATGAATCCTTGTCAACATAAGGTGAGATCACTTACAGAAAAGGACAAATGATGCTCATGGTTCATAAGATCAGCTTATTTTTATGGTGCTGGCCATTAGCAGTGGTTAAGTGTTGGTTTTAAATTTTTTGTGTCATTTTCCTTTTGTTACATGATGAGGATGGGTGGTTTTGAACTCTGCAGCAATTAGAGATGGCTGTAGGGTTTGTCTTTTAAAATTGAAATGAGTGTTTGCTTTTGTGAGACAATCCAGATTTGGAAACTTGTGATGGAAATAGGAAGTGTAAAGTGATCAGGAGATTCACAGAGGTGGCAATAGCAGCAAGGATGTAAAATAGCAGCAATCTGTAGATGCTTATCACAGAAGAGGTTGCATTGCTGCAGCACTATCCAGGTAGACTACTCCATCCTCACATCTACTTTATATTTCTGCAAGCCCGGAATCTGGTTTTGGGGAAGCTGGAACTAGGCAAACAAAACAAAATGTGAGCGAGTCCAGAGAAGACCAATGAAGCTGGCGAGGGGGCTGGAGAACAGGCCTTATGAGGAGTGGCTGAGAGGAGACCTCATTGCTCTCTATAACTACCTAAAAGGAGGTTGTAGAGAGGAGGGAGCTGGCCTCTTCTCCCAAGTGACAGGGGACAGGACAAGAGGGAACGGCCTCAAGCTCCACAGAAAGGGTCATTGGGCACTGGAACAGGCTGCCCAGGGAGGTGGTTGCTTCACCATCCCTGGAGGTGTTTCAGGCACGGGTGGATGAGATGCTGGGGGGCATGGTTTAGTGACTGATAGGAATGGTTGGACTCGATGATCCAGTGGGTCTTTTCCAACCTAGTGATTCTATGATTCTATGAGCTCTCTGAGCCACTGACCAACAATGTCCATCCTCCACTAATTAAAGCAATTAAATATTCCTTCCTTCGACTAGTGCTGAAGGAATGTATTATACACTTCATGCATGAGAGGAAATAACAAAATAAAAGCAACAAGCAGCTCTGGCAGGAGTGGAGCGAGGGCTCTGGGCAGCAGGTGCACTTGGAGAGAGGGTGGAAAGAAAATGCTGTGGCTTTGGCAGCTGCTGTTCAGTATATGCACAGTATGTAGTCAGGGTAGAGCTGGTGACAGACCGATACTGGAGAACGGAGCACAGCAGCACACCAGCATGATGCCGAATGGTTCTCTGATTCACCATTGCCTTTCCCTTTGTATCGTCATTTACACCTGTGCAAATAAGTACACAGCAGGTGCTACACCAAATATAACAGTACTGGTTTATACCTCCTAATCATTTATGAATATTTCTGTGCAAAGTGCTATGCCATGCCTATGCAAGGGATCTGACAGTCAGGTAAGAGTAGGAAAAAGGATGACTGAAGGACAAAAAGCTTTTTTTCCCCCTTTCATAGGGATTTGCATGTTTTATGTAGTGTTTTATTGGTTAGTGAGGCTATCTTCATTTTTAGCTTAGACATTTGAGAGGTTTTGGAAGGCTTCCAGCAGAAAAAATTAGAACGTCTGGATCTCAATCCAGTCACTGTTAACATCAGCATCAAGACTCCTTCTTGTTTTGTAGGAACTGAATCATGCTCTTGACCTATCACCACTGTCTGTGTCTGGCAGATGCACCCTTTCTAGCAGCAGAAGGAAGATGATATCTACCAAGACTGACTCTGAAGAAAGTAAAAGTAATGGAGCCTGAGAAAATAGTGACAATGTTTATATTCATAGTAATAAACTGGAATGTAGTGGAAGAAACAGGACAGTTGTTGCAGGAGGTAGCACCAATCACTGCGTAGTCAGAATTAAGTGTTTTCTTCTTATCAACTAGCAGTTGGCTGAAATTTATTCTTTTCTCCTATGTACTTAAGAGAGATTTTATTCCAGATTCCCATACTCTTAGGACTACCAAGGTATATGTGCTAATATTATAACCCCTCCTACTTTTGTTTGTCCTCTGGATAAGAGATTAGCTTTCATGCTGTTGTTCAGCACAATTTCCCTTGTGTTGGGTGCTGGGTTAGGCTGGTTACGACACATGGCACCCCATTTTTGAGTTTTCTAAGCATCTCCAGTTGGGTTGAATAGAACTGCTGTAATTTGTTGTGCTGCTTCTGTACCAAATCAGATATCCTAAGCACTAACTGCTTAAATAATCAGTTGGTCTGCAGTCACTTTCTTAGATGCGTGTCCTTAGTTGCAGTTAGTAATATCATACATGTTCTTTATGTATTTCTATATAGAATTAGATAAAATATACAATCTAAATGTAATATATAATAATATTATATATATTAAAGATATCGTATATAAACAGTTTCACATGTAATTCAAAGATTTTGTGTGTTTGCCTGGAAAACAAGAGTGCAGCACTAGTCTTTGTGAATTTTGGCAGTCTCTGGACTGCTGCAGATCCATATGCACAATCATGGCTTATCATGTAAATCCATTTTTTTGTGGAATAATTATTTCAGAGGTCCTCTTGAAACCCTTTCTGAAGTCTTAATTTAAAGCAAGCATAGTACAAAATATATTTCTCAAGAAAATCAGCACCTTAAAAATAAAAATCATGTCTGTCAAGAACCCAGACAATTAAATTATATCTCCGAAAAATGACTGCCTGACCTGCACATGTGGAAAAAGGCTTCAGTTTGTGTGGTCACTACTGGCTGACAACTAGACTTCTCAGAGGGAGCACTTTAGAACTGCTGAATTTGGAAGCAAAGTTGCATGTAGTGGTTGACAATGGAAGCATTTCAGTTGTCTTCTGTCTTTATAAACAACATATAATTAGCACCATAGTCTGTTTCTATAATTCTGAGAAAAATCTGCAGCACCTTGCTAGCAATTGGGAAATTGATTCATTGATTTATATACAGGATTTTGCTTTAATTTAAATCACTGCTATGAAAACATTATTTGAAAAACTTAGGAGGAATAGGCTAGGTAAAAAATAAGGGCTGAGCTGTTGAAGATTATTAGAGAAGCGAGATATAAGACTTGTTATTTTGGTATTGAATAATATTTCCCAGGCTGTGGGCCTAATGGATCTGGATGCCTTTGTATCATTTCATGGATTGCCAAAACAGGCTTTGATCATGCCAAAACACCTCTTAATGATTTAATGTCTGAGTTTATTTTTTATTGAAAAATCTGTCTCTGACAGCTGACTGACAGCAACAAGTGAAATAGAGAGGAACACCAGCCTTGTGTCCTGAACAAGCTGGCAAACCTTATTTGGCTGGAATCCATTCTATGCCATTCCATGGAACTGAAACATGCAGAGTTTCTGTTCTGTACATAGCCAGGAATTTATGTCATCAAGTAATTATATGACTGTATTAATTAATGTAGTTCTGGTATTATTTGATGACTGGAGAGAAAATGGAGGGATTTATTAGCATCTCATCAATTTTCAACATTTTCAATACTCAGTACTTTGGACAACAGGCTTTAGAAGCAGAATCTGTGGATGTAAGGTACGATTGAAATCAGTCAATACTGCAGTGAGTGGAATGATGGCAGCAGCTGAGAATTTGCATTGAGGTCTTCTAACCACTGGGTTGTGGGATCTACTCTAGCACAGAGCTGTAGTTAATGAAAATTGTTCCTGTTTTCTCTTGGCTGAGTGAAATAATTTGCCAGAGTCATTCTGTCTTTCAGCAGTATATGTCTCCCTCATATCATATATAATTTCACCTGAAAAAAGGTCATGACTCAACGTGGAAAGAAAACTGAACTCTTCTTTTACTGGTTAGTGTGTGAATAAGAGGAATGTGCTCCTTAGCAGTATGCATTTTACATAAAAGTCCATTCTTTCACAAAGGAGAGGATATGCTCTTACAAGGTTTTAGAACAGGCTTTAGAAGGGGCATGCAGCGCTATTTTAGCTGTCTGGTACAGATGGTGATTCTGCTGACCTATGCTTATATAAAAATGGGGCAAAAGTTCGGGTAACAGATTTCAGTAGTCAGAGGGGAAGAATCAGATGGCTGGAAATATTCTGTAGCCCACTATTATCTTTGTGTTAAAGTAAAGAGGATTGTGAAGGTTATGCAGAATGTAACTTGACGTGATTTTCCCCCGAGCAGCCTACGATGTTATCTTCATTTAACAGGATTTCTTTGAGAGTTTTTCACAATGTGTAGTTACGCACTGTTTGCATAATTATAAAATCAAGAGTGCAGTTATGATCTCTCAATTGTATAGCTGGATAAAAATAAGGAAAATTATGAATATAAGAAGTAAGAAGAAAGGGTGACAACAAACAGTGATGGGTTCATTAAGCAGTTGATAGCACCTTCTGAAATTTTTATCAGTTCCAGTTTTTCTGGAGGGGAGGGGTTTGCTAGGCAGTCTAGCAGAAACTGTGTGACAGGTTTCTTGCCTTTTAAGAGGACAATGACAAAGTAAGCTTGGAAGGTGTGGCAGCTGACCAGGAGGAATGTAGTGAACCTGAGACTGAATGGGGAGACTGAGTGGTTTCCAGAAAGAGATGAAAAGTACCAGTTGGTGACTAGAAAAGATAAGTAGGAGCAAGTGTAGAAAGGAGCTTCTGTATGGGAATTCTAAAAAGGGTATGAAAGAGCCTAAAATAGCAGGAAAGGACTGTCCTGTGCTGTTGAGATGCATGGGAAAATGTCATTTAAAAAGCAGGTGAAGTGAGTGAATGTTAACTCCCAGAAACTGGAAACAAAGCTGAGGTGCCAGAGTCCAGTGAAATTACTCTATTGAAACCATACTGTAAATCCTGATGAGTGATATCGACCATGCAGTGAAGGTCAGACCTAGGAATGTGGATGCATCCCTGTGGATGCAGGGAAGGAGGAGAGCTGCCGGGGCTCCATGTGCTCTGCTGGCCTTTTGGGACATGTCGTTTATTTGGGAAAGTCACCCACTTCGTGCCTAAAGAGAGACTTTTCTTCTATAGAAGAGAAAACTTCTCTCCTTTCAGCTTGCTGAGAGCACCTCCAGAGTATGAATTCAGTGATGCTTCTTCTGAATTTGCAAATGGTTTGAAACAATAGCTCAACAACGCACATACATTGTCCCCTATAATCATAACAGGCTGTTAACTATAAAACCTAATTAAGCAGTTTAAACAGTTAATAACAATTCATCAGTTAGCAGGAACATCAAGATAATGTGTTTGTCCTACTGTCCCTGACTACCTTCCCAAGCTCTCCCTTTTACACAAAGCCCAAACACTATTTGCTGCTGGGATCTACAGTTTCTGTTATAGAACTGGTCAAAAATCAATGCAAGAACTTGCTGGCATATTGGACATTTAAACTGTGGGACTAGTAGAAATAAAAATCAATTTGCTTCCAAAATAGATGTTGTCAGGTTTAGGATATTAATATTTAACTTACCAAGTTCAAGAAAACTTAAATTTCTTTGTTTTAATAGGATCATCCTGGAGTTGAAAGTGTTTTGTCTTAAGGAACCGTCCATTTCAAAGATGCTGCAGGCAGAGCACATTGTCCTGGCCAGGGAATTTTTTATTTTCCATCCAATGCAATGCAGGCACTCTGTGTAACATATACTATGCATTTTCCTTTACTCTAGGCATCTTTTACAATTCTCCATTGTCTTCCAGGAGTTATATGTTCCCTGAGGTCATTCTCATTGTGCATCTCCTAGAGATTCACCTGGATAGTGGACAGGTCTGTTTGCACTCATCCTTAGATGACAGTCTCTTGATTTCTCTTCTGATCCTTGTTTTTGTTCTGTGCTGATTTTTCCAGAATCTATTCCATTCTATTATATGACAAGTTCCTAATTTATTTGAGTCTAAAACCTGAATTGGCCTCTGTCTTTACCTGTTCACATGCATTACATCACCTCATCAGTGCCTTCACACATGTTATCACCACTCTTAGTACAAATATAATTCCACTAGTTTGAGTACATATGTCCCAGTGCATCCCAGACAGCTTGTTCCCTTTCTTGATACAAGACATTGTCTGTCATTGGCATGTATATGTTGGTGTGTATCAACACTGTTGTATTAGCAAAAGCATTATTTTTAAAATTCAAATTTGAAAATATTACAGTACTAAAATCCAAAAGAAGCTTTATAAAGGTTAGGTGACAGCATCAGTGCAAGTTAGTGCCATTTCAGATCTTAAGGCAGTTTTGTCTGTTTTTAATGCAAAACCTAATCATATCCAGTTATAGATCAGTTAGCTGCTTCTATGTCAATTGTAAAATACTTGGGATATGTCACGATCTTTTCTTCCTCTCCCTAGATATACTAGTTTGCTTCTGTTGTTTGAGCATTAGCTGGTTTATTGTCTTTCTAATAGTGCATTTTTATTTCAGGTTTTTGTTTAGTTTTCCATTTGATGTAATTAATACCATACAGATATTGATGCTGTATCACTGTTATTGACATAAGTATGTCTGTATGGAGAAGGAAAGAGGCCAGCTCTATGTGCATTTTGTTATGGAATTAATTTACAAGTAATGAAGATATAGGTATCTTACACTTACCAAAACATGCTGCTGTGCTCTTGAACTGGATGGGAAAGACAGAAATGCCAGTAGGGCAGTCACCTGTGTTCTTTTAAACTATTCCTCAGCAAAGGACTTTGTTCTGCAGCTTTAAGTACTGTTTGCTTGTGCATACTTTAAAAAGCTTTGCAAGAATTGGAATGTGAATCTATATGCATTTTCTTACTCAACAAGAGGCAGATGTAATATGAGATTTCACTGAAGCATAGCTGTGAAAAATTGCACTCTCATTATAATGATCTAGGAAGTGAAATTCCAGTAACTGACTACAGGAAAGGTAAAATGCACTGTGTGATAAGCTGTTGTGCTGCTTTTAGGATAGATGGCTGCAGAGGGCTTATGTGTATCAGAGAATATGTTGCTGATCTCATTCTGTCTATGAAAGTTGAAGAGACAAGATATAAAAACAAACCTAAAAGTCAGGGGAAGATTCGGTGTGGTAAATGGCATTCTTATAGTTATGAACCTATGGGGTTATTTTAATGGCAATCTGAAATAATTGAGCTTTTTGGTTTCTTGATTTTTTTAAACTTAGGAAAACTAAGAACTAAAATCTGGATTTTGTTTCTTTCATCAAAAATAAAGCTCCAGATTCCTTTGGATTTTCTTGGGGTATGCTGAATATACTTTAACTCTAATGAGGTTACAGAAAACACCAAACTAAAGTTAATGGAAGTTATAGTAGATATTCCAAACACTGATATTTGAGTCTTTCATGTTTTTCATGTGTCATGGAAGCAATTGTACCTCTGTAGCAACCATAGGTGGATCTGCAGTTCACTTTGCAGATCGCCACTCCCTACACTGGTACAGCAGGACAGTGGGTCCGTAGGACCAAAGTAGGACAAGGTCTTGATTGTACTACACATCTTATCTCTTTTTTCTAGGTCATTTATTTCCTATTGAATAATAGTGCTGTTAAGTTGCTGAAAACAGTTTTGCAGTACCTGAATTTTATTTTCCTGATTATTTATTCCTGAGTCTTGGAGTCTCTTTTTTACAAAGTGGAAAGGCTGCAACATAATATCAGGACCATTTTTGGTGCATGTGTTGTCCACTTGTACCATGAAACAATGATGTCCTATTTCAGGTAGTACTGACATGCTGCTGTGACCAGCTGATGGAGCCATGTAACATAAATGCCCCAAAGGGAATTATTTGCTCTTCCAGCAGTCTCCCAAAGGCTTGGAACCAGCAGAGTGCATTTGTACTTCCTTGACTTTAAGCCAGTGAATGGTCCTGTTAACTTTAATGGAGCAGTTCTTGGGTTTAGTGTTAAGCAGGTACTTATGTGTTTTGTTGTGTCGGGTTGAACCTGATAACCCTGTGAGAACTCCTGTTGAGGCATACTGACCCTGTTTATTCTTTCTTCACTGTAGAAGGTTTGATGAGATCACAAGCAGAGGTGCCATTGCCTCAGAATTTCCGGTGAAATAATTTATACTTTAATGCAAACAAACCACAGCCAATAATTGTAAAGGACAACTCTTGTTGTCTGCAGAGAGCCCAGGCATCTTGGGGCAAGAACTTCACGTCTCTACTCATTTCTGATGAATCACAATTTTTTACATCAGGCAATGTCATTTGTCAACAAGTTGTGTCCTTACAGATCGTGCCACTGTAGCTGAGACAATGAACTGTGATGTTCAAGACCTTGTCCTACAACAGACAAAACCAGAGTGCTTTCCTACTGGGTCACTGCTACCAGATGAAATTTATTGCATTTGAAAGAAGCTGGGCAGATGTTAAAACACTTGTGCTACCCACGAGCCAGAGGGTTCCTCTGTTTATTATTTTCCGGCTGCTTGGCACGTTCATGTGACACACAACAAACCCCCATTATGAGGGATTATATGATGAGGCAACAAGCATGTGAAAGATAGCAACCAAATGGTGACTCCCAATTACATGAAAAATTACTATAATCACCCCTGCTGTAACACCCGTCTGTTGGCAAAGTGGTTGATCCCCTTGAAAAGCTTTAGAAGGCCCACTGTATTAAATAAAAATCTCAGTCCTGTGTGTAATCATAAAAATTAACACTGTCACTTTAAAAAAATCAAATTGGTGTCCTAAAGGGAAACCTACTAAGCTGTGTAAAGTAGCTATTATGAAAATGTTTAGCCTTTTGAATGTATTTCAGACAGCATTTGTGTTGCCAGATTTGTCAGCCAAAAACTCACTAAGCAGATTTGTCAGTAGCTGAGGCCATAATCTGTAAAACAGACATTGGCATAGAGATTAAAGATCAAGAGAATTATATAGTTTTTGTTACCATATGCCAAGATTCTTCTTTTATGGGGGAAAAAAAAGTTTATTTTGTGCATTCTGTATCTTAAGGGCTGCTGCTCTTTCTGTTTTGTTGTCTCAAACACTGGAATTTCCTGTCAGAAAAGGGAAATTGGTTTTATTCACATACTTCAGGCTCCATGTAGCTGTCATCTTTATGCATTGTTGAGTTTTGCATAGTGATTCACTAAATCAAAGAAAGGTATCACGGTCTTTTTGCTTCATGTATGCAATATTTGCATTTTTCCAGGACTGCTGCCCTCTCCAGTAGAGGAGACTGCTTCCCAAATTGTAATCATGTTATGGGCCAAACAGAGGTTTCTGTGCTCTGCATGCAGGCTGGGAAAGCTGGGCTTCTAAAAAGGGGCTGTGAAGAATGACTAGCTCATAGTCCTGCTATGCACTGATGGGCTACTGCGTTTGAGTTGGAAAACTGCATATTGGGGCACTGCATCTTTGTGTGCAGGATTGGAGTAAATTCATGGCCCACTTGGTACTTGGACCTTCTTCACTTTCTGAGCTTTGTAGCTGCATAATAGGCCAGCAAGTGGGTATTTGGGGTCTTCCTGCTCTAAAATAACAGACCTTGACCACTATAGACATTGGTATGGAACTGGAGAGGTGATGCATTTGTGTCCCTAATAAGGTGGGTCTCTCTTAATTTACCCAGTGGAGTGTTTTATGAAGAAGGACTGCAAAAATATTGAAGTAAGAATGGGGATGTAACTTGAATAATCTCGAATAAAAACTCCATTGTGTACACAGGTAGGCAGCATTGCGGCTAGGACAGTGTCAAATTTTTCATGGAGGAATGCCCACAAATTTAAGTTAGCATTGGAGAAAGACAGACATGGGGCAACACATTCTTTTTGCCTGGTGAAAAGATAGAGAGCTGGCTTCGTGTTATTCATTACCACTTTGTAAAGGTTAAAACATGCTGAGCCTAATGCTATAAAGCATTGGGTCATGGTTTCAAAGGAATCTAATAGCTTTTATTATACAACTTGAATTAAATAAGTCAAGGTGGAAAAACTAAAGAAAAAGTTATCTATAAACTGCATTGATAAGGCTGAGTCTGATTTATGGTGTTTCTTGTTCACGTCATCCAAATGTGCAAGTTGTATGGGGGATGGGAGCGGAGGAGTGGTTTGAATACCTGTGCTTCTCTCTTTTTGATGTGTTACACACCTTCCTCCATAACAGAGCTCCACTCTCTAGGAGGTCTAATATTGTCAGGTCATCACCAATTGCAAGCTTTTTAGCAGAAAAGCTAGAGAGGAGGGTAATGGCCTCTTCTCCCAGGTGACAGGGGACAGGACAAGAAGAAATGGCCTCAAGCTCCACTGGGGGAGGTTTAGGCTGGACATTAGGAAAAAAATTTTCACAGAAAGGGTCATTGGGCACTGGAACAGGCTACCCAGGGAGGTGGTTGATTCACCTTCCCTGGCGGTGTTTAAGGCATGGGTGGATGAGATGCTGGAGGGCATGGTTTAGTGATTGATAGAAATGGTTGGACTCGATGATCCAGTGGGTCTCTTCCAACCTGGTTATTCTGTGATTCTGTGAAATATATTTACATACGGCAAAAAATGAAGTGTGTAAGATGGGCTATGATTTTCCCTTTGGACAATTCAGAAGCCTAGCATTATCTGGATGAAGTTCTGTGCTTGCTCATAGTTCTTTGAGTATCATCTTTTCTTCTGTGTTAAGGTTGACACAACTGCAGTAAACTATAGGGAAGCTGTTCACTGTTGCTTTATGTGCTGCTGACCTTGTTACTATAGGCTTGGTCTGACTGCTTTAGGGTTCTTGTTATGGATATGGCTGTAAAAACATAGGCATGTCGTTGCTTAGCAGTTTGGCTCAGCCTTCAGTAGGTGTTACAGAGCAGCAACCTGTGAGAGCATTTCTACATAGCGCTGCTGTGATTGCTTGCTGAGCTCTTTCCTCCGCTGTCGAAGGTTGCCACTGAATACTGCTGTTTGACAGTGTGCAGGCACAACACTCAGAAACACTGCTGCTTAGGTTAATCTTGAACATACTTAGATGCTCCACGTATGCTGTTATTTCTGTCACATATGATGCTACATGATGCAGTCCTGTAGGCCAATAGAAAAATCACTGGTTTATGCAAAAACCTGCGTTCATATGGAGCTGTTGCATAGATGTGAGTGTAAAACTGGGGTGAACTCCACTAGAGGGCTCAGCCCTCCGCACTGCACATCACTGGAGAATCCCTCTGTAGGACTGGGATCTGTGACGCTATGCAGAGAAGAGAGAGGCTTTGTATTTCTGCATCCTTCCGAAGCTTATTGTGTTTCTGGAGGTGGTGGCCAGTCAGTGTTTGCAGATGGTGCTTTTATTCTAGTCCTGTAGAATGGCTTTCTGTTGTGTGCATTCCACCTGCAAAAAATGCGTTTCTAATGTAAGCAAGGCCCTGTAGGCCTTTCAAAGGGCAGACACCACACTGAGCTTGGATCCTTTGAATCTCCACAGAAAAGACTAGGCAGAGTGCATCACAAGTGTTAAAATAGTAAGATAGAAGACTTCAAAGTTAGTGTAGTGACTTGTTCTGGAGTGTGAAGTGCTGAGTTCTCTTTTAAAAACCTTTAATCAGTACAGTGTTCATCACACAGATGTTAGCAGCAGTGCTAGAGCGCTCTAATTGTATTTTAAGTTATCCCTACCTAAGGGCTTGCAATTAAATTATTAGACTGTTGCAGTGAGTCCATGGATCATGGTTGCACATTGCAAGGGGGTATTTTCTTGTATGATGAGTATCAGTGGGTTCTCCTGGGAAGCAAGTGTACCGTTATGCACTTATTACGTCCTTGATTAGATCCACTACTGATTAGCCAACAGACTTTGTAAGAGAAAATATTACAGTAGTTTGTTAGCTTCAAAAAACCATTATGCAATAAAGAGGAAAACAAACCAAGTGTGATAGTAGCCACTAACTTCTGTGTTCAATTTAAAACTTGCTCTTCTTAGTCTGATCACACTGTTAAACCTTAACTTACAGCGGGGAAAAAAGTTTGGAATTCATACAGCTGTATATACATTCATAAATACACATAGCATACAAACGTGTTACACATTTATGCAAACAATCCATATGTATGTACACACAAACAAATCCCCACATTTTTATATATATTGATTCTGAAATAACACATAGATATGTATTCCAAAACACCTACAATTTCACATCTTATTGTATTTTTCTGGAGAATTTAATTTCTGGTTATGGTTGTGGAGAGTCTTGTGGGTCTTTATCGGTCTCTTGTCACTAGACTCAGAAATATGATGAAGTATAGAATCGTATTTTATCTAAATATAGGCAATTATTGAATCAGTTGTTATGTTATTACTTTGCATTGGTGTGTCATCTTTTAAAGTAAGCACCTGCCTGTGTAATTGTTTTAAACTCACCTTTGGGTTTTTAAAAATTTTGAAAGTAAAGACAGCCATATATCATTTTATTGAAGTGTAAAATGAGGGTGATTATTTGGTTTTGCAATAAAACTTCTGACAGGTGAAGTCTTTTTGACTTTTTTTTTAATAATATGATTTGAATCAAGTTAATTTCCTGTTCATCTTGATTTCACTAATAAGTCCAAGAACTCTCAGTACTTACACTTTGCTCATTGTGAAGGTACCAAGAATGTAAGGAGAGAGGCTTCATTATAAATTGCCCTGTGATACAATAGCACTCAGCTCTGACTCTCCTCCAAATTCAGTTCAATTTCCTTGAAATCAGTGGAGTTAAACCAAGGTTAGCTGTTGCCCTCAGACATTTAAGAGAAGAGGAACTTCATCAGGAAATGCATCCTTACAAGCTGTGTGTTATGTGTAACACTTAAGACTCAGTGCTTTGCCAAAATCAAGGTCCAATTGGTAGACTGCCAGGAGCACAAGAACTATTCTTTAAGTAATTTAAAATGGAGCAGATTGCAGTAACTCTCTTCTATGGCACAGGAAAAAGTCCTGCAAAGATTTCAACAATTATTACTAATTTTTCAAGCGTTGACAGTGTGCTCAGTATGTTCAGAACATGTGTTGCTCCAGACTGAGCCAAGCACAAGGCCCCTAAGATCAGAAAGTAAGATTCTTCCTAATCCTAAATAGCACTCTGTCTACAATTGAGAGTGTAGAGTCTCCTGGCTCTTGAAAGAAGAACGTGAAGGATAATGTAAACTGGATTTGCTGAAATTCAGACCCTCTCTCTTCTATCATTGAAAAGACACTTCTTAACTAATGCTGGGCTCATTTATATCTGTGACTGTTTGTTCAAACTTTTTAAAAGGGGCTCATCCAACTAACCAGCCATATGGTAGTATCCAACTGCTTGTTATCTTTAATTACCTGGATAAAACTTCTCAGATATAAATGTCTGTATAGAAACTAATCATTGGTGTTGTCTAACACATAATTGTTCTTTATTTTCAAGGGAGGTGGAGAAAGTTGAGCTGTCTTTATTCTTATTAATGAAGTCAGTAAAGGTAGAGAGGACCTGGATTATGCCATTGGCTTGGTCTCTCACTTCTAATATCTAGACCTGCTCTTGCTTAGATATTCCTCCCTTAAAGATCTGCTCTGCACTCCCAGGAAAAGTAAATATATTATCTGTCAATGTCCTTTCATAAGCATATATTTTAAGTCCATTAGAAAATTGTTCACAATTGTTATGTGAACAGTTTTCACATTATTATCCTAATTAAATTGGATTATTCTAATATTCAAGTCATAGACCTTTTAGCTTGTAAACTGGATGAATATTATTAAGGTAATAACAGTCTTGTAATCATGGCACTAAAATTAATACTTTAAGGACAGTTGAATAGATTTTTAGTACTTAGCACAGTACAGGATTTATTATAGCAGACACAACTAACTCCTGTGATAGTTAAAAGTGGGGAATATTTTTTGTCACAACTCCCTATTTGCTATCACACTCATAACTTCCATAAACATTCATCTCTCAAGTTGAAATTTTCTAAGCTCTTCAAAAACAACCAAAACCCACAAAACCAGTATGCCTGGAACTCAATGCTGCTTGACAATTATAGCTAGCAAGAACAGTATTCAGTTTAAAGAAGCTTATAGTGCACTTTTACTGTTGTGAATTTAATCTCAGGAAACTGAGTAATGATTCCCTTAATGTTTATACTGGCAAAAATTTGCCAAGTATCCCATATTTTGAATATGACAGTATGAGCAATCCCTTTGAGAAATCAACAATTTCTGTTTGCACAGAAATGCATGCATGCGAGCAGGTGTAGACATAGATGCAACACCTGAATCATTGTAGATGTAATTCTGCACACTGTGTGTCATAGATTCGATATCCCACTATATCATCATTTGTGGCAGTTAGATGGTATAACTTTGGGGGAGGAAAGTGGAAAAGAACTTCAGTTTTTTTCCATTTAGTCATTGCTCTGCGTATGGTGTAAACTGGGGTGAGTCCATTGACAGCACAGCCATGCATGAGTGCCACTGTGCCATCCTGAGTATGGAGAGGGGAAAATCAATGTTTGGTTTAGGGTTTTACATGTGATTTTTTTTTCTGCTGACTTAAATGCATTGTATACTTGCTGCACATTTGCAAGTAGCGCTGATGCCATGCAATGAAACACAGGGTTCAGGTATGTGTGTGAGAGGAAGCCTGCAGCTCCTTGTGAGAGCTTAGATTGGTGCAAAGAAAGGTTGCAGTTCAGACTTACGATGTATTGCCTCAACAGTGATTTGCTAAAAAAGCTCTCAAATACTTAGGGGGACTGATATTTATAGGTTATACTAGGAAAGCCTGCTAGGACCTTGTGAAAACACTGCCTTGAGTTTGTCAAAATGAAAATACTGTCAGAACTAGAAAAGTTTTCCAATGGTAGGAGATGAACGTGAACATTAAATCGTGATTTCAAAGGTTCTATCTGTACTATTACAGTTTTTTTTGGATGAAAAATATATTTCATGTTAGAAAAGAAGCAGAATTTGGAATAATGTTAATTTCAGATGTCTTTTTCCATATTTTTCCATGATATAAATTTTCAGGAAATAGTTTATGAATTTAAATTGTTTGTACTTTGGGAATTAAAACCACTTTCTGACTTTGGCCATGGACTTTGAAGAAAAGAATTATGTATTTTTGCCATGCACAGTGCTAGAAAATTGTACTGTTCCTTCTTTTGATAGAATACTTATGTAGGGATAGTCTGAAATAAATAGTTGCATGCTGGCTGAGGTAGAGGAAGGTAATGAGGAACAAATGTATTTGTTTTTCTTTTTTCTTTCTTGTTGTAATACTTTAAAATGTCTCACTTTTTTTTTTGTGCAGTTGTTTTTACTGAAAAATCTTACCTTTGGTCCATTCTGTATTTGTATCCTTTTTTAACTATACAAATAAATTTTTTTCCAGATCTATTCTTCCTGCTCCATCATATTCAGGATAATTAATGAGTAGATTTTCCTACATGAAGCATTTTTTTCCTGACTGACATAGAGGAATTTTATAAATTTTTATCTATCATTTTTCTTTTTAATCCTGACATGGCTTAAGGTATTAATAGGTTCTTATCTAATGTCTAGAGGGATCATATTTTGAAATTAATTTTAAAAAGAATGATGTACTAGGAGAAGGAGGAGGAAAGCAGGTTTGTGAGCTGAACTGGCTTGTTTAGGGGAATAGTGTCTGATACAGGGTGTGATCTGGCGAATGCTGTTGTAATTTTGTAAGGGGAGACTAAGCACTCAGTGGGAGGAAAATAAAATCTCTTGTTGAATGCCCTTCGAAGAGTTAGAGTTAAGCTGCAGTGTCAAGCTTTCAGTGGGCAATAGCACCATGCCTGTTGCTTGAAAAACCCTGTTAGTGTTCTGTCTATCGTAAGTTCATATTATCCAGGTTATTGCGAAATCTCTGGAAATGTTAGTGAAATTCCCAGATTTTTATTTATGTTACAATATTTTTCGTCTTTAATTCTATACTTGGGATTTTTGTTCTATTTTTCAAACCACTGTTGCGCAATGCAGTATGTCAGACCATAGATTTGCACATGGCTATGATGAAATACTAATAGAAGTGTTATTTAAATGTGCCTTGTTCTTTTTGGTTAAATTGGAGAAGAATGCGTGTGTCTTGAGAATCTTCAGTACCTTATTGGTAAAGGGAATTGGGTCTTTTAACTTAATTTGGCCCATTTCATTTGGGCTCTGATTTCCGTGACTTCGCTCAGACCACATGATCTCTAGGTAAAATTCTGACATTGCTATGTTCTTCCGTTCAGGCTTTCACTTAAAAACACTCATTGCTTGGTCTACAAGTATACTGTCTTTAAGATATGTTTTCCCCACCTTCCTTTTTCCAATCAAGAAAAAAACAACCCAAACTAACAAACCCATAAAACCAAAACCAATAAACATTTTATTCAGTCTATTAAGTTTGCCAACAACTTTCACTGAGTGTTTGAAGTACCTTGCATTTTTGCTTCGATTTGCTGTTGAACTTTTAATTCTCAGTAATACTGAGAAGAGGTGATAAATTCATTTATTCTGATAACTCCAAATCCTTGAATTCACCACTGTCTTAATCCTTTGAGACTGATATATAATGAAGCCTCTTGGGCAAAAGGGCAAGTGAGATGCCCCTTTTTTCCTTCACATTTAGAAGTGGAAGATTTCATCTGTTGTTCCTTGGAATTTGTTTACCTGAGTTAACATTTTTTCAAAGCCTGGACGAAATGCCTGTACCCAGCCCCATGCTGCTCTGATTAGAAGAGTTTCTATTTATTTGTTAGAGCTTTACACCACAGTTCAGACACAGAAGTAGATGTACTGTAAATTTTACACTTCTATTACAGTGGCCCAAGGCAAGTTCTTGAATATCTCCTTTTTCTCAGACACTTTAAGAATTTTCCATATGCCCACTTGACATATGTGACAGGCTATAGGAGCCGACATAGGGAAGAAAGGAGTGGAAACAGACATGGAGGAAAGGCAATGCCATGGAAGATAGGGAGCATGACCCTCAACCAACAGCCCACTAGTTTGTTTAGTTTGTTTTTTTGCTCCCTATATACCCTGGGACTATTGGTCCCCTAGAAAACTTAAGGACTTGGTGGAAGGGCTGAGATCTTGGAACCGATCATGCTTTAGGCACTGAAGATTTCACCAGCTGATCGGCCAAGCCCTGGTGTTGTCCAAGGGCATCTTGTGGAAGTCCAAATCCGTGACAATATCCTTTGTACAAATAATCATAGAATCATAGAATAACCAGGTTGGAAGACACCGGATCATTGAGTCCAAGCATTCCTATCAAACACTAAACCATGCCCCTTAGCACCTCGTCCACTCATGCCTTAAGCACCTCCAGGGAAGATGAATCAACCACCTCCCTGGGCAGCCTGTTATAGTGCCCAATGACCCTTTCTGTGAAATTTTTTTTCCTAATGTCCAGCCTAAATCTCCCCTGGCAGATCTTGTGGCCATTCCCTCTCATCCTGTCCCCTGTCACTTGGGAGAAGAGGCTGTCACCTTCCTTTCTACAACCTCCCCTCAGGTAGTTATAGAGAGCAATGAGGTCTCCCCTCAGCCTCCTCTTCTCCAGGCTAAACAACCCCAGCTCTCTCAGCCGTTCCTCATAAGGTGGTGAGGGGCCCAGAACTGAACACAGTATTCGAGGAGCGGTCTCACCAGTGCAGAGTACAGAGGGAGAATAACCTCCCTGGACCTCCTGGTCACGCTGTTTCTGATACAGGCCAAGATGCCATTGGCCTTCTTGGCCACCTGGGCACACTGCTGACTCATGTTCAGTCGGCTGCCAACCAACACCCCCAGGTCCCTCTCCTCCAGGCAGCTTTCCAGCCAGGCTTCTCCTAGTCTGTAGCTCTGCTTAGGGTTGTTGTGCCCCAAGTGCAGGACCCGGCATTTGGCCTTGTTAAACCTCATGCCATTGGACTCTGCCCAGCGGTCCAGCCTGTTCTCATCCCTTTGCAGAGCCTCCCGACCCTCCAGCAGATCCACACTTCCACCCAGCTTAGTGTCATCTGCAAACTTGCTAAGGGTGCACTAGATGCCTTCATCCAGGTCATTGATAAAGACATTGAACAGGGCTGGACTCAGTACTAAGCCCTGGGGAACCCCACTTGGAACTGGCCTCCAGCTGGATTTAACTCCATTTCCCACCACTCTCTGGGCCCGGCCGTCCAACCAGTTTTCCACCCAGGAGAGTGTGCGCCTGTCCAGGCCAGAGGCTGACAGTTTCCGAAGCAGAATGCTGTGAGAAACTGTGTCAAAGGCTTTACTGAGGTCCAGGAAGATACATCCACAGCCTTTCCCTCGTCCAGCAGCCAAGTCACTTGTCATAGAAGGTGATCAGGTTAGTTTGGCAAGACCTGCCTTTTGTAAACCTGTGTTGACTGGGCCTGATCACCTGGTTCTCTTGCAAGTGCTTCATGATAGCACTCAAGATCCCCTGTTCCATGACTTTCCCTGGCACTGAGGTCAGACTGACAGGCCTGCAGTTCCCTGGATCCTCCCTGCGACCCTTCTTGTAGGTGGGCACAACATCAGCCTCCAGTCCAGCGGAACTTCCCCAGTCTTCCAGGATTGTTGGAAGATGATGGAAAAGGGTTTGGCCAGCACATCTGCCAGCTCCTTCAATACCCTTGGGTGAATCCCATCCAGCCCCATAGACTTGTGGGTGTCTAGTCAGGCTAGCAAGGCTCTGACCACCTCCTCTTGGACCATGGGAGCCTCATTTTGCTCCTTTAGCTCTGGGGTTTGTATACTGAAGTAACAACTTTCTTTACAGTTAAAGACTGAGGCAAAGAAGGCATTAAGTACCTCAGCCTTTTCCTCATCTCCTGTCACTGTTGTTCCTTCTGTGTCCAATAGGGACTATATGGTCTCCCTAGTCCTCCTTTTATTATTTATATATTTATAGAAAGATTTTTTGTTATCTTTCACCGACTTTGCCAATCTGATTTCTAGTTGAGCCTTTGCCCTTCTGATTTTTTCTCTACACAATCTCACTTCCCTCCTGTAGTCTACCCAAGAGGCCTCTCCCCTCTTCCAGAGCCCATAAACATTCCTCTTCTTCTTGATATCACTCAAGATCTCCCTGTTCAACCAAGCTGTTTTTTTCCCCTGCCGGCTTTTTTTTCTTCGGAACATGGGGATGGTTTCTCCTGAGCTGCTAGGATCTCCTTTTTGAAGAGCTCCCAGCCCTCAAGGGCTCCCTTGCCCTTAAGCACTGTCTCCCATGAGACTTTGCCAACCAGCCTTCTGAAGAGTTCAAAGTCTGCCTGCCCTCTGGAAATTTAATGCTACTGTCCTGCTAACCACCCTCTTCACTTCACCTAGAACAGAAAACCCTATCATCTCATGATCGCTTAGTCCTAGGCGTCCTCCTACTGCCATATCCCCCACAGGGCCTTCTCTGTTCACTAACAGCAGGTCGAGGAGGACCCTTGTTCGTTCGTTCACCAGCTGTGCGAGGAAGTGTCTTCCACACACTCCAGGAACCTCCTAGACTGCTTCCTTTCTGCTCTATTGTACTTCCAGCAGATATCAGGAAGATTGAAGTCTCCTACAAGAAGAGATGCTTCCTGGCCCCTCAAATAGGAATTAATTTCCCAATCTAGTTTGTGTTTACAAAGAATCTCAGCATGCTTCTGCACTGCGGGGAACAGTGATATGACCAGCCTCACCACAGGCAACCTCTGTTTTTTGGAATTTTTTTGGTTTGCATGTTTGCTTGTTTTAATGTGGTACCTTTTTAAAATTTATATTTATGTCTGATTATTTTTAGATTAGGAAAATTTTCACTTTCTAAAACTTCCTAGGGCCCCTTGTCTTCTACTGCATGACCCTGAATGAAAACATCTTTCAGGTATATTGTAATTTCTGTTGTTCATTAAAAGCATACTTCCTGATGAAATGTTGTAGATAAAGAACATGACAAGATGGTGGTCTTGAAGAAAAGTGTCTCCTGAGGGATTATTGAATGCATGGAAATGGATTCATGCTTTTCCTGAGGCCACTGCTTAGAGACTTCTTAGAACAGTTTTTTAGTGTAGAGGCACGTGGCATCAGCCACATCAGCAGTATTCCTCCCCTTGTTGGTGGATAAAAGTTGCTTTCTTTTTTCCTTGTGTACACACACATATGCAGAACATGTGTAAGCAGAAATTAAGAGTTCTATTTGGTCATTATGGGGTAAAAATAAGTGCATCTCCACTCTTGGTCCTTCTCATCTTTCTACTTCCCAGAGCAATTTGCAGCTTCTATTGGAGAAAAGGAACTTCCCCAGGAGTATAAATTACACTCCAGCAGTATTCATTATTTATAGCCTCTTCTGTGCTAATGGTGTAGACTTTGTCCTAAGCTTATGTTTTGTTCAGTCAACAGATTGTTTTAAATGCTTCTCTGCTCAACTAATCCATAGTCTCTAAAGTTTACACTTTGTCTCAGTTGTGTTATCAGACCATAGACTGAGCTTTGTGCTCATCTTGCTTGATTTTGAGTTGCTTTCTCTCTCTTTCTCTCCCATATTATAGAGTCTCAAGCATGTCAATGTTCAGGGTTGGACCAGGATTCATCTGCCTCAAGTCTGTAGCCTGGATTGGCAACCTCTCTTGCTAGTTAAGCCCTCCTCCATCAGTCACAGACTAATCTAGGTTTTCAGCAGCTTTTTCTATGCTTTAAAATGAAATGTAATTTTGACACATGCCTTTTTGCTTTTTTGGGGTTTTTTTTTGTTGGGTTTTTGTTTATTTCTGCTGGGAGTGCAGCATTTCTTCAGGTTTTGTTGCACCATTTCATAGCCTTAGCCTTTCCTGTCTCACTGAAACCTAATAAAAAGATTCGCACTTCAGTGTTTGAGTTCAAATTTTGGGTTTTTTCTTCCTGAATGTCTCTTTTTTTAATTAAGCAGTGTTGCTTGCAGCTACAGAATAAAGATAATTGCTCTGATTTTCATCACGAATCTTCACCATTTCTTGAAAATTTCAGCTTTTACAGCTGTCGTACTCTGCTGTGCCAGTGTGTGTGGGCACATACCCCCATTTTTAAGGCATTTTTGAGGCATTTTTACTCTTCAGAATGTAGACTGAAATACACAAACACCATGACAAAGATACACACCCTTTAGCATGTTTATTGGTTGCTTTGCTGGTACATTACACAACATGAGATGCTCAGTTCCTGATGGGATTAAAATTAAAACTGAACCACAGTTCTTGATATCAGAGTAGGAACTAGTTCTGTACCCATCTTCCATCTCAATTATGCATTTGGTAATTTTATTCTTGACTTCTTGTTTTAATTTCTTTCACATTCTCCATGCCCTAATATTTTCTGCAGATTCCACTGACCTTTAAATATGCCAGTCTCATTTTTCTGCAATCTTGTGAGTTTTTGTTTTAATACCTAATAGTTTTCTTCCAACTAATAATTCTTTTTGATAAATTCTATTTTTCTTAAAGTAATAATGTTGCACATCAGTGGATTAATTTTTCTTTTAAACAGCTTAGTTAAAAAGAATATGAACTCAAATAACTGCCTTGCTACTCTTGTGATATTTCTGGTGATTATTTCCCTGTGATTATAAAATGCTAAATTTTGTCTGCTGAACTTTAGAAAACACTGAAAGAAAAATTCTATTTTTTGAAAAAAAAATTATGTATATTTTTAAATCAGTGGACTCTATATGTGAATGTGGCATTACCCTGAATAATGATTTATTCTTGAGTTCCATCTGCATATCTGATTTAATTATTCTCCTAAGAAGGGAAAGCAAAGGAGATATTATCTCAACAAGTTAAGTTTTAACTTGCACAAGAAACATTTTCCCCTCACTGCCCTTTAAATAGTTATTTCATATGCCCTAATGCAGAACGGGGGGAATGACATTTGCCACCCCATGGCAAAACAAACTTGTACTCCTAACTGTAAAACTGGTCCATGTGTGAATTAGCTTTGAGTTGTATTGTGTTTCTTACACTAATATAATATTGTTCTAGTGCTTGCCCCTGATTAAAGAAATACATAAATAAATAATTTATAATTTAATTAATAAGGTATAATATGCAAAGCACAGTAATTTCAAACAGCTTGTAATGTCTCTAATGTACTTTCAATTTTTTATTTTACATAAGGGCTATATTCATTATGTGGTTATGATAAACATACTAATGAATTTTATTATGGGAACAAATTTAAACATGTAAATGAGATCAAATAGTATTAAAATGCAAACGATGGTGAAACTTATTACAAACTAACCTTGCCAACATACACGGAGAGATGTTACAAAAAGGACTCTGGGATGTTGCATACTTGATAGAAAGTCAGTACAGTCATTTTACAAAGTCAATGAACACAAGAATTTGTGAACTCTTCATTTTTAGTGTTGTATAAACTCTCCTGAACAAAAAAAAAAAGTTAACTAGAATCCTAGGTTTACACATAACTTTGGGTGACAATTAAAATCCCTTTTCTTGTTCCAGTGAACAGTAATCTGTGCATAATTACATTCAAATGAGATATTAGCATTTTTTGTGCTTACTCTTTGTTAATTGCAGAGTTCACTCACCATGGTGATGCTTTTGATAGAATCAAGCAACCTTATTGACCTGATGCTGCAAGGCATGTTTGGAAATTCTGCTGTATTCTTCATTTTTTCTTTTTCTTTTTTTTTTTTTTATTTTGGCATTTTGAGGAGTCCTGCTGCTTTTATTACATTCCTGACACTTTTGTTAATAAATCATTGCAAAGTTAATGAAAATTGCATTCAGGCATATCCAAAATAATTGTGTCCTTTGTCATGCTAATAAATTGAAAGATGTTGATCCAATGGGTGAATGCGTGCCCATTATGGTGAAGTTTGTGATATGTGTGCCTGTTGCGCTTGTACTTTCTGGTTTGGCATATCATTCCATGTAGAAATGTGTATGGGGAAAACAAAAGTCAGTGTGTTTTATTTCAAAAGTTATGCAACCTGCCTCTTAATTATGTTGGAAAGTGGGGAAGGATTGAAATGTTTATATGAAGATGTACAGTTATGGTGTTATCTGTAGGAATCAGCAAGTGACTTACACCAGAATATGTTCTGTGATGAAAACAATTAAATATGTCTTTCTCCCTGCCTTCTGAACTTTCATGCTTATTAAACCCAGATGATAAAAGATGGAAGAAAAAGCACTAAGCCTCAATTTCATACAAAGCTGTAGTGCACATGAAGGGAAATAATCGAACAGTTGTGCAGGGCAATTGTGCAGGCAATTTTTATTTTCTTTTCCATTCCAGACATAACGCTGGAATAGTAAAATGCAGGTGAGATTAAATTCTGCATTTACTTTCTTTGCATTTTTAGTAGTGAATTTAGCAACTTAATATCAATTAGAAGTACCACACTGATAAAAATTGTTTTAGATTTTTGGTACAGGATGTATCTTATATCTTGTGCTATAACTAAAAAAAATATGATGTAAAATTTATTATGGAAAATTTTTAGCTGGAAAAATTATATTTGTTCATGCAATGTTAGAGTAAAAAAAATGTTAATGCTATCAAAACAGAGATAATTTTAGTCAAGAGTACTTAATTTATGCACTGGCCCATCATGCTGGTTTTAGGTGGGTATTTATTCTGCTACTCAATCAAAACACGTAGTTTCCATAACAACTACCACGTCAGATGTAACATGCAGTATGTGGCTTGAATTAAGGATGTTTAAAAGATGTGTTTTGTTGTGATGTCTGAATGTTCATTTTTCCTCTCCTATCTAGAAGAATGCTAGATTGCCCTGAGAGAAGTGGCTATCTCTTTTTTTTTTCAATTAAAAATGATTTAAAGTTTGCCGAATCATAATAGAGGGCATTGAATGTCTTAAGACTGTACCTGCAAAAATGCAAGAGTTAAAATTTTCAACTCTTCACTTTAATTTGATGTTCATAAAGTACGGCAAACTCCTTTATACACAAGAAGCCCACTGACTTCAGTGGAGGTTTGCACATATAATGAGGGTGATAAATGGCTAAGGAAAGGTTGTGCATTTTGGAGACTTAAAAGATGCCTTTCAAAATAAGCTTGAAAAAAGGGTATGGAGTGAGGGGAGAAGAGGCATGTGTAGCAGTATTGGCAGTATCCTCAGAGAATTAGCGCTTAGTTAAAATCTATGACTTCTAAAAGTTGAAAAGAAACTGTCCCCAAGAGCCGTAATCGCCCACTGTGTGATTTCTCTTCTGAAGTATTTGATTAGCTTTTGGCTAGTGATGAAGTCTGGAGGTGGCATTAAGTGAAGTGGTCATCCAATCCAGTTGGTGTGCTACATAGCCCTGTGTTTGTAGCAATGTAATTTACTCCATTTGTGGCACATTTATAAATCTTAGAAAAATGAAGTTTTTAGATAATCGAAAAAGCAAGGTGAAGCAGCACCATTTCAAAGCAGGATGAAGGAATTGCTTCTTTTTAATTTTGAACTTTTTCGCTATATGACAGAAATGGATGGGCTCTTTCCCTTCTAAATAGCCATTGCAAAGATGCAAAGAAATAGATATCAAGCACTGTGTCTTTGTCAGGGTATTGACCAGACCAGATCATCTGCCAAATTTAGATTGAAGGGGTTAGATCAAATGAAGGGCAATTTACAAAGTTCTTCTTGTTGGAATTCTTGCCACTCACCGGAGTGAAGATTGGCTGAATTCAAACTGTAGAAGTATGTTTCCCTTCTTCAGTGTTAGCATCTGGACTAATTCTGTTTACAGCCTCTCAGCCGTTGAGGAATTGCCTGTTGTATAGCTGCTGAGCTCCATCCCTGTTTTGTACACATGGGCATAAGATGTTGAATTAGTATTGCAAGATACACCACTCTGACCTCCTGTTCTGTTCATCTGAGATGTTCTGTGTGATCTTGACCTAACTACTGGATGCCAGTGATAGCACATTACGCCAGCCCTGCCTGTGTTAGCATGATTCCTAGACAGAGTCTCACCATGATGATACTTGCTGAAAACCAGCAAATTCCTGACATTTTTGCTTTTAAAGCAATGCTAACACTTCAGCAGATAGTGCTGTAACATGTATCCTGAGAGTGTTCACTGAGTCTGAATGAAGTGACAGTAAAATCGTCGCTGACGTATAAAAAGGTTACTACAATATTTTTACAGCTGGTTTTGGACCAGTTTTCCTGAGTTTCTTCTTGCTTCTTCTGTTGCTCCTTCATATTTAGTTTAGTCTTCTGGCAAAGTTGCTAGTGGCTGCTTTATGATGGCAGAACTGTTAGCTGTATCATTTGTACGTTATTGCAGGGGTTCCTGTGAAGTGTGTGTTTGTTGCCAGCATTTCATTTGTTTGTTCACACGAGTTGCTTCACCCTTACAAGTCTGCCCACCAAGGCATTTCAAATAGAAAAGGCTGATGGTCCATGAGCATATTAAATTACCTATAGGTGGGATGTATTTCTGTTGTTCTACATATGCTGCCCTAATGCCACAAAAGACTGTTTTATAAAAACAAGCCTTTTTCAAAAGTTGTTTTACACAAGAATCATAGAATCATAGAATAACAGGTTGGAAGAGACCCACCGGATCATCGAGTCCAACCATTCCTGTCAAACACTAAACCATGCCCCTTAGCACCTTGATTAAGGCACGGGTGGACACCTCCAGGGAAGGTGACTCAACCACCTCCCTGGGCAGCCTGTTCCAGTGCCCAATGATACTTTCTGTGAAAAATTTTTTCCTAATGTCCAGCCTAAACCTCCCCTGGTGGAGCTTGTGGCCATTCCCTCTCATCCTGTCCCCTGTCACTTGGGAGAAGAGGCCAGCACCCTCCTCTCTACAACCTCCCCTCAGGTAGTTATAGAGAGCAATGAGGTTTCCCCTCAGCCTCCTCTTCTCCAGACTAAACAACCTCAGCTCTCTCAGTCGCTCCTCATAAGGCCTGTTCTCCAGCCCCTTCACCAGCTTCGTTGCTCTTCTCTGGACTCGCTCCAGAGCCTCAACATCCTTCTTGTGGTGAGGGGCCCAGAACTGAACACAGGATTCAATGTGCGGTCTCACCAGTGCGAGTACAGAGGGAGAATAACCTCCCTGGACCTGCTGGTCATGACGTTTCTGAACCTTTGTAACAGTAAGATAGGTTATAGTCAAGCTCTCTCCAGTATATGCTGCTGCAGCACTACAAAGGTGGTTTTTGTTGTTTTTTTTTTCGTGAGTGTGGGGTATGTATCATCCTATCTGTATGACATTTATATCTCATATTTATAAAATCTACAGTTTGTTTTACAAAGTGCTTACCTTATAACTCCCAGTTTTCTTGTACATAAGTTATTACAACTTTTATCCTAGAGATTGTATTCCTTTGTTAACTGCTTAGCCAAACTGTAATAGAAAAGCAAGCAATGTGGAAGCCTTCCTTCATTTTGGGCGAGAGGATTAAAGGGTGAATAAAATTTTGTTCATTGTTCTATTGTTAAATAGTGTACCATGAAAAACAGTTGAATTTGGCATTTGAAGAATAGCATGGATGTTATTCTTATCACAAGCTGTTGCTGAGTATTCATGGTGCTCCATTTGAAAAAAAAAAAAAATTACTGTCAGGTCATACTATTAATCTCTCTTTGGTGATTGCTTTAATTTTGAGGTAAGTTTACAAAGACTTCAAAAGCTCTGCTTGCTTTTCTTAGTAGAGAATCTTGGGTTAAAGATGGAAAAATGAACAAGAACAATCCAGTAAAAAATCTGTCCTCGGAACAGTTGCTAATCAGCCTTTTGGGGCTGATAATAATACACAGACCTAGTACCAAAATCCCTGTTTCTTTAATGCATATCCCAACGCATACAGGTATTGGTGTGCCTTGAGTTTAACAACCTGAGGGTTGACTCTGCACCTTTTGACCAAATGAACCCATCTGGCCTTAGAGCAAGTCATGTCCATGGTCCAAAGGGAGTCTTCATGCTAGGGAAGGGGCAGACAAGAAGAGACTCCTCTCTGAGGCACTTGGAGGCACTTTGTGGGAAAGGCACTAAAACTCTGTCCTCACTAGTCAAGGTTGCTGAGTCTTGTCGATAAGTGTAAATGTTGTCAGATGGCATCAGCACATCCTGCTGAGAACTTTCACAGCAGGGGTGACGTGGGTCAGGAGAAAGGGGACCTGAAGAACAAGGAACTTTTGAGCAAGAAATGGCAACATTTTTATTTTTATTTCCTTCAATGAGTAGAAGAAAACAAGATGCTGAGGAGAAAACATATGCTGAAAATGGACAGTCTGAGCTCCCAGAACAATTGTATTGTTTGAGAAAACATCACCAATAAAAGGTAAATGGTTGCCACCTCATATAGACGATTCATGTGCTCTGTTCTGACTGCAAACAAAATAAAAAATAAAGGGTTTTGGCAGTCATAGAAAGCAAGAGACAATCAATAGGGCCTCTCTTTGCCCCTCATTTAAGAGTGACTTATAATTCCTTGCAAATCTTTCTATTAAAAAAAAGCAATGTCTCACTTGGAGGAAGTCCAAGACTATTATAAAAATAATCAAAATAAATATCAGTTATTTTAAAATTAAATGAATAGCATTGACAAATAACCTCACCAGATCTTTGGTACTCTATATTTAGAAGAGTAAAAGTAGCTGAGTCGTAATGTTCCTTTACAGATAAGTATATCTTTTCCCCATGCTGGTGCACGTTCTGTGTAGTCAGCGTGTACAAGGCACTGTCTATTTAAAATCTTGGGCAGGAGCACTTCCTTAAGACAAATTTCTATTGATCTTAGTGGATGTTTTGTGAATGGATATACCCCAAATAACTGTAACAATTCAGACTTCTTGGAGGAGTTTTTTTGTTTGAATTGAGGAATTCTAAAATTTAAGAGAAAAGGAAATTGAATCTTCAAATTAAAAAAATCATATTCTTATCCTACATGAAATGAATTATCATTTTGCATATCTAAGACCCCCCCAAAGAATCTTATCTTCCTAGAAGAATTACATATGCATAGGTTCACACTCATGAGCATCTGTCTTTTCTGCTAAGCACCAGTCCTTGTTCCAATGTATACACACATCAGTTTAATACACTTTCTAAACTGTAATTGTGTATTTTCTTGAGATATCTTGGTGGAGTACCTTCTTTTTGTGAAACTATGGATTCTAGCTCATAAGACTGTAGTCAAAGGGAATTCTTCCTGCAGATTATGGCACCTTATCATCCAGTTCATATCAGAGGAAGTACTGATGAAAGGCAGAAATAAAATGTGGAGTGGTAGTATTCATTAGAGACAATACTTTCAAATTAATATAGATATAAATCTCTGATGCATGATCCTTTGCTAGGTGGACTTGTTGGAACCGGACATTTATATTTCTAATTTGATCTTTATTTTTTGCAGTTCCATGAATATGGGATGGAAGAGATTTCTTGTTATTTTCTTTTAGTCCCTTACCCACATTCTCACATTTCTTTGGGCATAGGTGAGGATTTTGAAGTTTGACAGTTTAGCCTCAAAGAGCAAAGGGCACAGACCTGCTGTTGGTGGCAGCTGAGATCTCTCTGTGGATCTCGATATATATACAAAGGTGTTGTATTTGCTGGCCCTGGCTGTTCCAACTGGGGAAGCAAAGCAACAGTGGAGCAGTACCTCAGGATACTGCTAATTTTTTGGTTTATAATTAGCTATGGCACCAGTCTTTCCCACCAGAGGGCATGGTACAGGCCTCCCAATCGGCTGCAAACTAGCAACAACACTAAACTGTAATTTCTGTGTAATTTCATGCTGTTACATAATAACTTTAAGCCCTGCTTGCTGTTGAAAGTTCTGCAATTGCACAGTTGTTTCAATGAGGTTCTAAAAATGTTATTGGTGTGCTGCCGTTTTATGGGTCACCTACAATAACCCTGATGCTATTCTGCGTATCCTGGTATATGCAAATTACAACAGTTGCATGTTATTTTACTCTGATTGTCATGTAGCTTGTGCCACCTGCTATAAATCTTTAAAAGTATACTTCAGAAGCTACATAAAAGTGAAAAAAACTAAAATGAACAGTGGTTTTGGTGTAGTCATCTTTTCTGTCTTTCTTTCAGATTTTATTTGTCTCTAATCAGCATATTAGTATCGGTAATTAAGACATAAAAGGTATTAAACAGTATTTCAAAGGTTAGTTACATAAATGTTAAGATTCCTGTTTATTGTCTTGATATTACTGTAGTTCATGCAGTTATATTATGCACTCTGACATCCATGTCAAGTCATGTTTGCTCAACTGCTTTACTACTAGTCAAAACTAAAAGTTTTTTTTTCCAGTTCTCTCTGCAGGGTCAGCCCGGCCTAAAGAAAATTAAGCTGTCTGCTATCAGCGTATACATCATCACCAACAATAAACATGCCAAGTTCAGAACCTGTATTTTGTTATCTGACTACTGTTGATAGCAGAATAAAGACAGCTTGATTTTCATTAGCGGGGTTGACCCTACAGGGCTAAGAGCAAGAGGAAAAAAAAAGTATTTTGACTTAAAGTAAACTGAGAAAACATGACATGGAAGTCAGAGAGGGATTATATATGCATCCCTAAGGTGTCATTTTTAGCAAACCGTCATCTTTCACTTGAGGAAATTCTGAATAAACCTCTGGAGAGATTCCTGTAGCTGCCCAGTTGGCAAGGGCTAATACTTCTGACTCTGAATTATGCATTATCCTTTTTTTTTTTTTTCCCTTTGGTAACTGTTTCACTTGCACTTATTGGGGAGAGCGATGAGAATGCATAGCTTTTGAAATATGGAAATTCAGGCTTCTTAGACATATTGGTCATGAAACTCATTTGAAGAGGTCATTTTATAAGCTTGTGTAGACTTGCCATTTAAAAAAATGTGTAATTTTCTTCATCCAACATAGATTGAAAAAAGGAGTCCTTTTTTATACTTGTTCTAAGGCCAAGTACTAGACTGATAGACTATTTCCTTCTGTCCCAGTTACACTATGTTCTTTCTTTGCTTTTTCTATCACTATAATATTGTTTGTTATTTCTTTCCCCACTGCCTATGCATTACAGATTGGGGAGATATTACAGAAAGCCTTGATTCGGGCAGAATGTTTGAATTCTGAGCTGTGGGCAGAGGAATGTATATAAAGTTATGTTTCTTGCCCACCCTTCTACTTTGTGAAGCCTGCACTAGGCGAGCCTGGAAGCTGCTGCCATCATTCTACTTTTGGACACTGCTGGAGTTTCTTTCTGATGGTGTTTGGGGAATTGATGAACAGTTTTATAAGAACAAAATTTGGCCTTAAATCTAAGCACTGTAACCCTGTTTGGGAAGTTATACCAACTGTTCTATAAATCAGCCAGCAATGTGCTGTCAGTGCTGAATTTTACTTTTAAAGCGCAAGTCCAAAATAGAGGCAGAACTCAAGGGAGTAGAAGTTTTGCCAAAGCTTTCTGATGCAATTTAGGGGAATGGACTGTGCTGTGTGCCACCAGAAGATGCAGCGGTTGTCCCTCTTGTGCTCCACCTTTACCTCCTTGATGTGTCTACCTATTTAATTTGCCCTGAGAAGAGAAATGGGTGCTTCCTCTGCTTACATCATGCTGAGGTGAATCTGTTCAAATTTGTTCAAGAAGAAAAGCCAATTCAGGCTCTTCTCACAGTAGCAACAAGGCAGTAGGTAACACAGAGGTCTCCAAACAGCACAGTCAAGTCGCAGGCTTTCCTTCCCACCCCATTCCCAAGTAAGCTCCAGCAACAGGAGAGAGTTTGCCCATTCTTCTGATGCCTGGTGCAGTTGGCACTCATTTTTGGGAGCCAAACAGGGTGTTGAAAGGCTGTCGTTTGTTGCAGTAGGTGGCCTCCCGCTCCTTGGCAGTCCTCAGGCACTAAGTTAGCAGACTTTCCGATCCAGGGGTTTATATCAGGTGAAGCTGAACTCTCTGGAATGCTATTCAGGAAACTTGCTATTAAAGTGACGCTGCCAGCTGTAATCTTCTTGGTTTTCATTTTAATTTTAGTGCCAAAAAGTTGACAAAGTCCAGATTGTAGCTTAAAAACTGCCAGGCAAGCTAATCCTGTATAATTTTGTGTAAGTATGAGGGTGCATGGTAGTTAAGAGATGATACTTGACATCTCTTGGCTTTATTCTGTTTTATTAAAGACAACTCTTTAAATTTACTTGAAGGCAAACAGAGATCTTAATTGTCATGTAAAAGCATTTACATGATAAGATACTATTAGTTATTGAAGTGATATTAAGAATTTCAGAGCAATTATGGTTGAGATACCAATAGAGAATAGTGATGTATTTTATTTAACTTTCTCATATATTAAAAACATTATCCTTGCACATTTTTGGAGAAATTTTGAAACCTCAGAACCCAAGACTCTAAATCTCCATTTGCTGAGCTAGCCTAATGCTATATGTCTACACCAATAAATATTAACAAAAAAAATCAGGAAGCCAAAGTGGTGTTTTTATTTTAGTGCTAGTGTTTCCCTGAGTGGTGTAATACTGACGCTTGAATAATGGAGGAAAAAATATGAAGATTTAATACTGCAAAAAAATTATAAGTACATAATTCTCCAAGTGCAAGATAGTGTCAGCCTTTTCAGGTTGTTATTGAGAATATTCTTTTTAACTTCTTTCTTCTTCCAGCAATCTAGAAAACTTGCAAAAAAGCCCCTTTTCTACTATTAATGTAATGTGAAATATTTCACTCTTGTCCTCAGTTACTTATTTTGCCAAATAGCAATGTTTTGCTGATATAAACCAAATCAAAATCATAGAACAAGATAGCTGCTGTCTTTGGAAATACTCACCTTGCTGAAATACTTTCCCATTTTTTGGTGAGAAGAACATTCTTCATTAAAAGCATGAAGAAACCACTAGTTATATTCAGATTATTAGGTTTATTTTAGTAAAGACATATTTTTACTGAGATCTTATCACTTAAACTGAAGACCACATGAGCTTCTGAATAGATGGATAACAAGAGGCCATTTATAAGAATCCTGGAATACTGGATAAATTAAGTAATGCCATTTGTTTGTGTTGGCAAAAGCTGGAGAGAAAGAATTTTGTTGTTGGAATGTTTTATCTTGAATTTGAGACAGATCATGGTAGCTGTACAGGCTAAGCTGTTTGAAAGATACAGTGCTGATTCAGAAGAAAATTACTGTGATTTTCCAGAACATACATAGAAAATGCAGAGAGTTGACTGTCAGGGAGAGTAACTGGCAGTGAGCAGCACCCACTGGTAGCCTAATTCCACCACTTGTGTTTCACTTTACCCTGGGAGAAGGGATACATTAGAAGATGTGCAACACCTTTCTTTTTCCTGTCTGCTCTATAATAATCTTTGCTTGTGGAGAGGAAGGCGCATCTTTTATTGCAGTGAAGTTTGTGAACAGATTCATTGTATTCAGAGATTATATAGTGTGACAGAAGCGAGTAGGATTTAAAGCCATGTGCCAGCCTCTTGGCTGCAGCTCTAGCTGCTGTGCCTTGTTTCAATAGTACTCTCAAGGTAGAACTTGGCTTTATTGTGATAGAAAAAGAGACTTTGGGAAGTTCAGAGTGAAGGCACTACTTGCCATCTAACAGAAGGGGTGGAAAGACAGAAAATATGACAGAAGCAAGAAGCTTGCATGTGCTGAAATGTATTTATGCAGAGAGGTCACTACATTTCTCCTAAGCAGTGCTACCTGGTAATATTTCTTTCCCCTAAGTATTTCCTGTCTGCTGTAAAAGACACTGCAAAGTTTTACTTTTTAAATTGCAGTATTCATCTGCTGTTCCTCTTGTTTTAGGTTGAGGATACACTAATAGTAAACACCTGCTCAAGTCACAGACTTGTATTGATGCCTGGAAAGATGATCATTCTTTATTCCTACTTTACCATCTAGAATGGGTTTTACCTCTTCTAAATGCTTCTTCTGAGGCTGTTTCTTTCAAAACTGATATGATCAAAAGTATAATGTACCCACATAGATATAAGTAAGTATCTGGGCAAATTTTAACAGGACAGAGGACTCAAAGTCAGCCTCCATTCCACCAGCCAGTCTGTACTCCATAGTGACAGAACTCCAACTCTTTGTCTTGATGTGTTGCAAGAAACAGTGAATGTTAGGAGTTAGAAATACTTTAAGTGTTCATAATCTTGACAGTGAAATCTGCTAATACACATATGGTTGATTAAGCTGCCACCTGCATTCTGGCATTAGAATATATATTTTTTTTATTTTCACTCTACTAAGTTTTGAGTAGTTAATGTTACTATCCCACTTGACGATACAAATATTTTTTTCAGGGTTGTTTTTTTTTTGGTTTTTTCCTAGTGTTCTTTAATAATCTCTTAAATCTTTCCTGTTTATATGGTGTTAGCATGTAGGAATGTCAGTGAGAGTTTTTCTCCCTGACTGATATGACCCTGACTACCCCATCAGTTCAAAAGTTAAAAACAAAAAAAAATCAGGTACTGCTGTATCGCCAGAATAAGTTTTGACTCTAGCACGTCAATCTTGTCTTTTATTTTAATGGTTTTTTGCACTATTTCCCACTAAACTCCAGCTACAAAATGACAAAGGGCAATTGTAAATTAGTATGTAGTATTTCTATTGTCTTTGCTGCATCTCGTTTGAAATATATAAATGCTTCTACTGAGAGACTTTCAGTGATCATTAATTATTTATTACATTGTGATAACAAACTTGCTTTTTAAAATCTTAAAATAAATTTACATTTTTTGAGAATTTGGGAGTTATCGAGAAGATTCTTGCCTAATATGGCTTGTTCACACCGCCTCATTTTAGGCAAATAACCTAAGTACGTAAAGTTAGGATCTGAGCTGTTTATATATATAAAGTCAATAGAGCATCTACAGGAGTCTTCAGAGTCCCCAGCTGGGACCCTACTTATTTTTTTGATTATGTAAGAGACATACTCCTGCTAAGGTAGATGATGGGGATATAGCTCTATCATTATTAATCAAATTAAAGGAAAATAAAGCCTTTCAAAATTTAACAAGGGCCATGAGGTTATTACTGTTAAGTCTGGTTTCTGTGTCATTTGATATAGTGGAATCTGGCCTGAAACTTAAGGTGTGATACTCATTAGACAAAAACATACACTAAGTAGCTATAGCTGTATTGAAATCAATCTTATTCTGTGTAATATGTGTTGATACAAACCCATTAGTTGCAGAAGGTAAATATCGTACACAGGTGACAACTCAAAGTAAGCCTTTTCCTTCTAAGAAGGAAAACATTTTGTTTAACTTTGTTTTCTCTGCAATGGTGCCACTTATGGTATATGATTAATGTACATCCAAACTAGTGCTGATAAACAATGCAAGTCACTTTAGTTAATTTTTCTTGCTGAGCATATCTTCAGCATGAGCAACTCTTCATCAAAGATGAGCATAACTTAGAGAAATCAAAGTTGTGAGTTCATTTCACAGTGCCATTTGAATAGCGCTGTGGTGACAGTTCCAGTACTCAAATGAATATTTAGATTTTAAAGATACAGTTCATTCAGGAGTACATCTAGGCCATGGAAAGAGCTTAAAGGTGACAGGATATCAATAGAGGACTGAACTAAGGTGACAGCTTTGCTATTTTTCCTTTCTGCCAAAAAACATATACATTGCTTAGTGTATATATCATCCGACCGCTTAGTGTATAGAGTCCCATTGCACAGTCTCATGTTCTTCAGGAGGTTACCAACTGTTTGGCAGAACAGACATCGGATTCTCCTTCCTTTTAAAGATTCAATATTTTTTTTGCCATAAGTACTTCTGTTGTTATTTGGAAACACTGTGGAAAGTGGATACAAGCTCGTGGTATATTCCCAGAGGTTTGCTGGAAACACTGATGTGGAGTTAATTTTCACACCCAACTGTGTCTTCAGGACTGAGTCTGAAGAGGAGGGGGAGCTGGAAATAAGAGAAAATGAGGAGTTCACATTTTAATTCTCTGCAGGGATAAAAATATTTCATTTTTATTTTTTCTTTAATGCCTATTAAACTTATAACTGTGAATACTTGGATTAAAAATTATATGTAATGACTATTTTAGACAATGTCCTTAGGGTGTCTTTATAACTCCGTGATTGCCTACTCTCTCAAGAGGCACTGGTATATCCTAAAATGGAAGCCAAGATGTCTGGATAGTTGCTTGATAAATGTTATTAAAAGCATGGAATCCCTGAACTGGAGTCTTCATTACTTGATGATATTTCTGTATTAAATATGAGACTATGGTAAAATGTCCTTTTAAAATACACAGTAGACAATAAGAATTAATTGATCTTAAACTATACATTTCATCTACAACCTGGTTTATGCATACATGATAATGCCTATAGGAGAAAGACAGGGGCCCAAAGGAAAGCAAGAGGTTTGTTTGACGAGCTGTGGAGGAGGTACGACATGTTACCCTAAGCTGGTTTATCCCTGGAACTTGTAGGGAAACTCATGTTCACCTGCCTGTTAAGACATCTTCTACACCCTGCTTCCCAGCATGTGAGCTATAGCTTCCTGAGAAGACATTCCTCATTTCCGTGTCATGTTGCAAAAAGGGGGAATGTGGAGCCTAGAGGTAATAATTTGCTGAAAGAATTTCATCCAGCTGGGAAGAGAGTTAAGTCACTGCCTCCTGTTTTTGTCTTCATCCCTGTTATTAATCAGATACCAAAAGAGTCTTGGAAGAAATTCAAGGGAAAGAAGGCAAACTACAGCATTGCAGTGTCTGCCTTGTGACTCTCGGTAGGATTTTCACTGCACTTTTCTCTGTCCTAAATGTTTTGTTGAATGTTGCCCCCTATTTCTCATAATTTCCTCTAAATAGATATTTTTTTTTTCAGAAACTGACTGCAGGCTGACAGTAACTTACTGCTGCATTATAAATGGTATGTTCTTTATAAAAATATGGGAATGGACTTGTTTCCGCTGTGGAGTTTAATACGTGACAAAGTGAAGAAAACCTATTTCATGTGTTGTTACCTCTGTAGAATCACTCTTCTTCATAGTCTGGCAGAAACATCAGAATTATTTATTTATTTATTTTTGTTACCAGTGAAGTCAGTGGGAATTCTAGTATTGACTTTTTAGTCAGCTGTAGTCCAGCACTTGGATTTCAGTACAGGCCTGATTGTAGGCTAAGTAGCCTCACTACAATACATGCTAATGCATGTGTGACTTCTTCAGTTTCTCATGTTTTCCTACACCTACTGATAAAGCTTTGCAGCACACTATACCAGTGCTGATAATGGTCATGCATGAAATGTTATAGCTATCTGAAGAGCACGTAAAATGCCTTGATACAGGACTATGCTTTGCTTGTGGCATTTCACTTGTTCTACAGGACAACAAGCATTTAATTGTATACTTTATTTTGTGTCTTTTTTCTTAATTATTTTTAACCAATAAAGATTCTACCTTTTTGAAAGAAAAAAGCTTCCTTAGCTTGCCCTTCTTTATAAATACACATATATATACATATACATGTTTTCATGTAGCTATGTGTGTATGCACACATATATCTGCAACAAGAAATACAGACCCTTTGAATTTTCTCTTATCTCTCCGCATCTCTTGAGTTTTTCTCTTCTGAAGAACTGGTAAATTGGATCCATTGGTGAACATTGTTGGTTCAAACAACAGTGATCATGGCTGAACTTTCCAAAAAGAAACTTAAACTTAGATTCCTATATTAAGACAATGACCTGTAACTTCTGTGAAGGTAGTGCACATTCAACACCTTGGAAATCAGGTCACTGTTAAAGAATTTAAATATGAATAAGATGCCTAAGGTCAAAGATTTTGGCTTTAGTGAATTGCCTCAGGTCACAGCAAACCAATGGCAGAATCAGCATTAGCAGCCAAGTCTTTTCACAGTCAGATAGAGTTTACTACACTGTAGCAAACTAATAAATATCTCTGTATATGCCTCGATGTACATAATTATTTCAGTCCATAGTGTCTTAGCACTTAGCTTTTCTATACTGTGTGATGGCTGAAGGCAACATTGCATTTTCATTAAAACCTCTAAAGCCCTACTGCTTATTTCAGTCAGGTCACAACATTATAGATGAGAGTCAAATTAGATCCGAAGTATGCATACAAACCAACATCTGCAATTTTCTGCTGCTCTTATTCAACTTTATAAGGAAACTGAGATATTTATGGGTTTTTTTAAAAAAAAAGTTTTGGTACTGGAGTAAGAGATGTCAGTGAGGTGCATTGCACTGCATGCTTCTCAAAGAACAGAAATTGTAGTGTTCATTTTACAGAAGAGTCTTTGTTTAACTTATGGAGGTTATCCCAGTGGCAAGTTCATCCTTATTTGATAATAATGAAACATAAGTTTGATGTCTTTGCTTGAGTAAGATTGCCATCTGGTAAATAATATGTTTTGTGACTGTTCATAACAATCACGGTTTAAGCCAAAACTGACTTATCATGATTGCTGCAAATAATACTACAATGTCCTGACTTAGCTTGATATTTTTTCTTTGTGGAGTGGAGAAAATGTATTTTGAGGGCTTCTTGTAGTTATTTTATTTTAAAGTAATTTGTGTAGTATAAATCTTGCATTCTCAAAAGCAATGATTATAGCTCATTATTCTCCGTACTGTAGCTACAAAGAAGAACAAGGATGTTTATATAATTGTTAAGTTTCATTATATGTATTTAGGCTTTTGTTTTTAGGTTTGTTGTAGACAATTTATTTTGAATTCTGGACTAGAAAGGGTTTGGATTTTTTTTTTTGTGGGGGAGGGGGAGATTTTTTCCTAAACATTTTGTTACACTAGAGGAAGTTCAGTACTTGTCTGTCTTGGGAAAGTGCAGTTCCATAAGGCGTGCCAGATCTGTATCATTCCAAGACTGCCCAGGAATGTCATCTTCATTTCTTAAATGTGATATAATCTGGAAAGAAAAAAGTTTAAGAAATTCTGTAACTTTTTAGACTTTCTGTTTATTTCCTTTTCTTGAACATAGCACAAATTGAAGATATCAGATTGACTTGGAAAAAAGAACAGGAGTCCTGCCTTTTGCTAACTCAATAAAATATATTTACCAATAATATAAACTTTCTCACACTGTCTTAATGGTTGGATTTGGTGCAGAAGATGGTGGCAAAAGATTGGCTCTTGCTGTTCACTCTCTCTTCTCAGATTGTTTTCCAGCTACTGCCAACTATAGTGTTGTAAGATTTTGTACAGTTTTTATTTTTGCAATGTGGACATCTGTCCAGTGGGAACAGAAGTGAGAATTTCAGAGTTTAATGGAAACCTGATAACTCAGTTATGAAAATGCTAATTAAGGCATATTTAAATGAGGCCTTTACAAATGATAGTTTTTATGACTAAAATCCCTTCCCACTTATCATCTGCTCAAGTGACTGATGTAAAAAATTAACTGTTAAATTTGAAAACAAAAACACTCTATGAATGAGGATTTGCACACCTATTTCAGTGTTAACTGTGATTTCTTTACATTTACACGTGGTGTATTCTATATTTTGAAAAAAAAAGATATTAAGTAAAACAGCGTGTTTCAAGGTTCTGTCCTGTTTCTGTATTCATTAGTATGCATTATATCTCAGGTGCTTATATTTTTCAAGTATTCCACCAGCAGTTTCTTCCTATGGAGTTTTTATGGTGCTGGGAATTGAATCCTTAAATGGTGTGGATCCATGCATCTGGAAGTGTGGGAGCCAGTGCAGGAAAAACAACATTCTCTCTTAAGCAGAAGCTGTTGGATCTTTGTAGATGAATAAATACAAGCACTCTTCTACATCTCTTCCACATTGTGGTTAACAACCCACTAGTGCTGTGTGATTTTTCTGAATTAGATACCATTTCACACTCCCCTTCCTGCCTGTCAAAGAGTCGTCAGCTTCCAGTAGAAACTGATGGTACAAAAGTCACCATAGAGTTTTGAGTCCTCAAACTGGTTCTTGAAGGATTTAAAGTGTGTTCATCAATCTAGGGCATTCACTAATTCCTTTTGCATGGAGGACACCCTGAAAATATTGAGCCCACCTCCTGTACTTTAGTCTAGAAAGGGTGACCTGTCTGTGCCAGTGTTACCAAACAAAGGTAAAGCACTGTCTCTTTGTCTCTCCTCTTTCATCAAATGCTTAAGAAAAAAAGCCCACTGCATAGCACGATGTATATGATAGACATGTTTTCTAACAAATTGTATTTTTAAAGATCTTAATTACATATTTTTCTACATATTGAGTAGTTCTGCAAAACAAATGGGACACAACCACATATAGAATATAGGCTGCAAGTTTTAGAACAGTTCTCTTTGTTTTATCTTTCATATAAAAAAATTTGTGCTGGACTTACATTCTGTACAGAATGCATAAAAACAGGGATGAGTCCCAAGGTATGGTAATCTTCTTGTATCTGATCAAACTTGTTCCCCTTTCAGAATTTTTTGGATTTTTTTTCTTAGAAACTCTTGATGAGCCCAAGGAAGCTCAATGTGTTGAAGCATTATCTGCATGTGATAACATTTTGATACAGCTCTGATGGCATTCTGATACAGAATCATTATATTGAATTTCAGTGCTTTAATTAACAGGGTGAATCCATACTGGCATGTCAGATGCCATATAGAAGACAAAGGTATAATGAGAGTCAAAGGAATGGAAGCTTAAACTAAATAAACTCAAGGCAGAAATAAATTACAAGGTTTATGGAGAATTCCTGAAACCATTTACCAGTGAATGAATTATTTTCTTTCACTTGAATGAATTAAGAAGAAATAGCTTTCTAAAATGGCTGTTCTGCTGCAAAAAAGGCTATAGGTGCAGAAGAGTGAGGTTTTGTGGCTCATGACGTACAGATGTCATGGAGAGAAGCTGATGCGTCTGCTCTTAAAAATTTCTGAATGTTCAGCAATGTGCAACTTACGTACATGCTCCGCTTTTGGTATAGAGAGATGTACTCCAGATGAAATCCAGAATTAAAGTCTTTAAAGAACATTTTCAGACCTTTCCACAGAGTTCCCCTTCATCTAGAAACAGAAACAACGTAAATTGCGTGAACGCCTATGCATAGGAGCGACAACCCTCGTATTTGTTTGACACTTCAGTGCAAGAGCAGTACTAAACCGGGATCACTATTAGTAATTAACAGGATTAGATATTTAAGTCATTGTTGTCACTGTTTTGGAAAGCCAACACTTTATATTTTAATCTCCTTTTAATGTCAGAAGTGGCTTTTTTTGTATTACCCTGAAACAAAATGTATGACTAGATTAAGTAAGTAAAAGGCATTAGCAAACAACAATTAGTTTATGTATTATTGTCAGTAACAGTGATGAGGTCTGTGATGTGCATGTGTGTGTATTCACCCACTTGCAGTCAAGGAAAAATAAGCATGTACAAGTCCTTAGAGTATTATACAGGATGTTAATGTTTTCAAACTAGAGCTGCGTGGAGTATTTTTTTCTGTAAATGTCTTTACAGTAGTGAATTTGTTCTATTTTGACCAAAAGTACATCAGTGTTTTAGTTCACCTTATACATTTTTATATATGGAGTGGGAGCAGAGTCTGGCATGAATCTGTATGAAGTCCCTATCCCTGCTATTCTAACTTGCAACAAGACCGAAAGACTAATGCTCAAAAAGGCTGAAGTTGAAAGTGTAACCACAGAGATCCGGAGAGAAGTGCTCAGAGGGTTGGAAAAAAGTGGCTGGTGATCAAGAGGATTTTGATTAAAAAGCACTTTATGTAGCATCTTCCATACACTGATAAATGTTTAGCTATAAAAGCTCTCAAGGAATGAATTCCTCCCTAATGTTTGTTTATTTTTACTTTATTTTAAGAGCAAACCTCAATTATACATCTGCCAAAGGAAGGGAGAGCATTTAGTCCACTTGTTAGTGGCTTTAGGATTTGATGAAGGACTTTAAAGCGAACTTGAATGCGAAGTTGTTCCTGACATTTTAGTTTTCTCTGAACTTAGTACATCTGTATTTTTGTAAAGGCTTGATGATGTGAGACACTTTTTTCCATTTTCCAATATCTGGCAAGCTTCTTAGGGTGTTTTGAAGAACTTTTAATGCACAACTGACAGCTGTAGAATGCGAGTATCGTTATTTACCATAGTAAATTAGACATAGTTTTATCAGACAAAGCCTCTGAAGATTATAGAATCTTCAGAAAGCAATTGCTTATCTATGTTTTGGTTTTGCCTTCCATCACATGCATCAGAACATATCACACTGTAGGTCAAGCAATGACCTATGCAATGACAAGCAATGTCTTTACTACAAGTTCCTGTTGCCAGCTGGTGTAAATGACACTGCTGTTGCGGGTGATGAGTGAAAAGAAAGGAAAGACATGCAGTTCTGAACGCTTGTGGAATTAAACAGCTATCTCCTCTTCTGGCATTCATGGTTCAATCCTGTGCTCAGATGTGAGTCTGGTGAGAATGCGGTAGCACAAGTGCTCCCTTCTTTCAGTTCATCCTGACCTTACAATTGCACACTCCATTTTTCAGTTTGATCCTGTGGTCACATACCTGTAGCTACCCTTTAAAAGTCATTCAGGAACTTAAGGTAGAGAAGGAGGTTAATTGTCAGGTTAAATCTCATGGGTAAGTCTAAGCAGGTTTCTGTGCGCTGGACTGGGACTGGTGTCTGTTTTAAATACCTGTCTGGATTATGGTAAACCTTCCCTGAGACAAAAGCTGTCTGCTAGCTGTCATTTTGCTGTTGCAATGTATTGAAAGGTAAAATGACCAAGGGTAAACCAACATTGATAAAATGTGTGGTGACATCTTGGTTTTTGAATTCACTTACCCATTAGGTCTAAAGTAGACCTGGTCTATCTAAAGCAGACATCTACCAGCTTTCTGGGATAGAAGCCCATTGTTCAAGAAAAGGCTGAATTCAAGGAAGATTAAATTGTCTAGAAATCATAAGAGATGAGTCAAATGGTTGCCTTTTTTTTTTTCCTTCCCAGTAAGAATCTGTCATTATTTCTTTTTTCTTGTTTGATATGGTTTTTTGTTCTTAATGATAGAGCCAGTTGCCAAAAGCAAATGATTTGCATAGTTAGCTATGGAGCTTGATCAGCATCACAGCTGTTACTGCAGTTCTGGATCACTCTAGCTTATGCCAAACTTGCTGGTTTCAAATCTGCACAGCATGCAGATCATATTGATGATATCTCTAAGGAAGCTATCACAACAAATCTTAGGAAATAGCTTCTTCCTTTCTTCTCGTGGTAGTGGCTGTTACTTGCCTTACACTTGCATTATTTTGGGAATCTTCCATAATAGAGAATGGTCGGTATTCAAGCACAAGTAGTGCTGTGAATTTGGATTGTGGAGTACAAGCTTTTTCCATCAATATCTATCTCAACAGCTTCAGTTGGGTTTTATGTAGTGTATGCAAGCTTGCTGTAGACCAACTTGATTAATCCAGTACAAATTAGGCTGTAAATTCTGTTCTGGTGCAGATTAAAAAACTCACCAAGTCAACTTAAATTAGCATATTGGTAGTTCAAGTGGTTCATGTACGGTCATGACCTATGTCATTTTTTGTTCCCTTAAAATGCTACATAGTATTTTGTGGTCACAATACACAAACTCCAGTGGGAAAAGAAGGCACAGTAGCTACTTAGTAGTTTTTCCTCTCTCTAAATAAATGTTGTCTCCTTAGTAAACTTGATTACTTCTCATCCTTTTACATAAGGAACTAGTAAAAATTGTGTCAACATTATCTGTTTAAAGAGAAATGTTACACTGTAACCTTTTGAATACTGGGAAATTTCATGTAAAGCAAGAACATCTTGACAGGGTATAACTGCACATTTATTCAAAATAAAATGATCATTTATTAAGAAAACAATGTCTGCTGGTGGTAACCCCGTTCTGGTTTTCTAAATTAGCCCTTCTCCAAAACAGGCTCATTATCTAGGAAATGACTGCTGCTAATAGAGTATCTAAAGAAAATAGGCACAAGTAGCAGTAAGAATATTATTATTATTATAGCAGCTCCCAGTAGTACCGCTACCATTAAGGTTCTGTCAGAATTTTCATGGGAAGGCTCCTCTTTTCCAATCTTTTTTATTTTTATTTTTACATAACGAGGCTATATAGGAAACTTGCATATAAGGTCTGAGGCTGGCAGCATGTGTGTGCTTTCATCAGGTCTTGAAAAATAACTTGATGCCACAAAAGCAGATGTTTTTTGATTCCTATGATTATGTTAAGGCATGGATTTTGAACTACGTGTTTTTTCTTTTATGAAACAAAAGGTGCTTTTAGTACACTAAGTCTACCCTATTTATAATTTTCATCTCGGCTTGATCTCTGCCTGTCTTTCTTATCTTCCTCTTACAAACTGGAGTTCTGTTAGTGTATCTGTTGAAAGCAGTGGCATGAGCTGGCTGGTAAAAATGAGACCCAAATGGCATCAACTGTAGTTTACTGTTGGCATCACTGGACATCAGGATTTTACTCTGCTGAGAAAGGTTAGTGTTGATTATTATGATTCTGAATGACTGAAGTTTTCAAACTCACAAACAGCTCATAAAGCAAAAAAAACCAAACAAAACACCAAACCACAGTAAAAGTCTCCTTGCTCATTTATTTACACAGTTCAGCTGGAATTAGTTAGTGTTTCTTAATGTGCTAATTAAAATATTTACCCTGTTTGGTAAAAGTAGTGAAAAGCTGGTTGTATTGTTAGGAACTGACAAAGATCTCTTGAGAGTCCAGAGTTGCAATACAGGGAGAACAGCAAAACATACACCGGTGGTAGCGTTGTAAATCCAGAAGTGATTTGTGTGAATGGAAAGTGTTTGCTGTTTGTTGGCTCCTCATCTGCTGATGTGAAATAACTTGGAGGCCTTGGTGCAATACCCACTTGTTGAATATCAGTTTTGTCGAGTGAAAAATGTCCTTGTAATTGATATTCTAATCCATGTTTTTGTAAAAGTAACCAAGGATTGAATGGATTTGAAAACTGATCTACTGTTACAGCTATAAGAGTGACCCCTCCAAAGAAGAGGAGCATTGGCAAAAGAGGAATGGGGGTGGGAATCATACACTGCCAGCTCACATTGTGTCTGTGGACAGACAGCAAACACACCTCTGTCAGACTGCCTGTGAGATTTCATAAAGATATCATCAAGCTGAATTTGCGAAGAGTCTCTTTCTGAGCCTCTTTATTTAGCTGAAAATCTTTCCTTCCTACTACTACCCAAGTAAGTGAATGCATTTACAGTGAAACAGACCCGCTCCAAATATTTCCTGACTGGATTTTTCACATGGCCTGAGCAGAGAGCTGCAGTGTTGCCTGGCACATGGGGGAGCAGTGCTTGGGAGCAATGTGCCAAACCCCATGTTTCTGCCTGGGCGTGTGCTCGAGGAGAGGTTTGAACTCATGGGAAGAAAAGTTCATAACTCATTACCTTCATATTCTGTGCTGCCTGCCCAGATAGCAGTTATTAGCATGGAGGGGAGGAAAGCTTGTGATTCCCTCCTGCATAGGCTCTACAGAGCATCTGTAGCCTTGTGGACTGTCTCTGGTGGCCAAGCAGCATGGAGAGAAAGAGTAGACTCCCCGAGAGAGGGATTTCTTCGTTGCTGGGGTTCAGAGTCAGGAATGGGATGGTGATTGTGACCCCAGTCTTGTCTGTGTTACATATAGATGTGTCAGATGAAGCCTTTCAGAAAGTGCAGCCAAGCTCGTCCACTTTTTCATAGAGAATGGGAAATTCATAGCTTTATTAATTCTAAGCAGAGGCTCACGTTGTACAGGGCTTTGGTTGTCTGGATGGCGTTTGGTTTATTCTTGTTATGCAATGGTATAAAGTGATGCAAGTACCAGCAAAATGCAAGTCTGTATTTTGTCTAATCATGACCTCCTTAAGTTAATTTTTATGCATCAAAGCTATTTGACATTTGTCAAAACAAATTCAAATCCCTAAGAGAGATTTCATGACAAAACCACCATTGATCTGACAGCTTGCTCTCTAGGGAAGAAATAGTGTGGCTGGCATTAAAGACTTAATGCTTCCAAAGTTCTTCTTTACTACTAGTCCCAAGGCAGAGTGTCTGGGCCTGGGCGAAGCCGGCTGCCATGGTGGCAGCTGGGAGTTTGACAGTGTTATGAAGAATTGCAACTGTTGATCAGTGGATTGTTACACTGTCGATGACAGCGTTGCAAATTAATTCTGAAATTAACTGAGGGGACATGAAGAGGTCCCACTGTTCCTTTGAAAGGAAGAGGGCAGTGTCGAAATTACCAGCGAAGCAGAGTAAAAATTGCTCTCCGCGTTCTGCCTGGCAGCTGGATGCGAGTGCGTAAAATGCGGATGTCTGGCATCCGCATTCACCAAGAGAAAGCTGAGCCTTGGAGGAGATGACTAATACGAGTTGCAGGGGGTGGGGGTAGGGATGTTTTGGGTTCTCTATTGCTTTTGTAAATGATTTATTGCACCTACTGTATCTTAGAGATGAGAAATTAGTAGGCTGATATTTCACTTCTATCCTTAAAATAACCTGTTATTTTGCAAAATGAAATAATTTCTCATATAGCAGCCTTCTCCTGTCCTTTGTCAGATATTATTCAGAGTAGAGTACTTCCAAATACTCAATATTATTTCACCTACGTGTGCAGAATGCGGTCTACTTCAAACCTGAGGTATCATTCACTGGTTTGTAGTAGCCATTAACATATGCTTTTCCCATAGTTTGTGTACTTATTCTAAGCATGTACCTTTTACAATGCAGAACACAAGAGACTTGTTTTGTAAGATTAATGAAGGTCACCAAAATTCTCAAAAGTATTCTGATAATTAAGGCTTTGTTTATCAAAAACAAGTTATATTAAGAGCAAAAAGATTCATGGTAATTATTCATAATCTTAACAATTCAAGTGTAGCCACCTCATTTGTGCATTTAATTCTTCTTGTTAATGTTTTGCATAAATCTGCATAATTACTTGAGTTGCCTGTTGTAATTTTGACAGCTACTCAGTTCATGTGCACTAAAGTATATCAAAAGCTTGATGTGCTGAATATTTATAATTTTACGTATGTTCTTGGGATAATATTTTTTCAACAATATTTTTAGTTTTTGTAGAATTGACATGGTATACTTGGAAAGATTGCCAAACACAGATCTCCATATTAGCACATGATGGAACTAGAGCAGCACTTAAAGGTATAGTACTGGGGCTTTGAAGGATTTTGCAGAAATACATATGAATTGTGCACATGAAATGTTTTGATAATTTTCTACCAGGTGTGTTATTTTTCATTAATGTGAATGTGTACTGTTTTAGAAAAAAAAAAAAATTCAGTATGTTCTCTGCGTGTGCAAATACAACTTGCTGCCTAGGTTTTATTCATAGTCACATACAAAAGAATAATAGTGAAAAAGAGAAGCACAATGTTAGTGTTGAATAGCATTAGCATGGGAAGCTAGTCTTACTGTTACACACACTGCATCGCTGCATGGCTCCCATAGGGCTCAGAGAGCTCTGAGAACTATCTTCCTGCGATTTAGCAGAACAAAACAGCATCAACAACAACCAAATCTAACTTTTGGCTTCCTGAGTGCTCCTGTACATTAAAATTTTGTGGGTGACAGAATGAAAGTTGCATTCTTTGGAGAAATATATGACATACAAACAGAATAATAGTGTAGATCAATCAAGTTGTGTCATCCTTCAGCCACAGTTTTGGGGAGGAAAGGAATTTGCAGAGTGAAAAGGTGCTAATGACCTCTTCTGCACACAGAATAAATACACCATTTTGTAAGGATGGCAAATACTGAGGTTATTTATAAATATCATTGTGCTTGTAAATTATAAAAGCAGTTGCTAATTAATTACAGCAGTAAGATTTCGGTGCATCTGATGACTGTCGGGCACAGCGCGGTGTGAATCTTCAGTCAGCTGAAATCACACAAATTATTCAGTCTTTTTACAAATGTTGACAAAGTGCTGGTTTGAAAACCTAGTTTGGATCCTTTAAAAATACTGTCTCAAGACAGTTTATTTTTGAAAGGCTGTGTTGTGCATACTGAAGTTATCAAGTTTTGTACTTAGTTGGGAATAATATTCAAGTGTATAAGCTCTGGTGCAGAAGTTCGTACTTGCTATTTAGTCAGATTTTGACCTCACTAAAATAGTACTGTGTGTTATAAAAACGTATGCTTATTTTTATTAGCTTTTAATGATAAATTTAATATTTTGATATGAAAACAGCTTTCTCCAAGTCAGATAAAAGGAGATGAATTGTACTTAAGACTATCATAGCATTGTTTCCTAGGAAAGAGATTTGCTGTGAATGAAATGCCATTGTCCAACAAGAAAAGAAAATGAAAGTATTCAAGTGTTATCAAAAAATAGAAGCAAAATTCACCTTTGGATGCTGGTGTTCCATCTGTACAGATTCCTCTGCTGTCACAGAGAGTTGATGCTATACATTACTTTTGAGCACTTAAGACATTAGAAATATGAGTTACCCTTCCGTTATAGATCCACTAAAGGGGTGCAACAACATAGGAGAGGGAGGGACGAAGGTTTAAACTCTTTCTGTTATGCTCAAAATATATTGGGAGTTGATTTAAGAGTAAAAGGAGGAAAAGTGCAGTTGTCATGTACTGCTATCATTCATTTTAATGGCCACTCAAATGTAAGTGAAAAAAAAAGTTGTTATATTTAGAAATAGCTGGAGCCATATACTCAATGTATGTTGCACACAGTGGGGAATGAGCATAAAAAATGAGGGGGGAGAAACCATCTACTTTGCAGCTGTATTCATTAATTAAAAGAAGTTTGTTAAACTAAATTTGGGGGGGGGGGGGGCGGGGGGAGAGGAAAAAAAAAAACTTCTTTAATTGTGTTTACCCAAAAGCCTTTTCTTCCTAATTTAAATAGCATAAACATCTGGACTAAAGCAATATTAGAATCATGGCAGTAGTCAAGCAAATCTTGTGGAAAATAATGAAATTAGATCCCTGGTGTTGTGACAGAGTAAGGGCAGGATACATCAGTTCGATGTTAATAAAATTTCCATGAATGACTGAATACAATTAAGAAATTGTCAGTTGCGGCAATGAACTTTTGTAGCTCATAGATGTTTGCATCATTTGATTATGCTGGCAATTTAAAATTGTTTGTTAGTGTCTGTGTTGGGATATTAATTATGACCTTTATTACAGCCCACAATTAAACTAGTCATATAGCAACAAGCAGCCTGCGTTGTGCTAGTAAAAGATCTGAACTGTTTAGAATAGGGTCGTGGTATGTTCCGACCATTCACTGATCATCCAAATTGGAAATTATTTGAAATGATCCAGGACTTTTAAAAGCAATTCAACTGGGTTGAGTAATCCCTTTAATAAAGAAATTTTGGTTTAATAGTGTTTTAACAGTTTTAATTGCTGAAAACATCTGTAAAACTGTTTTTAAAAAGGGAGAGAGAAAGCATTTTTAACTGTGACTCCAAGATAAGCTTTCTCCTGTTTCAGGAAGAGAAAACAATTATTCATTGGTTAATTAGCTGTAAACAACTTTTTAAAGACACATCCATTATATATGTAATTATTTGAAAAAAAGCTTTAATGTTATTTGTGCTAATGCATAATTATTAGTTTTTGCTAAAAGGATTAACAGTATTTAGATGACCACTATTGTTGGGAAATACCAGAGTGGAGAGATGAGATTAGCATCAGGAAGGAATGTGGAGTGATGAATAAAGTGTGTGCCTGCACCCGTTTCTCAGTGACAATGAACAAATCACACGTTTGGAAACAAAGCGTTGCAAACTGAAACCATACATTTTTTCATCTTTAATATTTCTGTGATATGTGAAAAAAATATATCACTGCCAAAGTATTTTTTTACCTAGTGGAATGCATAGTTCCTCTGATTTTTATTTTTTTTTTTTTGTTTGAACTCCCGTGGCACATTTGTCAATTTTTTTTAGAACTGCGTAGTCCTTTTATTGCAGAGCTGAGTGGCAACTTTACAATGCCCTCAATACATCTATTTACTAACTATTATACCTAATTTACTAAGAAGATGTAAAGTCATAGTGAAGTCTATTGAGGCTTTTGTAGTATGTTGACTGGAGCATTGTTTATAGTCATTAGCATATGAATGATGGAATGATGTTTTAAACACTTAAATATTTTTAATATAGATCAAGGGAAACTCTAACATTTGACCTAACACTTTGCAATTCCAACTAAGACATCACAGAAACATGCCTGAAATATGTGTTGGTTTAGAATTGTGTTTACCAAAAAAAGTTTGACTGTATATACTAAAATTACATAAAAGAAGTTATTCAGGGCCACATTGATAAGAACTTAAGCATCTGAATGACTGGATTCTGACACAGCTATGGTTGTGTTATGTAAATTGTTAGCCAAGACATATCTTGCAAAACAGAGACCTGATATTTAATGTGCAAAGTCCCTATATTTTCAAGGAGTTATAATTATTGAGAGCCATTTATGTGGGTGGCTACCTATGGAAGCATGATTAATGGTGTAACAGGAGCACTGCAGATTCCCCTGCAAGGTTCATGAATGTGCTTCAGTCCTGACCTGGAAAGATCGACCTGAGCAGTGGGAGATTTGTTCAGTCTCCATGAATTTGGCTGCTTTTCAGATGCTGCCAGTAGTGATGCTAATTGCTGGCATTTGTGGCGGTCAGTTTTGTGATACAGGCACCTGTACCATGTCAGCGTTTCTGATTTTTTTAAATAAGAAAACAGCTCTCAATTCTCTTCTAGGAAACTGGAGGAATAGCATTTGACAGCTCTGAAGTAATACTGGGGCGATTTTAGCATTTCAGTTCATTGGATTTTTTCAGTTTTTCTGGAGTATATTAAGGAAAAATGCACGTGTATTTATATGATTTCTTTAAAGCAATCATTACATGGAAGCATTTGGGGGATGCAATTTTAGTGATTGTTTTAGTTGACAAATTATTACATTTTAAGGAATTTGTGTATTTAAACATAGATGATTATTTAGAGGGTTTGGTGGCTGGAAATTGGAAGCCTCATAGCTCAATTTACTAATTTATTTTGTGATCTGTGACTAAACTGAGTAAAAATGCAAATAGCACAAGCCCTTTCTATTTTATCACTGGATCAGTTTACTGATGGGAGGATCAGAGTCACTAAACAGTTCAACAAAATCACTCTTGTGATTTCTAAGTAGTGAGACACTGAAAGCTTCTACAGTGAAGACTGCAGGAAAGCTCACATGAACAGAGGTTTTAATTGAGTTCAGTATTATTGTGTGGATGATATTTTTTCTCCTATCACGTGGGAATGAGCTCTGTGTCATGTTGCTCACATGTTAGGAGGAAACAACTGGTAAAGCTGGAAAGAAACACTGAAAGCTTAGATGCGTGGTGTCATTTCCTTTTGATTACACCTCTTTTCAGAGAGCATTAGAAAAAATATAGACGTTTACTTCTGTCACTTTTATTTTTTAACTAATGTTCGCCCATTTTTATGGGTTTTTTGTTTGTTTAGAAGTATTACAGCTGTTTACTTGGTACTTATTTGCAAATCAGTCTTAGCAGTGATGCCAACACCATCTTGGAGCCTGCCACAACAATCTTTCTGCTGGTGAAACCAGATGAAGTTGTGCTCTTGCCTCCTAAGGAAACTGATTTGGGTCTATTAATACCTAATTTTGCAGCTCCAGTAGAGGGAGCTGAAATCCACCAATGGGGTTGCTTTGGACTAAACATTTGGGGTGGCAGATGGGCTGGCAAAAAATAGCTTGTGGAGGTGGGGAACTGTATGAATCATTCCCCCCATATTCTGACAAAACTGCTCAATTAAAACAATAAAGATTGTTCTGTAATTCAGTAATATCTTGTGACCTGGAATTTCATTTTTTTCTTTAAATTCTCCTTGAGTTGGTACCATTTTAAAACAGTTGATGAAAATTATTTCCAGTGCTAACTAAAGTGTAATGATCTCAGTTATCCAGCAGATAATTGCTTCGGTAGAGAGTAACACCCAATCATGTCCTTGCACATCAACTCCCCTGACATTTTGCTACATTTGTGAATACACATCAGAAGAATGGGTTAAACTGGTTTTGAATGTGCCATATGTAAACATCAGAATTTATTTTGTGTCCATACTAGTGCTGCATAGAGCACTACATTCAGATTTGTACAACTAGGATTTGTGGTCACTTGATCTATCTTCAACACAGTTTAAAGGGGTCTAATTGAAAACTGGACTATGAGATACTGAGCACTTTTTTTTTTTCTTTTAAAGAAGATTAGATGTAGTTCTGTGCTATTTTATGGTGAATGTAATTGATACAGGTCTGTTATTAGTGTTGCTACTTCTGCCTTAAAAGCAGTAACAGTGCATTATACCATAAACTAGTGATCTGGGGCTAAAGATGGCAGCGGGTGGATTTTGATTTACATACAAAAGAGCTGGGAGGCACAGCATTTTGGAAGATCATAGAATGATAGAATAGTCTGGGTTGGAAGGGATCTTCAAGATCAACCAGTTTCACCCCCTCTGTGATGGGCAGGGACACATCCCACTAGATCAGGCTGCTCAAGGCCCCATCACACGTCCAGGGATGGGGCAGCCAGAACTTCCCTAGGCAACCTGTGCCAGTGCCTCACCACCCTTTTTTGTCCTTATGTCTACTTTAAATCTGCCCTTCTCCACTTTATAGCCATTAAAGATACACAAAGGAGAATCTTCTGCTAACTGCAGAAGAGACTGAGCAGCTCACCAGCAATTGCTTTCTCTCCTTAAGAAGGAGCGTTTCCTGCTGCTTCAAAAACGATATTGGTAAGTTTAGTTTAGTTTGGTAAAGTTAAAATAATGAATATAGATATAGATAAATTTTATCTATATAAGTACAGATGAATGCATTACATATGATCCTTCAAAATTTGCTGATTACACTATGAGCTAGGCAGAACCATACATGAGTCATAGAGCTAGGCAGAATATCATATATGACTGGGCAGGATCATGGTCACAAAAGAAGTCATCACAAGATAACCAGAAAAAAAGCAAAAATCATTTTCAACTGCTTTGTGGCAGCTAGATAATTTATCTATCTCCTCCAAACTACCCAGAAGGTATTTGCTTGCTTGGGTCCTGTGTTTCCTCATTCACTTTATCTTGAATTACTTTGAGATATAGGCTTGGTGTTCCTTTCATTAATTGTGGCTCAGCTGTCGTTGAGATGATATCCAAAAAACCACTAGTGTTTATCAGAAAAGATCTGTCCAAAGATTTAGGTGGCAAGAAATACCTGTGCAAATGTAATACAACAGTTTGGGTAGCTGAGTGCAAGTGTACATCTATGTTTCATGGAATTAAAAATATCAAATGGTGAATCTATATGAATAGTTTTCTGATTTGCTCACCAAGCCTGCTTTATGTGAGTACTTTTAGGATAAGTAATTTTTTTAGGGAAGTAGAGTGGTAACTGAATTTTATGAACCAAAACTCATAGGAAACTCATGGGAATCTTATGGGCTAAAACTGTCATGAATTTTAAATAAAACTATACTTAGAGTTCTTATTTGTTTGCTGTTAGCCAAACCTGAAGATTGTGTAGAGATCATATTTCTGAATCTTTATCTGGAACTGCATAGAAATATTTTTGCATAGAAATCTAGATTATTATTTTTATATTTAGGCAAAGATTTAAAAAAAAAACCCAGGGCGTTAAAAGCTATCCAGATATTGTGATAATGATAATTATCAGAGTTACAACATGGCAGTTGCTCAGCTTAGAAGACTGAATAGCATGCAACCAGGGCTTCCTGTACTACAGAAGACAGAGAATTATACACAAGTTCAGAAAAAGGAGTCTGTGAGAAAACATCAAATGTAAACAGCTCATTGAAAACAAGTTTCCTTCAAATGATATTTTTGCATTACAAACAGTTCTTCAATATTTTTAGAAATCTAGTTTTAGTAGGTATTTTATATTCTAACCCATTTGATATCTTTAAAAAATAAAATTGAAATGAATGCTTGAGTTGATTATTTTCTTATCTCTCTCTGCCCTCGCTTTCATGTCAGGCAAGAGTGACAGTTAAGAAAAAAAAAAGGGGGCAATTGGGGAACAGGTGGTTGTCGATGCAATATATCTTAGTTGATGAAGACAGCTTCCCTTTTTTTTTTTAGATAATTCCTTCAAAGATAATATCTCCTCCCCGCAAGAAAAAGAAGTCAACAAACCAAAACATACTCCTGCACAAATAAAAAAGTTAAAGCATTCCCAAAAGTAACTTTTTTACTTAGATAATTGCCCTTGCTTGGCCACTCTTGGTGACAAGCAGGTGTGGGCTTTTGCTTTGATGAAGCAGTAAATCATATAGGTGGAAGTAAACTTGGTTCCTTAGAGAAGGACATCTCCTAGAGATAGTCTGTCATGTTTTGCTCTTCAAAACTGGTAGGATTTTCTGAAGATACTTGAGTTTCCTGACTCTATAGACTAAAACCTTATGTGAGCCAGATATGAATCTGCCTCCCTCTTACTTCTTCCAATTATCCTAATGAGGATATCCATAGCTAGAGCATTGTTAGCTCCTGCACATCACCTGCCTGCACTGCTTCTTGCTTCCCAGACTCTCCCTTGCCTACCGGGATGGAGAAAGGCAGGCAGATGTGGAGGTGCAAGATCTACTCAGAAATCCAGAAGAAACTCTGTTTTCAGCAGGTACCAAAGTCTAAACATTTGCAGTGTGAAAAGGTTGGAAGATACCTGAGGTGCTGGTAGATTGATTTTATTTGAGTTGGGACTATATAATCTTGGAGAAAGGAAAGAGAGAGGCACAAGTGCTTCTAGGAAGGTTAAGGTGACTGGAGGCTTTCTGTGAGTCAGAATATCTTTGGAGTGGGATTAATTTTACTACCTAGCTAAAGGAGAGGCTTCAGGCAATGGCTATTGATACTGGAAAGGTGAATGCATGAGTGTTACAACATGAGGTTTCATAACATGATCTTCTGTTACTCAGCGTTGATGGCTTTTTGCTGATTAAAGAAACAAAGGCTTGGAATCCTTCATAACAACAAACTAAAATAGAACAAACCCCTCCAAGTCTACACATTAATGGGATGAAACAGAGAATGGAAAATAAAAAAAAAGCTAAGATTTTTCAGAATGCAATTTTACAACATTTCTGGCATAAGATGCAGTAGCATTTTTAACTCTGTTCTCTCAGCTAAAGATGGAGTTGTCAGCCTTAACTTTGAATTTTCTTGCTTTTAGCAGTTTGCGTTAAACATTAATGTTATTGAAAATAGCTTTTTATCTGTATGTATTAAGGGCTTGTTTGCCAAAGTCTCCGCTCCCAAATGCGTGAATTTCAGCAGCTAGCAAACATCAAAGCAAGGAGATTTTTCAGCTCAAAAAGTTATCTTTAAAATTAAATATTAGTCTTTCACTGTATGCTTTGTGTGAATAATTATTAGAATCTATAATAAACATTTAGTGTCTCTTCATTGTTCAGTCTATTATATCAAATGAGATATGCCTTGATTGTATCATTTTAATTAACTCTTGCTGTGTTCAAAACTTACTGAAGTTCAAAACATTAAGCATTGTTTATGTAAGCACCATGACATTCAGGTTGCTTGAAAGAATAAATAAAACTGTAGGTCAAACTGTATTAATGTGTCTTGTCAGCTATTATTACATCTGCTTTTGAATAGCATTTATTCTGTAATTGATGGTTGTCAGCCTGTAATTTCCATAGTTACATTCTGAACACTTCAAGTTTTCCTTAATTTTTACAGTGTTTACACCAGATATAGTTGAAGAATATAGTAAAATGGCAAAATGAGTTACCAGTTTTTATTTGACCGGCTTAATACTTCTTTTTTTTTTTTTTTCAGAGGAATCACTCTGGTTATTTGCCAAGTTCATATATTTATAATATTGTTTTAGATTCAATTTTCTGCCCTTTGCTTTTCTCCATTTCATATTTACTTTATTCTTTGTGGTCATCTCATCTGTCACTCTCTGTCTACCTAATCTATCTAATATATCCATGTATAGTTTCTTTAATGATTTTATCATTGAAATGACACTTAGCATTTGATACTTAAGTATACATTACAAAAGCTTAATTTTCTCATTAGTGGATCAAACTTCTGTACTACTCCCACATTCAGGCTACTTCATGAGTTAAACAAGCCTTGTTGAATGTTGTCCGGGACCTGTAGGGCAGATCTGTTTTCTTAATATGTATTAGTGAGTGGAAGCCACTGTACCAATCTTGGTCACTTCTTATACTCCAGTGTTGATGAGGGGCTCTGGTCAGTGAAGATGCAAGATTTCCTTTCACTGTGCAGCTTGAATTTTATCTTTAAGACCTTGCTTCTGCAAAGAAAACTTAGGAATTAAACTTTTTAGCCCCTTCTGCCATCTGTAATGAATTGCAGATGTTTTGGAAGCTTCTATGGCTTTTCTCTATCCATTTTATGTTCAAATTTACCAAATTAACTTCTCTTTGTTTCAGCTTCCTTCAACAAAATAATTGACTTCTGAGAAGCGCATAGCTAACAGGAACTTCTCACAAATTACTTCCATTCTTACCCTCCCTTTTCTTGAGCTTTTCCAGATACTTAACAGCACTGTGATGCTGTGTCTTTCTTTTGACTTTGAGCTCTTCTTCCTATGTATAGCCTTTGTTATCGTTGTCTGCCTAGACACCAATAGTGGCAGTGTTTTCTGGAACTTGACTGCTTCATTCCCATTCCTCCAGACTTCCTTGTTTCCCTAGGATCTAGCAAAGATTTCCTTCCTTATTTTTTAGAACTGCTATTAGAATTCCTGTAAGATATCATGGATTTGCTCCATTTCTTTTCCTGTTCCTCCTATTCATCTTCATGTCACCATGTAGTCATGTGCTTGACATGGTGTGACTGTTCTTTACTGTAATGCTTGCAGTTTCTGTCGAGACAAGTCATGATGTGGTGCTGTCTCTGTATCGGGCTACCTTAATGTTTTTTCATATGATTTCATATTTCTCTGCCATACCTCTCTGTGTCTTTATTCTATGTATGTGCCTGATAAATCTACTGATACAAAATATTCTGGATAAGGAGGCTAGGCTTATGTTGTTGAAGGTTTGTATGTAGAAATTTTTGAAATTTATTTTTTAGCTCAAGCTTGTGGTTTGCCTAAGAGGTTGTTAAAAAGATGTCCATCGTGTTTCCCTAGTGAATCACAATTATCCAGTTAAATATGTTGTATTGGCACTGAATAGTGTAGCACTGGAGGGATGTTGAATTTTATTTTAGCAATGTTTTTGTATTCTTTTATCGTGGCAGGGAATTTAGTAGGGAACTGAAGTGTCTGGTTATAGGTAGGGTAGTAGGGAACTGAAGTGTCTGGTTATGTGCTGTGGTTAACAGTGACCTGCACTTAAGTTCCTTGGTATCAGAGTATTTTCTTCCTCTTTATTTATTTATTTATTTATTTATTTATTTATTTATTTATTTATTTATTTATTTCCTTTTGTAAGCTTGATAGGCTGTGGTTGAAGTTCATTGCCTTGTCTTTGTTGTGGGCAGAATTCAAGTGCTAGGTCAAATTAGAAACTGATATTATCATTATGCCTGTACTTTTATAGTGCATTACTCTTCTACAGAAAGCCAAATACCTATTTGCATACTTTGGATTGCTAAAACCAGAGAAACAAAACAAATGAGACAATTTTCACTCGTTCATGAATGAATTAATGCTGAATAGCCAACTTAATTATTCTTGGACAAATGTATTGAACAAATGAAAATAGGTGAGTCTTCCTCTCTCTTTTTTTTTTTGTCTCTTATTTAAGAAAATGGCATTATCTCAAGAGAACATCTTTAACTATGAGAGCATAAGTGCACAGGATGACAGTTGCAAATAATTTTATACAGACAAATTGTGCTGATTGTCTGTATAAAAAAAAAGAAATAAGGAAAAAGAAAAAAAAAAAAAAAAAAGCCTGGCCTAAAAGACTACAGTAAATCACGAAAGTGATCTCAAGTGAACAGAGATAGATTTCTGGAATACGGTGTGCAATGAAACCACTGACCTCTTATACAAGGGTTCATGTCTTTTTCTACAGAAACAGATGGGTAATAGCATAATGCTGAAATCATGCTCTACATAATATGGACCTAGTGATTGCAGACCTGATTGCTTGCCATATGGTTGCTGAAGGGTTGAAGAGAAAATGGGATGATATGCAAACCCTTAAAAGCAACATTTTTATTGAATGGCCATTACATTAAAACCCAAACTCTGCAAATGAAGGAAAGAACTGTGGTGAATAATGATGAAATAACAGAACAATAAAAGAAGAAACACAATAGCATGTATTTGTTTTCAATATGCAAAATAATACCCCTCTTTTTTTTGTCATTTTGCCTTGTGTTATGAGCATTCGGTGGGAAGTTGGTGGGACGTTGCTGCCTGCAGGGCACAAATACAGTATAGTGGAGCATTGCAGTATTCACTAGGTCAGACAGGAAAAGAAAATAATCACTTGTCTCAAAGGAAAAGCTTCTGAGTTAAATGCTAAATAAAATATGCAACTTGCATACATGAACCACATTACTGAGAGGCTGATGGAAAGCCTTCATGAGACTTGCTTTTTCAAGGCAGGCTCCTACAGCCTATTTTCTCTCCCTTCTGGAAAAAAAAAGTTGCTTTTTTCATTGGTTTTTAGTTTGGTTTTTTTTTAATGTTGGTAAATACTTGTTATTGATAAACAGGCTATTCTTTTTAATCAATATTAACATCTGTCAGTAAGTTGCTCAGTGCAGTCAGAGGAAATTCAAAGAGCTAGTGTATAAGTCCTCACTTGCTAATGCAAACTAGTTTAGAAGAGCCTTATTCACAGGAAGGATAGTACTTGGCAGTGTGACCACAAATTCATGGCCAACACCTTCCTGCATGCTGGGGATAAGCATATAAGAAGGCGTGACACAGAATGATGGTAAGTGTCTGAAACTGCTAAGAGACAGAGAAGAGTTCTGAAATCCTGTTTTTCTGACCTTTCGTTGTGCAACATTTGAATGGCAGGCCCAGTTCAGTCTCTTGAGGTGTTAATAGCTCACTGTCTGTTTTGACATTGTGGATTGGTATAGGGAGGATGCCCAACAGATGAAAGCTGTAAATTCAACTCATTACAGAGATTACAAAAGTTTGAAGTTAGATAATATGAACCAGTAGAATCTGGCTGCATTCTTCCTTCTCTAAAGGCTCCGTTGTGCATGAACGTATGGGTGCCTCATGGCTTAGTGCAGAGCGGACCTTACTGGCTTTCAAGTCCAAAGATGCCAAAAGGATACTTTAATTTGTAATGCGACATTAAAAACTTCTATCACAAGGTAGCCTTCCTCTGTCAGGAGACACTCCTCATTCTCCAAGGCATGTCAAATCTCTGCTCTCTAGCACACAGACATGTTTAGGAAGGGAAGGGTATCTGGTTACCAGTTAATTTTATTAAGTACAATATTTTCTCTGTCATGCTGTGTGGCTATACTGCCTCACACATGGGTACAACAGCTGATAAGTCCCTTTACATTTGCCTTCTCTACACTGTGCTGCTTAAGAGCTTCCAAGATCAAGATGGGATAATATAGCTATCTCTGATTAATCGTTACTAAATACAGATTTCCTTAGCTTGACAGGTTTGTCTGATGCATCCCATAAATCACAATTTGTTTGACTGCAAGAACGGAAAAATATTTATTTGAACAATTATTTTCAAAGAGAAATCTTCCATGTATATGAACCTGGGGATCATTCTCAGGATTGTTAGGCTTTTCATCGACTGCCCACCTCACTTTTATTTCATTTGGAGGCCTAATGGCATATGACAAGCAGCATATTCTGGTATTTAAGACCTTTTAAGTATGGCAAACAGATTTTCATATAATGAGAAGAGATTTCCTCCAGCCTATAAAATTGATTCTCATACTTCTTGACTAGTGACATGCTGGCTGTGTGGCAGCAATAAGTTTTGCATAACTTTTAAGAGCCCAAGCTGACCTACTTAACAGGCATCCACTGCTACATAATGTATTTAGGTCAAGTATTGTGTTTGAGCTCATCATCAATCTTGTAACAGTCCAGCTCACTGTGAAAGCCACAGGTACATGATTGATGCAAACGTTCTATAGGATAGAAAATATTCTTGTCATTTTCTTAAAGGTAGGCCTATATTTGTAGTGTTGTTATTTGTTATTTTTATTAGAGAAGCATCAAGGATTGCTCATCATAGTCCCCCTAACCTGTGTTGTTGCACCACTGGTTTGTCTCCCTATGTTACCTTGTTAAAAGGAAATTTAAAACCATCTGTAAAAAAAGTGATTTTTATTTTTTTTAAATGGTTCATTTGTCTATACAGTACATATAGCAGTTTAAAATCTGTATTTTTACTGTGACGGGTTACTGACTAGTTTTTACTTTCAAAATAATAAAACCGGCAGTTTTGCAACCTTGTATGCTGTATACAAATACAGAAAAGGTCCCTTGTAAATAGTAAATAGCTAGGAATCATCCTCTAGTTAACTGGTGCTAGTGTTTAAAATAACTGTCTTGCAGCAGTTATAGTGCATACATTTAGGGAGAGCCTTGTAGCTTTGGTCTAGCTGTGCAGCGCTATAAAGTGGAAACTGGATCATGTACATGGATGCACACACCCTGTGTCCTATACTCCAGATTTGGTGGGAGAGACTAATTTTTGCCTATGACTAAATCACTTATAGAAAGTAGTAGGTTTCCTTTGTTTTGTTCCTGCTGTAGTTGCAGTTGGTATTTTAGCCTACACTTTGGGCAGACTGTTAAAGCATGTGTTTTATTAAGTAATGCCAGTATACTTAGTCATCCATATAATATTAGCAAAGTGCACATTCTTTTGTGCAGTAAATTGTTGCAAAGTTATATGACATCTTAATGCCCTGACAGGATGTGAAAGACAATAATACCACTGAAAAGACCAGAAAAGGCCCTTTATAGGTACTGAATAATATATTAGCTTTTAACAGTGTATATACGAGCAAAATGGGATAAGGTATAAAATCAACAAAATAATTATTTATACCAGATGTTATAGATTTTATTGGAATCAGAACTATACAACCTCACAACATGGTGTGAACTGGTTTTGATATGGTATTCATTACCTCTAAGAGCTGTAAATGCCTGCAGTCCAAGTTCGATTCTGCCCTTGGGGACGATGAAATATTATCTTACTTGTGCATAGTTTGAAAAAAGTTACTCTGGAAGAAACTCGTTGATCTCTCTTGTGAATGGGCTTGCAGGGATCTTTCCTAGTGCCCCAAATGTGCAAATGTGGGGCTTGTGGTTGGCTTCGAAAATATGCAGGTGGGTATCTGCATAACAATGCATCTAAAATTGACCTATATAGTGCTGTGGATCTGAAAATATACATACTGTGATATTTAGCAGTATATTATAATGTATGAACTGGGAAGGAAGAGTTACATCACAATGAATATGCATGATAATAAGTCCAATTTCTACATGGTTCCCAAGAGTTTGGCAACTTCTATCCTTTGCTTCCTTTTTAAATGCTGTGCAAATATTATCGGTTCATATAAGAAATTAGTTTGTGCTATCTTCTTCTGTATTCCAAACAGAACTTCCATGACATTATTTGCTTCTTTACTTAAATACTTTTGGAGAAAAAAAAAATAATTGTAGTGTAGTACCTTTTCCACAAGCTAAGAGTAGTGAGCCTTCACTCAGCTTTCTCACTTCCAAGGTCTTAAATTACACCTTAACACTAATTTAGAGTGGTTTAATTTGTGATATAACTGGACTTCTTCAACAGCTCTTATTTCTAGAGTTTTGGCTTATCGTATTGAAAAGTTGCCTTGAAATGATGGGTGTTTGTTCTGGCTAAATAATAAAAAAATACTTAAGCATCATGAATATTGGATTTTGACGATACTCAGAAATATCTGCTTTGCATTTTTCTGCAATATATTATGAGAACTTCACATTTCAGAAAGAATTTCTGTAGTGTAGCTTCATTTTAGTCAGAAGTTGAGTTCTTTGCCTTGAGCGTACTGATGCCAGAAGGAGAATGAGTGGGCAGAGGTGAAATTCCTTCTGTCAAACACAAAGTCGATGGGGGGAAAATAGGGAGGTGGTTGTATGCAAAATAGAGACACTTTAACATCTGCTTATACACTAATTTATTTATACACACGACAAGAGGAGCACTTCTTACTCAGGGTAACATAAACAACCATAGCAGAACATGTTTTGGGAAGTATATTTGAAACTTCAGTGTTGTCTTAAGTAAATTCAGGTATTATGCAAGATGAGCAGTTGTTCTTTTCAGTTCTCTAAATGTAAACAAATAGGCTATTTGTTTTAGGAACATAAGCTGTTACCGCAGCTGAATATTGGGTACCTATATTGCTTTTTCTTGCTCTTTTAAAGTTATTTGTATAGTTGAAGAGAGGGAAGGGGACAAAGATGGAAGAATGTCATTCAGATATTATTCTATAAAGATTGCTGAGTTTGTCAGATTTTGAGCAGGTATACAGAGGATAAATGTGGTGTTAGAAAAGTTGCAAGAGTTGCTTGTTTCATTTGTTGCGGAAATTAATAAATGTTAGGTGTAAGCTCACCGAGCCAGTTGTTATAAAATGAAAAGTGTACCGATGTGAACAGTCAGCTTCAGGTCCGGAATATTCAAATTCCTATTGTAGGTGCCTTTGATTCTGAAATTCGAGACAAAATGAGCGAGAATGTTCTCTACTGTAGGATGGGGTGGGTGTATTTGAGGGAGGTTTCTAGATTTTCGTTGCAGCTTTTCTCTTGAAATTTCTTAGAAAGCAGGAAGTACCTCCTAATCTTTATCTCTCTCTTTATTTTATATTTAATGATTCAGCAACATATTGATCAATCCCTTTCTCCAAAAATTTTGAGGTGCTTTAAACCATTTCTCGCCGCATTGTTATTTATAGTGATACACTAAATTAAAAAATGCTACTTTTCCCTTGCAGGTATATACATCATTTACAGCCTGGCTTCATTATGTTCTGTGCTGTATAAACTCCTGTAGGAGAGTGGTTATGTAATGCTCTCATGTCATTACATTTACATGCATTAAGTTACTGGCAGAATCATATTCACTGTAACAAAAGGTTCATTAGCAGGACAAAAATGCTGAACTTGGGAAACCACTGGAAGAAGTGAGATGCATTTTCAGGCTGATATTGTTGATATGCAATTATATATTATGTACAAAGTTGATCTGGGGTTAGCTCATCCCAAATGACAATTATAAATTTGATAGAAGTTGTTCATTCAAATCTCTTTCCGTAGTCATAACTTTGAATAGAAGTTATCATTGTTATACCTAGATTGTATGTAAGGGTGGCTCACTGAAGTTAATAGAGCAATGCCTTTTATGCCACATGGGAGCTGTAGGTAATACAGCACTTACTTTGCAAACTGTAGATATTGAAAAAAAAGCTACTCGGTGCACCTTATTTACACATGCAACTAGTGCAAAACGAATTTATAGCCTCAATTCTGTTATGCACTTAAATGTCTTTTATTCTACTCCTGTCCCCTGTTTTTGAAGCATAATGGTGGCACTTGCAACAAGAACACCTGGGTACGTTCTTTTGCAAAATGTCATGACTCTGTGTGAATCAACTTTCGAAACTGATAATTCTAGTTTTGTTGCAATGGCAGTTAATAGAAGGAATATATCAAGAGTTAAAACTTCATTACCGGAGAGCAATAAAAATGCATCAAGCCTGGAGTATAGTCTAGGAGATCAGATTTCTTGGTTATGTTGATACTTTAAATAAATATATTTATGCAAGGAATAGAAATTCCATATACTGGAATACTATAGTGATAAATTGCATTCTAGTTAGGCTATCTTTAATGTTCTGATTTTGTCACCTGACAATGGACTGTTGCTATCCATATGGAACCAGCTGGAAAAAGGAAAAAAAAAATAATGCTAAGGGGAAAATCTGCCTTCACCTTTCTCTAGGACTTCAGTGCATCTAGTGCTGAAATCATTTTGTGTTTCAGGTCTGAAGACATATAATTGGGTCCTAACAAGGAATGACCAGGTATAGATGTGCTAGAGACAGCAGAGAAACTTATCTGTGTGTTTGTGAGTGGATGAGAAGCAGGGGATGCTTTGAGTTTTATGAAAAACTGGAGATAGGGATGCTTACAGGTCTCCAGACTTACATGTCTGACAACTTGCCTATATTTAGATGTTATGACTGTTTTCATAACCTGATAAGTTTTCTGTACAAGTGTAGATTCTTAAAACAGACTACCTGGAAAACACTATAATAAATATGTCTAGTTACTCCCAAAGTTGTGAGGAAGTGATTTTTAACATAGTTCATGAAAAATCCCTACTTATTCTCAGTTTCACAGATGGTTTCCCGGGTTGACTTGTTAGACTGATAAGGAAGGACAAAAGCTCATTTGGCAGAACAGGAACTCTGTCGTTACTCATGTTGAGAGCATCTGTCTTGCTCACTACTACTGTGTTTGAGCACTGAATAGTCTATAGATAGTTTTTTCTTGTTTCAGTTATGAGGGAGTTCTTGTTTCAGTTATAGAGTTATGATGAGGTGTCTACAGCTTGAATCATCAGTGCTGAATGATGCTTGCTGCCTTTGAATTACTCCAAGAGAAACAGAGAAGTCATGAAGGATGAAATGTAAAGACCCCAGTTAATTTCTACTCTGGCAAGTGTGACCACAAATGCCTTCTATGAAAAGCAAGAAAGCAGAAAGCCTGGCTTTATAGGAAAAAACCAATATTTATTTATTTATAGAGGTATATGGTAAGTCATGTTTTTACCCCAAGTTGTTGTCACAATTTAATAAATCAATGCGGGATTCCCCGGAAAAGAAAAAATAAATCTAATACGGGCCATGCTGTGCTTTTTAAATGCTCTAAACCAGATGAAGGATGTCTCTCGCATTTGCTTTCACTCTTAAGCATCTTTAAGAATGCTTTGTGGAAGGAGGTTGTAAAAGTTTGATTTTCAGATATCGATATATCTTTGAAAGAGGTATCAAGGATGTTGGAATTCTTGAGGCATTTGGTATCAGTTGTCACTTTTGAAAAACAAGGAGAGAGACTTAAAAAAACGTTGGCACACCTTTCTGCTTTAATTCTGTTGAGCTGATTAAAAATGCTGTCTTTGATATAAATCAAGTGAAGCAATATTTGCCGTCTACATACCATAACTGAAATATGTCTGCTAAGCTTAGGCACCATATATGGTTACACTTCCTCCTGTTTCTAAATTCTCTCTTATATTCTAGTGAAATTTTATTATTACTGGGTTGATGACCTATTTCTGCAGAGCATATGGAAGAAATACAATGTAGTCTGCAAAAATGCATACTTCAAGAAATACCAATACTAGTAAAAAAAGGTTGGGTGAGGAAGTACAGTGTTCACAATTTGGTATGCAAGTTCTACATTTCTGCGGGTGACATGTCCAGTTTCTTGCTTCAAGCGTCTGCTTGATTTTCTAGATTCAGTATCTCTGCACATTACTGAGATTCAGGCTTGAAAACAGAGTCCCATTTTGAGGAAAAAAAAAAAGACATAGAGCTTTCTTCAAAGGTATATAAATTAATTCTTGTCATAAAAGGAACAGAGGGAGAAAATGTGAAAATCAAATAAATTCAGATATATTTTAAAAGACTCATAAAAGGCTACAGGAATTACATGAAAGAGGCAGGAGAAACTTCAGAAGTACATAAGATACTATTAGCTTTTTACTTTTAGCTTTCAGTCTCTGTATTGATGTCGCAGACTGTGTTGCAGCAGTGCATTCATTCTACAGGAGCCAAAAGGTCTGAAAGAGTAACAGAAGCAAGTAACTGTGCTTACACATACTGTAAGACAAACCAGCAGTTTCATCTCCAGGTCTGACAACAGGCACAAGGCATTAAATCTGTGTGGTCTGTATTGCCACCAGTGTTAAAGAAAATACCCGAACATCTCAACTGTGATTAGTGACTTGCTGCAGAGGTTGTGTAATGGCAAATGCTCCTTCGTGATTACTGCTGCACTGTCCACAGAGCTGTAGGAGATCTTTTCTCTGCCGAGAGAGGCTTTCAGCCTGCATATAGACATCTGCTTTCATAGCGTTGCTGGCTTCTAGACCACAAGGGAAGTGTGATGGCCTGAAAGATGAGTGGAGCTGGAGATGTGGTTGTGAAGATCTGTCTGTGCCATCCTTTTCTTGACAAGTTTGTGTCCTAAAAGATGGTGGAAGCTGTACCCATCAAGGAGGTATTTTATTTTCATTCACAGCATGGGCAGACAAGGTCTATATTTGTAGATTTCCTCTGCAGATGTAAGGAATAAGTCCCAGATTTGATTTCATCCATATTTAGCCTTAAACCGAGAAATGCTTAAAGTGCAAGATGGCTGAAATTCAGTATTCTAAGTATATTCAGTGAAAAAAAGTACTTGTAGTCACATTTATTGCTGAATACCACCTTAAATAGTTTTGCTGTTTCCTCCCATCCCCTTTTTTCCTATTAAGTATAGAACTAGAAATTGGAAAAGACACAAAGGTGCTATTAAAAAAAAAAAAGGAAAAAAAAAAGAAAAAAGTGTTGATTTTAGGAATTTTGATTTAGTTTTTTTTGCCTAAGAAAAATTAAGCTTTTGCATTAGAAGTATCCTTTTGAAAAAAAGGCTGTCTTTCTATCAAAATCTTGAATGGGAAAAAAAAAAAACAGGTTTGTGTCAGGTAGAGCTTACAGGTATTTTTAGATGCAAGTTTAAAGTGCTTAAAAACAGACACCTTTTTTAAAGAGATTTTGGGATTTCTTTCTTTGTAACTTGACAAGATGTTTTGCTCATGTCGATAATCTTTTTGATCACGCAGAAGACATTGGAAACAAAAATGTCAGTACTTCAGTGTTTTGATCTAGCTCCCTTAGGTATTGTTACAACAGGAATATGTGGGGTTATTATAACTTTTAAACTTGCCAAGTTTGTGGGTCTCATCCAGAGCACTTTGGGGACTTGAGCCACTTTTGGAATGCTGTGAGAAGGACCTGGAGGCGCTCTGAAACACTTCCTCACTGGGCTGCCCCACACCTGCAAGTGCCATGAGCTGATCTGCTCATTTCAGCTAGGGGCAAACTCTTTGAATGGGCATTCAGGGTGGGGAGTCTTGTTTTGAAGATTTGACTTGTAAAGCAACTCCAGAGAAAGCTCGTGGTTACTAATCTGAAAGAGATCTAACCCTTGTGTGAGTGAAGTGTGAGAATTTAGCACTATCAAATTAAGGCCTGGTGAGATGCATCTATACTGCTCTTGCTCATCAAAGATTTCTCTGCATTTTGTGTTTGGGTTCTCATAGTGCATTGCATCTTTGTAAGGCAAGTTACGCTGTCAGTTATTGACTTTCACATTACTGAAGTGGAGAGGGTTTTATACTAAACCTCCTACTTTCTCATCTTATTGAATTAGTGGGTTTTTTTGAGTGCATATCTGCATGTTAACAGTGTAATGTTTTTTCACTGCAGGAGAGTAATTTCCTAATTCATTTGTACTGCCGAACATTCTTCACTCTAGTTATAAAAGAAATACAATGGCATTTAGATTTTTGTTTTGAAATGCCCTGAAAACCTCAAATTAGAAGAATAAAGCTGTGAATATATATGGCCGTCCTCTCCTGAATATCTCTGTAAACCTAGATTGCAAAAGCTGTAGGGAATATTTTCTCTAGAATTAAAATTTAGCAGAAGAAGAAAGTACATTGTTAAAAACAAATCCTGGTGTTCCTACAGAGTCTGGTCTTGTAACTATATGTGTGTATATATATACACATATAAAAATTAGTGATTCTAAATTTGTTTAAATGGATTACTTATTTTACATTATTTATAATCCACACTTTGGAGAAGATGCTTTCTATATGATTTGCTTTGTATATAGTGTAATGATTACAAGCAGCTTAAGCAGCCCATCAAGAAGAATCAGATGTAGAAGCTCAGGATGGAAGATTTCTGTAATAAGTGGCATATCTAGATTTGTGTTTCATCATATGCAATTTTCAGGAGGATAGTATGTTTTAAAACTCTAAAAGAAATGAGCTAGGAATAGTAAAGCCTCTGGAAACACAGACTGAAAGCCATGTTGAAGCCGCTGAGAGTTCTGTTGCTGACCTCAGTGGATTTAGAATTTTACTGTAGGGATTTATAGATGCTTTTTAAAAGAAAAAGGCAGTCTGTTTTAATACTAACCCAAAACACTCACTGCATAGCTTCTGCCCTGCTCAAATTCAGATTCACAAGTCTATAAACTGAAAGGAGAACTGTAGGAAAGTGAAACTGTGTATTTCAAGTAGGAAAGTAACTTGAGATCTTTTCACATCTTGCTCTTCGTAGTTATTCTCAGTAGCAGAAGTGACTGAGCTGGAGTTGTTATGATCCATAGAGCTTTGTAAGTAGACGGGAATCAAAGAAAGAAACCAGTACAGCTAGAAAATGCCTTGAGAAGGTGTGTGACACAAACCTCTAAAACTCCCCAAATGAATTTGCAACACAGCATACTTATCGTTGCTGGTTATTTTTAAAGAAGAGTTTAAAAAAGAAAAATCCACTGCCAAATGGATTTAAGGCACTAATTCTTGCCAGTGAGAAAGTAAACCCAGGATTTAATCAAATTTCTACCACAGTTGCACCCAAGCAGATGACAATATCTTCTTTTTGGTTTGCATTGTTTATTTCTGGAAAAGAAGGAAACATAAAGAAATACATTAAAATCTAGAATTGCAGAACAGGGAAATGAAATCAGTTTGTCACAGAAGATTTTTTTTTTATTGACATCTTTAGTTTGTTTTGATGTCTGTAATTAAATCGCTAATTATGTGTTTCTGTTGCAGTGGTCATGTTTTTATTACATAATTGCTACAAGTTTTTCTCTTACCACTAACAATATTTGTTTAACCTTCGTGCATGGTAGTTACATACTTCATAATGTAAAACCTTAGAAACAGAGTTATTGACTGTTACGATTAACTAAATCAGAGGATTTTAATGTTCTTTGCCATAAATTAGATATGTTTTGTGGCAAAGAATCAAAGATAATCAAAGGATGAAGCAATTGCAGTCATTAAAGAATAAATATTATTTCAACACTGAAGAAAATAAAGCAAAAAATGCAGGAAAATTGATGGCTTTTTAAAGGAGGGGTAAAAAGTTTAGCCTAGGGTAATAAAATAATTCTAAAAACTAATTTGTACTCTGATCCTTTAAGCTTGCTTCTGTGTTTTCTCAGAAAGCATTTGACTAGGTGAGATGCAATTCCGTCACCTTCTCTTTTATTTTTTCTCTTTTGAGTTTAGGCATAGTTTTTGTCAGTATATTTCAATGTATTCATTAATTTTTCTTATTTGTTTATTTTATGCAAACCATAAGAGACATTTTTTCCTCAGTGAAGATTGCCTCTTTATTTTATTTTGAAATATTTGTATATTTATTTCATTAAATGAGATAATGCTTTTTCTTATTAACATAATTTCCAGTACATTAAACATATTTCTCCACAGACAGAAGAGAGGAATCAGATTAAATGACAGTTAAATCACTTGCAGCAATTTCAACTGTTAAAAGAAATAAGTGTCTCTGTTTTCTTTGTGATCACGAGATGTGCTGTAAAGGGAAATGAAATACTAAAGGAGGGAAAACATAAAGAAATAATGACTGACTTATTGCAGTAATACCACTGAGAGAAGAAAAACTCACTACAAATAAAAGGAAAAATAATATAGTGGTTTTGAAAGTTACCAAAATTCATTTTTTATTGATGAGATCAGTGCAAGCCCAATACTAAGTAAGCTGCAGGAGAAGGAGAAAAAGGCGTACCAAAACCCAAACAATGCCATAAACTATGGATGATGAAAGAAGAAATAAATACTACGCATTTGGAAGGGTATTAATCTAAATGCCTTTATTTTTTAAATAATTTATTTTTTAGCATATTTAGGGAAGAGGGCAAAGAGGCACTTTTCTCTTGATAAACTAACCATGCACCTCTGCTAATGTATCTGCTAACCTAGTTAGGGTTCTCATTTGTCCATACTGCAAATCTGTCATGTTTTCTTGAGCAAGCATGGGGCTACCTGAAAGGAAAGATTATCTTTTTATTATCTCTTATTACAAGATGTTTCAGAATTATTATAATAATAAATGTATTTGTCTTAATTATATTTCTGTTATTATTTTAATTTCCACAGTCTGAACCAGCTGCTTTGAAGAGAGCTTTCGAATGAATAACTAGGCTGTGAATTTCTAAGGTAATATTCACATTATTATTTTGCCTCCAGTCAAGGTTTCCTCTGTTTGTGCTTTTAGCTGTAAACCAAGTATTTTTCAACAGTTCTATGTGTCTGATCACGTAGTCCTGAGTAAGGACTAGTCCAATACTTGCCATTTTCTTTATCTTTCTCACTTTCTCATCAGTGTACTCTACAAATGGAAGCTCTTTATGCACCCCATGTCAGGTGAGGTGTTTTTTAGCTTTAGGATGAAAACAGCGAAAGTGTATTTTGGATGAGGAACCCATTTTTAGCTGCCTGCTCTGTCTCAGCGTTGACTGAAAATATCATTTTTAAAGGACTGTAATTGTAGTCTTCTTGCTTTTAAATGCCTAATGAGTAACAGTCATGTCATTGTGGTACGGCATTCTCCCTTATGTGAAATGGTGCAGGAAAAGTGAGGTGGAAAATGGCATGGTTGTAAGGCTTTTACAGATATTTTTTCTGGGGCTGGGGAGCAGACTCTGCCTTCCTGCTTGGTGCACTTGTTTACTGAAGCTGAGAGGATATGCTACGGGGTCATTACAGAAGGCTTACTGGGGGTTGGTGTCCCTTGTGTCCTCTTTTGAAGTTATGTTTGTTGTGCCAAGGGGAGCTGTCAGGGAATGGATGTGGAAATGGAATTCAGCAGTTGAGGAGACACTAAGAAATTGCAGTGCATGTGAAACATAATTAAAGAAATAAAACCAGAAGCATCTGTCATCATCCTCTGTGGACATCAGCCAAGTGGGGATTGTTCCCGCCAAGCAGAATCACATCTGTTTTACTATGAAGGTGCAACAGCTGAGCCCTTTCTCACAAATGCTCTAAAGCTTCTGCTGGTCATGGGTTGAGGGTCATTCTAAATTCTGCTGCAAAATCACTGTGTGAGGAAGCTCTGCAAAACAGAGAGCTGGTAAGAGAAAATAAATGCAGAGAAACGTTTCTAACGATGGTGCTTATACTTACAACCTTCATTACCATATTTTCAGAGGGCATAATAATCATTAATGTGTTTATTATGCCCTTGTGATTTGGGGTAGTAATATTATCCTTTCTTTACACACACAGAATTGAAACATAGACAGCCCAAGCATTTTACTCCAGCTCATGTGGAAGGCTGCCAAAGACCTGTTCCTGTTTTTTAGGTTCTCTTGCAGGATCTTGACCTGTGTTCTTGGCTTTAGAATCATAGAATAACAGATTGGAAGAGACCCACTGGATCATAGAGTCCAATCATTCCTATCAATCCCTAAACCATGCCCCTCAGCACCTTGTTTAAGGCACGGATGGACACCTCCAGGGAAGGTGACTCAACCACCTCCCTGGGCAGCCTGTTCCAGTGCCCAGTGACACTTTCTGTGAAAAATTTTTTCCTAATGTCCAGCCTAAACCTTCCCTGGTGGAGCTTGAGGCCATTTCCTCTTGTCCTGTCCCCTGTTACTTGGGAGAAGAGGCCATTACTCTCCTCTCTACAACCTCCTTTCAGGTAGTTGTAGAGAGCAATGAGGTCTCCTCTCAGCCTCCTCTTCTCCAGGCTAAACAACCCCAGCTCTCTCAGCCGCTCCTCATAAGGCCTGTTCTCCAGCCCCTTCACCAGCTTTGTTGCTCTTCTCTGGACTCGCTCCAGAGCCTCAACATCCTTCTTGTGGTGAGGGGCCCAGAACTGAACACAGTACTCGAGGTGCGGTCTCACCAGTGCCGAGTACAGAGGGAGAATAACTTCCCTGGACCTGCTGGTCACGCCATTTCTGATACAAGCCAGGATGCGATTTAGGTCCTTGTTCAAGGTGCCTAAGATAAGAGATTAGTTTTATTTGGCTTCCTCTGCAGTCACTAAAGAGAGGTAGGAATCTCCAGAGGAAAAACCTGATTTCTGGACATTTTTAGCATTTCCTGATGGGTTTTGAATGGTACTCCCCTCAGCAAAGTCTCTTAAAAGAAATTTGTGCATCTTTCCCCTCTATATCCTCACTAAGGACACTATGTGTTTCAGTACTACCATAAAATAGAACATTCGTACTTACGCCCCTGATGAAGAAACACAGAGCAGACATACTTCAGTTAACTTTTGAAGATGCTTTATCATGCTTGCAAAAGTATATTTGTGACAATGGCTTAGATAAATGGGTGCCTGATAGCCATAGCAGAAACAAAGGAGACTGAAGTTTCAAGCAAATAAAAATATCCCTTGATGAGGCATGAGGTTCAGGTGAACAACGTTCTCCCCTGGATTCTGTGGCAATTGTGTCACCCTTTAAATAGCCATGAATTTCTTATCGATGTGAACAGTTCTTTTTGATCTCAGAGGTGTACTGGCAGGACAACTCAAACCTTATCTGTGTTCTTTTTACAAGGACTTGTTTAACATGGGCTGTAACCCTGCAAAATAATTGGACACATTTAGCTTTCTGGATATTGATTATCCTTGTAAAATAAAAAGAACTAATACATAACATGTAATGGCACTAAAAGTAATAGCAAGTTTGAAAATTCATTTCATAGAAGTGTATGTAAAAGGCTTAGTTAATTGCTTTTAAATGAAGTAGGTGATGAGAAAAATCTGTTTGAGATTTCAGCAAGTGTATATTTTGCCAATTCAATACCAAGGCCATTCTTCTTCTCGTGACATTGCAAAAACCTAAATCAGTTTTTGTCTGAGAGGATACGATGGTAAAGGTATTCTCAGAACAACAAGATTTAGCTTTTGGAAAACATTAAAGCATGACTACATTGGACCTTTTATGTTATATGAGAGCAGTTTTCCCATTCTGCACTAAATATTATTTTCAGATTTCTCATCTTGCATGATATTGCCTATTTCATGCCTCTGTCAAACTGGCTGAAACAAGCTCTTTTTCCCAAACTTGAAATGTTTTTGAATAAAGGATTGTTACCTGTAATGTATTTTAAAGTGTGAATATATTACAGCATTGTTTAGGCAGTCTTGCAGATGGAGGTAAGGTGTTTGCTGTCCAGTGCCACAGCAAAGGTCTTTGTCAGAGTTCAGAAGGTAATTCAAGACTATTGAATTCCTCCTTTTTGTGCCTAGATCAGTAGGTTTAGGATATAAAGTGGTCTGGAATATATAATGGAATATTTTCATTTTCCATTTTTCAGTTAGTGTTTTGGTTATGTGACTTGTTCTGTCTGTCTGTCAATATTTTAAGCTTGGAGAGCAAATCTATTTATTGATAGGGGTACTAAAATTCACATGTATCTTGCTGATGTTGTGAAGCTCTGATGTGGGGAAGGTTGTGGTGGAAGTCTGTCCTTCCATGCTCTTAGATTTTGGCTACAATGTAGCTCCCTTTTCTGGAGAAACAGCATACACCAAGTTCATGGGAACACTTGAATGCAGAAGGGTGGCTTGGCAGTATTTGAGGAAACTGAGTGGGACTTCATTCTTGGGTTTTGTCGTTGGTTTTTTTTAGTTTTGTTTGACACAATAGGGATGGCAAAGTGAGAGGAAAAAAAAAAAAAACCAGATTCTTCTGCTCTTCAGAGAAGACCTTAAACGACAGAATATCTCCACACTCGTCATTCTGGTATATATATCTCACTTGATTATTCCTCTTCTGTTGAAATATGATTCAGCTGGACGATATCTTCACTGAAATACACTGGAGAAGTATGGAAATGCAAACTAAAGTTTGTCAAAGTCAGAATCTATATTTGTTTTATCTATCTATATCTATGCTTGTTGATTTCTGTAAGTGCTATGCAATTGCTTATCTCTAAAATGTTTCTGAGCTATATATCCATGGTGCAGGGTGGGTACCCTACTTTTCTCTAACTAATGAGTAGAGCTGTTGATTCATCTTAGACTTGAGGCATATTAGGGACAGGATTTTTAACTACTTTTGTTTTGCTTGGTATGGTGCTTTTATTTTTTTTTCCTGTGACTGTTAGTTTACTGTAATTTTTCCTTCACTTCTGAAATAAAATTAAAGGAGAATGTTCTACGCTCCTCTGGAGGCTTTCAGGTTACTCCTCTCCTGATTGCACTTCACATCTAGTCTAGTTTTCTAAGGATATGAGGTTCACCTTGTTGATCTGTACATCTTCTCCCTGCAGTGACTTTAGCATTTGTAAACCTGTTTGCAAAGGAAACTGAAGTTTCAAAGTAGTAATGTTTTATGAGTTGTGTAATTATCGTTGTCTGGATATAGGACAGATATCTCATAACTACCTCACTGAGGAAAAGTGACAGGACACATTAGGTGCCTTTTCTCTCCATTGGGAGCAGCCCTTGGGATAAACCACAGCATTTGTTGCTGCCCTTTATATGATAAAGGTGGTGTGGGAGGACAAAAAGTGATCATAGAAAAGCAAGCTTCGATGCTTCTCTTGCTTTGTGGAACGGATTATTGTTTATTATATGGAAATTCAAGTGGAAAAAAAGGCTTAAATAGAAGAAAAAAAATCTGCTTAAGTTTCTTTTTATATTTCCAGCAAGAAAATGTGAACATAATAAAATGGTTGTGTTACTTGAAAAATATTTAGTTAAATTTAGCTATGTTTTCTGCCAAAAAAGGAGGAAGAGTGATAATAAATGTCATTTGAAAATAGAAGTGTGCTTGGCTTCCTGTTTTCAGTAGGCTTAAGATAATTCATTTGTTCTAGTTGTAGTTTGTCTGTTGGTGCATCATCCCTTCCAAAACTGTCTGCGGGCCATCTTAGCCAGAGTTTCCTACAGTTATTTTTGCACCATTGTTTAGCGGTACCATACAACATGTTGGTTTTTCAATTTATTGTGTGGGATCGGCACATAGTTTTCCATTGTGGCATATTTGTGTGTTTGTCACTTTTATGGTTTAAATGCTAGTGTATGCACAGGAAGACAAACCTTTTCCCTCAGTTTTCATCTTTTGTATTGTTTAGTCCGCAGTGCCTTTATATCAACAATTTGTAAAAGTCAAATTCCTGGAATATAGTCAGTTTGCTTGAAAAAAAAGTTTGGAGGATACAGTTAATGTGGATTAGTGAGCGTTCTGTGAATGGCTTTATTTTACTACCCAGGGTGGTAGAGAGGGGAAAAAAACAAATGCTTATTTTGGGAACCATCCACTTCTCAGTTTAGTCATTTAGTCTCAGATACCTCAGCATGCCACTTGCAGTGACTACTGGCTGCATCAAGAGCTTTTTTTAAGCAAGTAGAGCCCTTCACATAGGCAAAAACACGCCTGCATGCAAATCATTGCATGACAAGGACCATATGTTTGCATTTTTTGTATATGTAACCTCAAACCAAGCAGTAGCAGGACCACATGTTGTCCAGCTATTACTTTATTTCAGTTGATCTAAAATTGACAAGAGATTTTTTTCTACTGTGCTGACAGTTTACCTATTGTTTAGTTTAATTTTGAGCTTGTAGAGAAGACTTTTTTTCTTAATTTAGTTTCTCAATGGTATCAGTACCTACATGACACTCAAATTAATTGTTTTATCTTTTAACATAATCAATACAAACTAGGCTACAATCACCAAAATGTTAGCAGCCTTATCATTCAATATATAGATTATCGCCATATGTTGAAGGATTATTTAGCTGTATTTTGAGGAAAAAAGTGTTATTAATATGGCCTCTGTAAACCAAGGAGTTAAAATTTTGAGCAAAACAATCAATTACTTGCGTAGTTGTTATTTACATAACTTGGTTTTCCGATGTGTGTAGTTTCAATGTACCACATATTTTTAGCTCAGCTGGTATGCAGTAACCAAAGACCAGTAACGAGTCTGAAATTCTGTACCATACATGTATTGCAATAAATGCACTGTGATGGCTGCTTCTGCCTTTTCCATTTGTTAAAAGTTGTTGCACGCTGTGTGACCCATGATGTAAAGCATGCTAGAAACAAATAGTAATTTTCTTTACTTTCTTTGGTTAGTTAAGTACTTTCAAGAATACCAACTGTGATTTGAGGTAAAGAATTCCTGCAGCATTTAGGATTCATTTACTACTGGAGCTTTTTATTAATTACACATTTGTAGCCACATGGACAGTCACAAAACCAATCACTTATGTCTGTATTTAGAGATCTGTAGACAGAAGATGTAACGTAAACATAGAAATGTTAAACTACTCATCTGTAGCCTGCAAAGAAGATAACAAGAAGGATTCTGTTCTCTGTATGATTTGTGAACAATGCTAAGTAAATATTCATCATTAATATATAATAACTGTTGCTTTTGGCAGTTCACTTTTCATTTAATTTGATAATGTGTCCAGTAAATGAAGTGGTACAGGCTGCAGTGTTTTACCATCACAATTGCATATTTTCAATCATTGTTAAATGAAGGCAGCTCAAGGCAAAGCTTTAACCCCCACTAGTTTTGTATGTGATAAAAAGAGAAGGCGCTATCAATCTTTATTGTCTGTCTCGCTTACTGTAATTGCATTCAATAGTCCACTGATTCTGTTGTCTGTGCTAATGTCAGGAACAGTGAAGAGCCAGATGCTCAGACTAGATCATACGCATCCAGTGGCCACTTTGATAAGTTGGCAGCAAGTCTCTGGGTTTGATGATAAATTGTTAACGCTATAGATTATGAGCAGCTGAACACTGGGAGTGTACATGGAGAAACTTCTTACCTTGTTTTAAATCTGGCATTATGATGCTAGCTAAAGGGCATGCCATGTATTATTCAAATGCATCTTGCACTGGAAATGTGCCAATGAGTCATTTTATCCCCATGAACAGTAAAACAACAAGAACAAAAAAACCAAAATAGCCTCACAGTGATTTGAACATGATATTAATAGTCCTAAGACTGTAAAAAGTATTTCAAAATAGTCTCTGGTAGTTATGATTATCTGATTCAACAAGAGAGTTTTTGGCTTACTGTATTCCATGCTTGACTCCGTCTTATTTTTTTTTCTTGTCATATTTTTTTCTTTTAATTTGAAGTAGTAGCTGGAGTGTTTTACAGAGAACAGTAATGCTTTTTACTGAAGTATGAACAGTGATATGTCTTGGGGGAGAATACGTAAATAGGAAGACAATGAAATAACTAACTTGTTTCCTACATGTTACTTCTACCTTTACTTCCACACTGAAGGTTCTTCACAGGCTATTTTTTTTCTTTAAGCTGTTTAGTGTCTTCCCTTGGACAAGTAGTTGTTAGAGGAGATCTGAAAAGAATCAGAAACCTCATCTTCACCCAGTTTGTGTCATTTTGTCAGAAAATGGTCCTAGTTTTTTCTCAGGATAGATTTAAATGGTATGGTCCCAGTTGTGGGTGGTAGTTCCATCAGGGCAAGTATGCCTTGTACTGTATCACTTGTGGCTTATGGCTACAGTACTCCTGATGGTACAAACATGAGATCTAGATTTTGTATTGTACGCTGTATGAACCCGATTGTGGTAGCTGTCTGTTCGTATTTTGGTGGATTGTTAGCTTTAAGGTAATAGACACCTTGAATGTCAGTGAACAAAATTCTGATCAATTAGACCCTTTTTCACAAGCTGATGGTTCCAAGAGAAGCTGTTACTAGGTGTACAAAGAGGAGAGGTGGGGACTTCTAGAGTAGTCACTGATTCTTAGAAACTACATCTTGAACAAAGCCTGTCATCAAGTGGTTAACAGAAGGTGTTGAGCACAGTAATGGCTGAAAGCTAACAAAAATGCTTGATGCATGGGCATATATTGCATGTCCGTAATATACACCTGCCTGCTTGGTATCCTACGCCTAGAATCCCCTTCTAGTATAGGGCACCTACATCAACAGGGCTCAGTCTTTATAAAAGTGCCTGTGGAGGGGCTGTGTTGTGCACTTGCTGTACACTGGCCCTGTGCACAAAGTGTTCCTACAAGTAGAGTGTGCAGGTGTTTCCTATCCCTGCTGGAAAGGCTGGTTCAATGGTGCTCAAGGTGAGAGTGAATGCCTTCCTGCCGAGGAGAACGTCTTTGTGGAGAGTACTTGGCACGCGAGCTTTTGGGAAAAAAAAATATTACTGTCTTAAACTTAAATTGAGTAATTAATGTTCAACTTTAAGGACTGAGATACTGGGCTAGGAACTGGGTTCTGAATAATTTTGGTCCCGTCTGGAGGCCTTGAGCTGGGTGCTTCGTCTCCTGATGGGCACCGGAGTAAAGGCAATCCTTTCTTCATCCTTGTCTTGGATGCTTTAAGCAGCTTATTTGACTGCTGAAAGTACTATCTGGGTACATCAGCTTCTCACTGTGCAAAGCAGCCATATGATAAATAAACTCTATTAAAGCTGGCCTTGACTGAGGAGAGGAACACAACACTGTAGAATATATGTACAAATATTGGTTTTCAAACATTGTTTCTCTCTTATGAAATCGAATTGTATTGTATTTGGAAATGTATGGTGAGCTTTGTGCTACTTAATGCTGCTGTTTTCAGCCTAATGAGATGAAGTTTGGAAAACTAAAATCAGTTTGTTAAATATATGGTACCTACTGTTGCTTTTATTTTTTCCTTTGCATTTTGTTCAAATTAATTAAAGTGTACAGATGTTCAATTAAAGCTTAAAAAAAAATCCATGGCTACAGATGTTTTGAAGCAACATTGTTGAGATTTAACATATCTAATAATGCTTCTCTCTCAGAAGAAATTCAATTAATGACTCTCTGCTAAATTATTTTGCACAGATAAATTTAAAAAAAAGTGAAGTAAACTATAAGGAGATGTAGAATGTCTGCTCTATTTATTACTTGGAATAACAAAGTAGCCACCGAGATACCAAAACACAAGATCTGCTTTACTTTATGTACGAACATGTGGAAGAACTCTGCTTCCTAGGAAAAATGTATGGGTTTAGATGGAAATTATTGATAGCTCTCTTGCAATTCATGGAGAAGTAACTTGAAATAGCTGCTATGGAAAAGCCGTCTACTAACTGTACTGAGATTTTTAATTCCTTCGGTACTGCTTTGTAACATGGGGTAATAGCAATATCTTAAATACGGGCCATGCTAACTCTTACTAGCATCGGGGCATTTAATATAGAAATTTGTATTCTAATACAAAGAAAGAGAGCTTAAGATAGTCTGGAAGAGATGTGATGCTAACAGCTACAGGAGAGGTGCTGCTGGACCCGGTATCGTTTGAGTGGTACTTTTACTGCTTAGGACAGAACCTCAGATGCAGAACAGTGAAGGGAAGTCATATGTGAGGACTGGAAAATATTTTCCCTACTTTTTAGAGTATATATGTCTTTCATGGGGTGCTCAGCAGATTTTAAGTAGAATTTATCAAACCATATTAATTTATGTAGTATGAAGAGTAAAATATCGAAGAGGAGTTTAATAATTATTTGAATTTTCGCACTGTTTCTTAGCTGGCTATAATCCTGCAGGTCTCACCAAGGCCAAGATTTCACCCCCCTACTAAAGTCAGCAGTAATCCTCCTTTTCAGTTAAGCACAGAGAATTTTGCCCTTATTTTATTGTTAGTATTGTTATTACTAAGCATTAGTTAACAGCACAGAAGCAACTGAAGTATACCGTGACCAGGTACTCTCCTCGAGGATGTCACATCCCATGCTTCCAATACACTGAAACTGCATTTAGTTTATATATGCTGCATACAGATCAAGAGATTTTGTCCTGAAGAAAGTTACTAGTAAGATCATGTTCAATAAGGTGAAAAGGGAATTCGTTCCAATGTTTCCTGTGCTAGGCCTGAGCTTCAGGTACAAAATTAGAGCATCTCCACTGAAACTGTCAAAAGTGGGGTTGTTCATACTTTTTTTTTTTTTTTGTACAAGTTAAACAACCACTGTCTCCTTGATTATTTAGGGTTTAAATGTCTAGAGAATTGCTTAGTGATATTGCACAGAATCTGAATCTATATTTATCAACTTACTTGAAGATTAAATATTCTTTTTAGTACATGTAGCTGTGGATGTGCACCAAGGTACATACACTATGGACATGGTAGTACATGTTTATATTGGAGTTTTTGCAGATTTGGATGATGTGCTTTCAACCCAGAGCACATCTGCCTTTGTTTGGAGGCAACTAGGGAGGACGATTTACGAGATCTGAAAGCATCCAGAGCTTTTTGCACAATCTCAGTGACCGCTATCCCATGCCTATCTGTATTTCTCTACTTTTGAACTAACAAGAGGGGAAGGGCGGGATCTTTGCTGTGACCTCCAGCTCCGTATCCCCATGCCTCTAATGCCATCAGGAGGCCCAAGGAGAGTTTGAGAGTCCCTCAACCTGGGAGGATTAGAGGTGGCTGAAAGGATTTTACAAAATGCTGCACTTGGCCTTAACGGAATGCCTTCCTGTTTGAAACCAGCTCTTTATGGAGAAATAAAATAACACTTTGGTGTGGATACCTGACAATTATAAACAAAGAGCACACAGGAAAAAAAAACAAAAACAACTGCAGCAGAAGTGGATTTAGTAGCCATTGTTTTTATTCTTAACTACTTGCCATTAAATCAAAACTAAGTAATATTTACATTATAATTTAAAGGATATTCCTTCAATGAAAGTCACTCAAAGTTTCATACCAGTCTGACATGTTGTTTTGAACATGTGGTGGAGTTGTATCATTTGTTGTATATTAATATAAGCATCCTGTTACTTGTGCATGCAAGAGTGTTTTTTGTATTTATTTTCAGTTCTCAGGTAACATTTGAAGTGATAATTATACCTGTCTCTTTAACATGTCATGGCTTCACTGAATATTTTTTGACATAATTTTATTTGCAGCTGGTCTGCTAGACATGAGTTCAGTCAGGTTTCTGCTGTAATTCATGATTTCTGAAAGCTCTACCAGAACAGTAGATAAGAGATAGGAACTGATTTTTGTCTGGGGCCAAAAATGGAATTTTGTACATGAAAAATATTGCCTGTATGTTTTTGCAGCTGTAAATAATTGGGAGGAAACGTAATGGCTAGACCTATTGCTTCATTTGTATTTGCAGACGATTACATTTTCATCTCACTGCTTTTAAGCTGCTACACAGTTTAGCTCTCAAATGAAATTACTCATTTATAGCTGAGTAGTTCAGGATTTGTATGTTCACTTCCTTTTATTGGTTTCTTGGTTGGGATGCATAGGAACCTGAGAATACAAACTGTTTTAACAAAACTGCAGCCATGATTTTAGATTATGTATGATTAACAATATGACATTTTGCTTCCTGTTCAAAAGTAATTACATGGAAATCAATCGTATGTACCTAGTATCTTGTTTACAGGGAGGTGGAAGAATCTGGTTTAGAAATAGTCTGAAACTCAGTGGTACAATAATCAGAATTACTGCACCTAGACCTGAAACTGTTGATGGTAAAGAAGAAAATTCTTCCCTTTGACTCTAGAATCTTAATTTCACAATCAAGCATTTAAATAAAAGTTTATTTCAGGGAAATTGTTGCAAATTAAGAAACTGAAGAAAATTGCTTTGAAAAGAGAAAGAAAAGGCCCTTAACTTAGAAAGAGATGAGTATGTGAGATGAAATTTAATAGTTGGGACTAGTTTGAGGAAGCAGAGAAAAATTTCTGAAACATTACTGGAGCATTACATTCTAGTTCTTCCTAAAAACGTTTTGGTGTGAAACTTCCCTCCATTTGTGGTGTACCATCCTAGTTAAACTTCTCTTAATGATGGGGCAGGAGGCTGAATCTGTAGCCTTTTGAAGTCAACAGCACCTTTGAAGTTGAATAAGTAAACCAAGCATCATGCCTAATGAAGTTGTAATGTTTTATAAAAATTGGAAGAGGTTTTTTTTTTTTTTTTTCCCCCCTTTGCTTTTAAAGCAACATAATAGCGGAGGGCGAGGGGTGTGTGTGTCCATCAAGTTCTGTAATAGACCTCAGTCCTCTGATTTCTCGCTTATGTAGTAATTTTCACTTGTTTTAAGTTGAATGTAGTCCTTAAATATTATGCTCCTCTGATTAGATGAAAATCTTCACTTTTGGAATGGGACAAATAGCTGCAGAATGAAAGTTATTAGAAAGACAGACACACATAACTTCTCCCTTTTTACTTCTCATATGGGTTGTATTAATAATGATCTGAGTAGATTAAAAAAAAAAAACAAACACAAACCCCTGATGCTTTTTATGCATTTTTCTGTGTCTCTAGAATTAGTTTGAGTTATGAGTATAGAGTCTGGAGTGTAAAGTTTCCAGGCTTTCATGGATTTCTATGTTATATTTTAAAATAGCTGCATGTTGAGAAAGTGTCAGATTACTCGGGTATAGTACTCTTGCATTAGGAGTTTTGGGAGAAAGATCAGCATTTTTAATGTGTTGTAAATTCCAGTTTGAATTGCCCCAGAATTTGAAAGGAGTATTTGTGTGTTTCTGTAAGTCTTGTCAGCACATTGTTTAGTGAAGGGATTCGGTATGAATGTAACGTCTGTGAAAACGTGTATGAAAGGGCAGCAGCAGATACTTCCATGAGCATTTGTGAGGTGAAGTGTAACATCATTGCTGGGTATCTGCACAGATGTTAAATGGCTGTCATAAAAAAAAAATAGAAATGTTCAGGTGTAGAAAATTATTCAAATTATGTAAATATTCAGATGTTTTATATAAAAATAAGAAGATGCCACCTTGTGGTAACAAAGATGTTTCAGTGTATCCAGAAACCCTTTGGGTGAATAGGGTACATACCCGAAAACTGGCAAGAATTTAATACGTAAAATTAAATTTTAGTTAGAGAATTACATGACCAAACTTCCCCTTTCCCATATGATTTCCTTCCACTTTTGAATGTACTTTTGTGCTCAGAGTATTTACAAGACTGTTGAAGCAAAAGCTGAATATTCTCAAAGCTTCTTATTCCTGTTTATTTCCAAAGCTACTTGCTGTTATCCCAGAAAACTGAGACTTGGAGGGGGGACGCACTGTTAGCCTAGGTAGTGGTCTCATAGCTGAGACTTCTTTTTGTAGTTTTCACTTTGTGGTTAATACTCCATATTTTATCTGCTGAGATAACAGAGTAAAATGATATCTCTGTTTTTTACTCGTCACGTAATAGTGATTATTATTTGATTTGTAGAAAAATCTTATTTCTGGAAAAATAAAGGTTTTAAAAGATTGATAAGATCTCTGAAGGTATCTAATGGATGGGCACATCTAATATCTGTTATATTATGCCATTCTTTATAATGGGTTATGAAAACTTTGTGTTTGCCTTTATACATATTGAAATTTAATTTGCTATTAAAGTGTGAATTGTCTATCATAACAACATGCCCTTTCTCACCAGGATGCTGTTCTTTAAATGTTTGTTTAGATTAAAAAAGAAAAACTAAAAAAAACCCACAAAACCCTGCAACTTATGCTTTACCTTTTTATTCGGTATTCTGTTTTCTGTGATTTAAATAATCTCCTGTATCTGCAACACATTTAGTGCTGTCATGTACATAATAACAAACTACTGTTGTCTTACTGTTTAGATCCATTTTACACACTGATGGCCAGGAAAAAACTACAGTAAAAATACTAATTGAAAAACCTTATGGTCCTGAATTTTGTGTGTGCACACACACACACTCTCACACATACCCCTTGACACCAGGGGATGTCTACCCTATACAGGCAGTTCTGTGCATATTGATGCTAAATTTATATACTACTACTACTAAAAAACAGGTTGGAATTTTTTCCTCAATTTGAAGAATTGTGCTTGTAATTAAAACATACTTTCTCTTAACATAATTTATTTCATTGCATAATGTAATTTGACAGAGTATTATAAATGTATATCTCTATGCTTCGTGACCCCATTATGAGGCCAATTTTTCCACAGTAATTCATTTGTGTTCTATTTCTTCTTGCTTTCTGATTACACAATCAGTATTGAATTGTGCAACCAACATCCTGATTAAAACGAGATAAAAACCTATACAGCTTAGTTCATTGCAAAATCTCTTCTTGTTGAGTAAAGACAATGGCAAATTTCTTATTTGTTGGAGAAGAAATTATTAAAGTGGATTGCAAATGGAAGAGTGGAAGGTGGAGCTCCAGTGCCCCATGGGAGGAAGGCAGAGTAGGAAGTATCAGCCACAAACACTGTTCACAGAAATATTGTAGGAAAAAAGAAGAACCATTAGAAAGTTGGGATTGACAAGAGGGATTTGAGACAATGTTTTTCATTTTTCTACAGATTTTAGGAGCACCGTAAGGAACAGTGTTTTTCACAGCAACTATTTATTTAGTTATTAGAAAATAACTTGATAAAAATATTTCAATGCAGGAATCATAATGCTCCCAAATGCACAAATAATTTTTTATTATTATTTTATCTTACACCAGGTGTAAAAATCTCAACATCCCTGATGGTAGGTGGCTGCTGCAAACTTAGCCTGCCCCCAAAGAGTTTACAGCCACTGTGTTTTTAGACTAACCCAAAATGTGTATGTCAAATGATACAAGGAAACCTATTCAGTCACTCAAGGAGGGTAACTATATCATTAGTCTGGAATAAATCTTGTGGTTAGAATTAAATACACATTCTGGTAAATGCTAGGATTAAATAGTCTTAATTTCACATATTTTTGTTTACATTTCAATTATCTTTGTTTTTTGTTAATTGTTTTAAACTATTCATGTATAATGGAACATTTGATTATTGATTGGCTACTAGTTAGAAAAGCAAAACTCTGATTCATTTTTTGAGAATATTAATGAAGTGAATGCTCAGTATATGGGCATACAAATCTGCACTGCTGAGTTTATCTTGGGAATAACCAGCTGAAGAATTAAGTCTTAATAATTGAGACTTGAACATGTCCAGAAAAACTGAGAAACTGAGTTGCAGATTTGCCTGTTCCTTTATGGCACCTTTACTTTATTGTTTCATTTTGTCATTTGAGTATGTGTTTAGCTGGATCATACGCTGCTTACAAGCAATGACAGTAAATTAATCAAACATATTAGAAAATGGTGTGCTAAAAATCTTAGCAGTGGGCCAAGTTCAGTAAAATGCTGATTAATATAAATTATTACTTGAAAAAAAATTCTTCAGAGGAGAAATTTGGCCTCATGGTCTATACTTGGTTTTGGGACCTGTGAGTTTCTAATTTTAATATCCTAGCTTTTTTTACCAGCTTCTCCCCATGCCCCATATAATTTTACATTATTCCATCTTATTTCCTATAGAAATAACCCTACTTACTAGATTGGTATTACCTGAGATCTTAAAACTCCAAATAGTTATAGCTAGAACTGGTTGGAAAATGGGAAACATCTTGTGGAACAATTCTGACCAATTGTAATTACTTCCATTAATGTATTGTTGATAAAATTTAAACATAATTTCTTTGGAAGGTATGACCTGGTCTTTGAAAGTGAGGGAAAATACTTATTTTTAATCACCTTCATCTCAAGAGCTGTAATTGAGGTTATGAAGTTATAGTGGATTAACAGGTTAGTGACTTTTTTTTCAATATGGGGAAAAAAATTCAGTGAGTTTCTTATAAAAACTTTACTAAGTGCTCAACCTTTGAACACAAATGCAAAATCAAATGTTTTAAGTTAGGGCCATAAGCTTCACATTAGAAATTAATCATGAGGTGTTTTGGTGATAAAATCTCTCTCATTTGAAAATGTAATTTATTAAGCAGCACAATATCTATTTCAGGGCATTATTCAAGCTCCAATAAAGATTTTCATAATATTAGAATAATGTGCCAATATTAAGCCTTGTGTGAAAGGCAAGAAAAGGAAAGAATGCATTTCTCTTGGCTTGCAGTCTCCCTTCCCCACCCCCCCAATGCAAAACCAGAAAACCCAGGGACATGAACTGATTTTTGTTGGCGTAACAGAGATATTGTAACTGATCTTGAAGTAGACAGTGTTGCTGTTGGGGCAGTGAAGCTCCCATCCCTTGTACCTGACTATTGGCCGTGGATCCTTCTGCCTGTGCTGTAAGCGTGCAAGAAAGGAGGGATACTGATGGCTGAGTAGTCACTCCCCAAATTCTGTGCTCTTCCATGGCCACGACATAGGTTTGTGCTTCATGTTAGGGACCTGCATGTGTAGTAAAGGGTCTGAGGAAGGCTTTGAGGTAAAGTGTCCCATCTCTTGTGCCTCTGTCTTACTCCTGCCTCTCATCCTTCCTGTCTAGCTTTGCACTACTGTTGGCTCTCGCTCACGCATACGGCAGCGAATACATGATGTTTGATCAAAATGGACTGAAACAGATGGAAGTCTTGGGATCTTACTGTGTTTTCTTTTCTGTGCTTGATAAAGGAATAGTCAGTAAAATGCTAGCAAAGTATTGGCTCTGGGGCAAAAAAACCAACCCTGGCAATTCCCCTTGCATCTGCATAATTTTCTTTACGTTGTAAAAATAATTTAATATGACTCTAACATGTTGATTCTGGGAAGCCTCGTAGAAAGGCAAGAAGTACATGACAGTGCTTGAACTGTGCTATTTTGCCTGTGCTGTAATTATTTTCATTTATGAAATTCTAAATTCTGTTTTAAATATTGAATTTTTCTGGTGAAATGACAGCTTGTGCTAGCTTTAGGATATGCCTGCTTGGTAATTATTCATGAGAAGAACAGCTGAAAACAAACTAGTTATACACCTTGGCAAGTCGCTGTGATTTTAATTCTGTGAAATTTCCCTATGGCCATGTGACTTTATTCTAAAGTACTCTAACAGTGCAGATGTCCAGAATGCCGTAGCTGTTACAAATGTCATTCCTGTATTCAAAGTTTTGAATCATCAGTGCTTCAGGAAAAGGGAAAAAAAAGAAAAAAGAAAAGAGATAAGAGGAAAAAAGACTGATGATACAGCATGTGTTTTGAGTGTTTGTCACATACTTCATTATGTGCAGCTATCATACATTTCTGGAACACAGATATATCATAAATAATATATCTCAATGCATGTTCAAGACATATAATAGAATTTACAATGCCTGCAAGAATGTATGACTGAAATGCACTAAGTATTTTAAAATATCTTGTTTAAGCTGTGATACAATAGGCAGCATCAGCACTGACATTTTTGGAAGTTTAAAAGTAAGATAATTTCTATGTAACATTGGAGGAAGAATTGAAATGCTTCAGATTGAGCTAAAAATAAAACATTTCTCTACTTTCGCCTTTTCTTTTTCTTCCCCATATGGCTCCTGAAACATTCCTTCATTTAAATAGGTTTTAGAGCTCTTTCCTTATAGTTCCTGAAGCATTCACTGCTTTTGAGGAAAAAAAAACATTTTAGCATGTGCTATTTTTGTTATTCTAATTAGAAAAAAACAGCTGGTCCTGTGCAGCTCTGACTGTAGTATTTTTCAACACATTGTTCAGATTTTTTTTCTCTTTTTCTGTCAAGCTACAGGCTACCACCTCTTCTCATTCCACATGAGCCAGCCCCAAAAACACCTGCATGTGCAACCTTAAGTATTATATCTGCCAAGGAACAAACAGAAATTCCTTATTGGTCACAGGACACACATATCAAATTTTTCTTATTAGGAATATATATATTCATAAGTAACTGGAAGTGACACAGGGCTAATGGCCAGTAGCTTCATTTTTCCATTCAGTGGTGTTTCTTAGCGTGCAATCTTTCTCATACATATAAACCAACTTAACTGCCTTCATTTAAAAAAAAAAAAAGAAGAAGATAATCAGCCTTCACTTAGGATTTTGATATCTGTAAACATGTGTGCCTACAAATAATCATTGAAGCTGATCAAAGTCACACTCTCTGTTGCTATGGTAATGAATCCCCATTTTGTTTACGGATGGGTATGCGCCACATGACAAGAAATTATGTCAGGTGGAAAGCTGAGACAAATTAAATTTGTAGTCTGAAGTTATTAACATATGTTTTGTGTGAATGTGTGCATGTGTATTTACCAAGAAAGGAAAGATCCAGAAAAGTCGATTCTTTTAAAATGATGTGGAAACACGGTGCTTACAACATAAATTACAGTGTAGGTTATTCCAATTAGATGAAAGAAACACAGCAATATCTTCTCTGTGGCACATCCAAATCAATAGAGCTGTTCTTTCATAGTCCTACTCATTATTTAATTTCCTTGTCCATTGTTTTGTCCTGTTCTCAATTCCATTTGTTGATTAGATGGCTTTTGCAACTATCCCTAACTTTACATATGTGTTTTGTCCAAATGGAAGGTCAGAATTAATTTCTAGCTTAAAGTAGAAAAGTAATTACATTTGTTTACAAATAATTACACAGATATTATTTTGGAAAGTAGAAGAGTTCATACAGTACTAATTGCATTTCAAAAGAAAATTTTGAAACATACTTTGAAGGCCTAAAAGCATGCAATCAAGATGAAAATCTGTGTATCTGTCAATTGGAGTTCACTACTTTTTATGCAGTATTTCTCCTAATGCCAGCATTCTATGCTGGTTGTTGCAGGAGACTGGCCTTTGTGGGTCAGAATCAAATACAGGTTGGTTTTGGGGAAAATCAAAACCCTATAGTCAAACTAATCATTAAAGCAAATCTGTTTCTACACAAGCTTTGGCTATGACAGTCTTTTCTTTTTAAGTTTTATATGTATGTGTATGCATGTACATATGTTTTTGGAGAAAGTGATTGAATGCATTTGCCTAAAAGAGACTGTACTAACTGTTTCACAAAGTGTGAATGAGAAGCTGTTTTTATCAGCAGTAGTTTTCTCTTCTTGGTCATGTGTTTACATAAAAAAGGATAACAGAAATGCCTCTAGCCAGCTGAGATTTCAATTTCACTGTCTTTTGGTTCTGCTTCTCCTTATAGCACCTGTCAGGGTATCTGAGTGAAAGCCCACCAAATTAAATGGAGAAACTCAACAAGTTCACCAAGGTTGGGATAGAGACTATATAACAAAAAGCAGTAGCCTACAATTGAAAGCAATGGTAGCTCTGATTCCTGAGGGCATGGGGGACTTCACTCCAAATGAAATAACTTGAGTGTCTGATATATTTTTCCTGACGTATAAATTCTATTAATCCATTTTCAGTAGGTGTAGGCATTAGTTAAGAGAGGCAACAGGAATGAGCATGCGCAAAAACTCTCATACGATGATAACATCAGAGGGGCAGGGCTGCTAGATACAGCAGAGATGAGGAACCACTGACAAACTTAGCCAGTGCAGACTGAAACAATGCCAATTTTTTCTTTTCCAAAGTTTGGCTTGTGGAACATATTCCTGTGCAGAATATTAGAGTAGAAACATATTAGAAACACAGAGCATTAGAAACAGGCACTGCAGCACTTCTGTTGCTGTGGCTATATCTATAAAAAAATGCACAGAAGATGCATTGATATTTTTGTACATTTAGATGTTGTTATTGAATATAGGATCAACAGTGAATTTTTCACTTTGAAGGTCCCAGACCATTCTTCTCTTTCTTTAGAAACATAATAATCTCTCTAATTCATGTGCCATGTGGTGGTGTACCACCTAGCAATAGGTGCGTAATTGAGGGCAGAACTTGACCCTTTGATTCTGTAAATCACATATGATCATTACAGAAGAGCTCAGATCTTTAGTCGTTGTATGATTGCCAGCTCACCAGCCACCCTTCCTTTGTCACATTATTTTTTAGGGTCTGACACTCTAATGAAAGCAATACAAAAGGCTGCCAGAGCCCAGCTCAGAATGCCCAATTTGCTTTGACTGCCATTTTAGAGAGCAAAAGTGTGTTCCATTATTTGTATCGATATTAGTATGAACTTAGAACAGCAGATGTTCTGGACAGGGGCTGCACCTTTAGTTTCCTTTAAAGGGTTGTGTGCATTTGTGGTATCACATAAATAATAATTCAATAGTGGAAAAATCTATTCATTGCTGAAGGTGGACTAATAGACTTCGTTTGGCTCTGTGGAACACTGGGATCTAAGCATTACTCAATTTTCAGCCCATACACCTAAGCCATGAGATTTCAGAAGATTTTGTGTATAAAATCTGAGCAAAACTCATTTTCTTTGGCCCAAGCTTCTAGAATAATCTGCAGTACATCTAGTCGTACTCATTACCTGATGTCTGCTGCAAGAAGAGAAAGTGTGCTTTTTGGCATGCTGTTTTGAAAATCTTGACTTTCTTTTTCCTTGTCTTTCTCTCCTACAAACTTTTTCTGTCCTCCTCGTCTGAGGTACTTGGGGAGAATGAGAGCATTAAAGCAAGCTTGTCAAATGTTAACGTGATAAAGAAAAGGCTTAGAAATTCATTTTGTTCCCTGGAGAGAGGCTGTATTATTCTGAGGTGCCCTCTGCTGTGTCAAGAGCTAAAGATGCTGCATGAACCACACCTAGGCAAAGATGAGTAAGACCCTCCCATCGAAAGGCCTGGACCTGTTGAGCATCCTTTTCATCATTGCAACATACGGTACATTGGAGCATCTTGGATTAATCATCTCTTCCTGTGAGTAGAATTTCCTTTTGTTAAGACCTTAGGGAAGCTAAATTTTTCAAAATACACGCTGGATGGGACTGAAAGATTTTTTTATTTCCTTTGGAACCACATTCACAGAAGCAAACCTCCAAGTTTAAACTTAAAAAACAGAGGCAGCAAGGGTTTCAATTCAGAGCAAGAAAGATCCATTGGTCCTGAGATTCTATGAAGATCCTCCATTCTCTCGACTGCTGGAAAAATTTGTGAAACTCGTTATCTTCCAGTCTGGCATTTTAAAGAAATCCCTGAGTATATCAAAATAAGCTTTGGAATAAATGTGTGCAACTAATATTAGAACTCTAAAAATTATCTCTTTAATCGTTGTTTCAAAACAATGCTTAAATATTCATAGAGGTGGTATTTGGTGGTGTTTTTTCAATGATGTCAATTGAGGCTTGTATTTTCTATGCAGGTATTACCAGTGGCCTGCATAGATCTTGAGCCCTAAGGGATTTCTTCTGAAGCATGACAGTGAGAACATATTGCTGTGTGTTAAAAATTCTTCTACCATTGTTGTTCAACATAGAGAGAATTCTCTGACATCAGAACATATTAAAAAAAACCAACAAAAAAACAGTCCTCCCCCAACTATTACTTTTCATTCTGAGAATTCATGTGTTACAACAGAATCTGAAAATTAGGTTTTGAAAATTAACTCATTTTCAGAAACCCAGGTATGTACAGCTTGTAAAGCAGTTGGACGTACAGAGTAAATTAATATACGCGGTACAAAGTTAGGCTTCCATATGATTTATTTGGTTCATTTGCTTCCTTTTTCTACTTTTATTCTGAATCTTTCTATTGTTAGTCTTCCAAAAGGAATACAGTATAGCAGATTCATCAGAGACCATTATTTACTGATTCTGTATATTGTTTTCATAATGGTTGAACTCAGCAATTCATGAACTGATTACTGAGTTTTAGCAAGTGGCTAATGAATCATTGATGCTGGCTCAGGGAGAAACAGATTCCTCGTGTTTTTGCAATTCTGCAGGTTTCCTCCAGATTTCACAACTAGCTTCATTAATTTCATTTACTTCTTCCCTGTCTTCCTCTTTGAATATTACCTTCAAATAACCCAAAGCCAATGACTGCATATAAAGGATCAGGTGTTTTTCACCAGTGGTGACCATATGTTGTCTAAAAGTAGATGTAAGAAAGAACCACCAGGATTTGCAGATTTCATGATGCTTCACGTGATTGGGAAACTATCAAGAAGTTTTTAAGTCTTTATAAATCAGCTACAAGGTGGCACTAAAATAATGTTCAATTTCAAATTAAAGATTTAAAGAATTTAGAAAAACAGAACTGTTGATTAATATAGCATAACAAATTTCTTGCCCATTATGGAATAGTAATGAATTATTACTAAAGATATTGTAGTATGGTTGTAATGTGGCAGTATGAAAACTTTAATAGTGGCCTCCAAAGAAGGCTCTTTTGACTCTCATTTTTATCTTTCTGCTTTTTGAAATGCATGTCTCTACAGAATTGTTACAAGATAATAGAACTCAAAGATTTATTTCTGATAAAAGGTTTAAATTGCAACAGCAAACTATAATAGCCCAATAACAAGGCTGAATGGATATTAAAATAAAGGAAGAAGAAAGAAAAAAAGTATAGACTTATTGCTTACTTGTCTGTTCATGAAAATGGATCCATCTTATTGCAACTTGGTAGTGACTCTATAGCCTGAATGTTGGAATTCAGAAAAGGGATAGACTCGTGGGGTTTATTCATTAGTCGCGGGGGGGGGGGAAGGAAAGGGGGTTTATTTGTAGTGATATCTGATTTGAAATCAGATGTCTGTGGTCATCGATACTATTATCATACTAGAGGAACAATTATTTGAATATTCAGTTTGCGCAGCCTCCTGCATTTTACCTTGTGAATAGATGTAATCAGGTGTGGATATTTCTTTTAGTAGGCTGAGAGAATTTTTTTAAAGAGAAAATCTAAGTATTTCAAGAGAAAATCAAAATGTTTCAGTTAATTATATTGCAAGGAGGTCTACATGGAATTACAGATAATACTGATGGTCTCGTGTAGGCTCCCTTTCCTCGTGTTATGTTGCTCTCTCTTGTATTTGGGTGTATGCTCTTGTGCTCTTGCTCTCTCTTTTCTTTTCTCCTGCCTCCTCTTCCTAAGTAGAAAGGAGCAATCTCATGATGGGAGATTAAATCGTACTGGAGTCTGTGGAAAACATGAGGAATGAGGGGAATGAACCAGAATTACTCTTATATGCAATAGAAAAGTTGGCAGGCTAGAATATTTATGGTTTTGATAATACTTTTCTTCCAATCTTGCTCATAAAATCAGTTCATCATGAAAAACAACTTGATTGATTTGAAAAAGTCAATTTTCTATAGTTTTTATTGAAACTTTCCAAGCAGCTCTTCACACAGTTCCTTAAGTAAACACGTGGTTTTGTGGTTCTCATGACTCAACACCAATCACTGCTTTGATCTTTATGAAATGTGAAGATTGCCAGGGGCTAATGTAAAGAATTTTTCTGCCTCTTCGAACTCTCTTTTCTGAAAAGAAAGCATTGGTACCATTTTAAACCCCAAATAACAAAAAATCTGATTTTCTGAAGTCTGAAATTATCCTACTTTCATAGTACAGGCAGTAGCAGGCTGAACTGCTTCCTCTCATCTTTTTTTCTCTTCATATTTCTATTCATAGAGACTGTCTGCCATGTGCGGAATTTAACTGCAGTTAATAAGGTCTGATTGGAATTTTCATGAGCGGTATCTTTGTTAGATTTCTTCAAAATAAATGAGAGAAGATATTTTATATATTTCATATATTCTCTTTTAATAAGTTAAAAACAATAAGAAAAACCTCTTTAAACTCAGGAAGTAAATATTTTGCAGTGCTAAGGTAACCATATTTTCAGTATGATGGATCATTAAAGTAAGTTACATATGTGATGTACATGTATTTTTCAGGACAAAGACTGTGAAAACTTAAGGGAACTTTATTTCAAGAACAGGTGCACATAAAAATACCTGGATATTTTTTCAGGTGTATTTAATCCTGCTGAGGAGTTAAGTTGAAGTGTTTGAACAATTATATTTAAGAGGAGATTTTAATATTTTTTTCTTTAGAATAACGAGATTAAAAAAAAAAAAAAATCTGTGAAATAGTACCGCACTGTATCGTACTGCAGACTTGGATAGAGTATTGTATTCCAACTTCTCGCAGACCGCAGGAGCAGACCACATATCGGGCATAGAACAAAACAACAAAAAAGAAAATCCTCCAAAGCCTGACCAGAGGCTGTTAAATTTAGGCTGAACAGAGCTAATGTGAAGAGCCTTAGGGACAGATCCTCAGCTGGTGTAAACAGCTCTGCTGAGATTGGGGTTGCAAACAGGATTGTTTACATGAGCCAAGGATCTGTCCCTCAGTGCTGACGGGGACTGGGAAAAGCTTGCTCTCAAGTAGACCTGCTGTAGTTTTTAAATAAATAAAAGCCAGTCTTGTCAGGTATTTCACACCCTTTTGTTCCGAACTCGCTTCTGTTCAAAGAACCCTGCATGTGTATGTTCCACTGGACTAGAGGCTGGCTGATGTTATACCCATCTACAAGAAGGGTCAGAGGGAGGATAAAGGAAACTAGAAGCCTGTCAGTCTGACCTTAGTGCCGGGGACTTCATGGAACAGGTGATCCTGAGTGCTATCATACAGCACATGCAAGAGAACCGGGTGATCGGACCCAGTCAACATGGGTTTACGAAAGGCAGGTTTTGCCAAACTAACCTGATCACTTTCTATGACAAAGTGACTCGGCTGCTGGACGAGGGAAAGGCTGTGGATGTATATTCCTGGACCTCAGTGAAGCCTTTGACCAAGTTTCTCACAGCATTCTGCTTCGGAAACTGTCGGCCTCTGGCCTGGACAGGCGCACACTCTCCTGGGTGGAAACTGGTTGGATGGCCAAGCCCAGAGAGTGGTGGGAAATGGAGTTAAATCCAGCTGGAGGCCAGTTACAAGTGGGGTTCCCCAGGGCTTAGTGATGGGTCCAGCCCTGTTCAATGCCTTTATCAACGACCTGGATGAAGGCATCAAGTGCACCCTTAGCAAGTTTGCAGACAACACTAATCTGGGTGGAAGTGTGGATCTGCTGGAGGGTCGGGAGGCTCTGCAAAGGGATCTGAACAGGCTGGACCGCTGGACTGCGACCAACGGCATGAGGTTTAACAAGGCCAAATGCCGGGTCCTGCAGTTGGGGCACAACAATCCTAAGCAGAGGTACAGACTAGGAGAAGCCTGGCTGGAAAGCTGCCAGGAGGAGAAGGACCTGGGGGAGTTGGTTGACAGTGACTGAACATGAGCCAGCAGTGTGCCCAGGTGGCCAAGAAGGCCAATGGTATCATCGCTTGTATCAGAAACGGCGTGACCAGGAGGTCCAGGGAGGTTCTTCTCCCTCTGTACTCGGCACTGGTGAGACTGCACCTCGAGTACTGTGTTCAGTTCTGGGCCCCTCACCACAAGAAGGATGTTGAGGCTCTGGAGCGAGTCCAGAGAAGAGCAACAAAGCTGGTGAAGGGGCTGGAGAACAGGCCTTATGAGGAGCGGCTGAGAGAGCTGGGGTTGTTTATCCTGGAGGAGAGGAGGCTGAGGGGAGACCTCATTGCTCTCTATAACTACCTGAGGGGAGGTTGTAGCGAGGAGGGAGCTGGCCTCTTCTCCCAAGTAACAGGGGACAGGATGAGAGGGAATGGCCACAAGCTGCACCAGGGAAGGCTCAGACTGGATATCAGGAAATATTTTTCATGGAAAGAATCATCGAGCACTGGAACAGGCTGCCCAGGGAGGTGATTGGATCTATTTAAAAGACAGGTAGATGAGGCACTGAGGGGCATGGTTTAGTTTTTGATAGGAATGGTTGGACTCAATGATCCTTTGGGTCTTTTCCAACCTGGTGATTCTATGACTCTATGTTGAATTTGATAAACAAGATAGACAGTTTACAGACTCTGTGCTTGTCAATTTTCTCCCCCTTTCAAAGAGCTGCTTGTGTGTAAAGCTTCTTGGCTGTGTGGAAGTTATGATAATGCAAATAAGCCGCATGGTCTTTCATGCCAATATTCCCTTTCTACTTTTGTCCAGGCTGGCCTGTGTACAGAGAGAGGTGAGCTATTAATATGCCTTTTTACAGCTAAATTATCTGACTCCGGAATTGTTCACAGATTCTATTAAAGACCCCTATGGAGGATTGCTTCTACAAATAGGCATTTTAATTCATCCGGGTACACTAAGGTGTTACCTTCCTTTCATTAATAAAATGGAAACTCATAAAGAAAACCAGATTATCCTGAATTTATGATCAAGTAATTTTGTTTCTGTTAGCTCTGGTAATAATTGTAGAACATTATTTCTGTGTTTCTTTTCCTTTCTCCTTCATATACCTAGACAGTCGTAATTTCTCATATTTATTTATTTTTCCCCCCCTTTTAATTTGACAGGAAAAGCTATCTAGGACCCCAGGAGGCAAACACTGAGAGTCAGGAATTGGTCCTTCCCATCTCCACTTTAATGAAACAATAAGTAATTGGTTCATATTTAACAATGCTTTAGAAATTCTAGGTTATTCTTTTTCTGTTCATCTTAAAAATTCTTGAAATGGTAGTTTGTGGATTTTTAGGATATATTTTGTATTTTTCCTGTTCTTTTGTCATCCTCACTGTAAAGTAATGAATCTCTCATCATAACTTTAAATTTCCAACTTTTTACCTGCATTTTACTATTTTTCACCCTAAAACGAAACTTCCTTTTATGTTTTTAAATGAGTGTTTTGATCTTTCCTTCCAAATCAGCTCAAAGTGAATGTTGCTAACAGATTGATTCAATGAAATTTCAATGCATTTGAGGTGCTCAACAGGGATAAATCACCACAGATTGACTGACACCCGCCTCTCTCTGCCACTTTATATCAATGGCAAGCTTGTTTCTTTATTTAACAGATACTTTTCGGGGGAAAAACCCTGAATCCAGTTCTCCAGAAGGCAGATCATGCTATGGATCACTGCTGCAGAGCCCTTCTGAAGCACCTCTGCCGAGACCACTTCAGTTGAATGACTACTTCATGGACTTAAAATGAAGTGTGCAGAGCTAAATTATCTCTGTAGATGCTTTGGCTAAAGTTCCGGTAGCAGGCTATGCTTCTGAGATCTCTTAAAAAGCAATTACAGAAAACATCCAGTGTGTTTTCTGACTGAATGAAGGGTAGTGATCCAATTGGGTTCAGTGCAGTAACGTGACACAGGGTAATGTGGTTACTCTCCAGCTATATTTCAATGTAACTAAGACACCAGCAAAATTTAAGGCATCTTTTTTTCCTTGTGCGTTTTCATTCAGAAGTTCTTGATCTCCTTTACAATAAAGAAAAGGAGGTTTCAAAACCCCCATGCATTTCACTTTAAATGATTTAATCAGATCTTAATCATTGTCTACCGAAACTGGCAATGAAAATGGGAGAGACAAACATCCATTCTTGTCATGGATAAAAAATCTTCATCAAACCACATTTTTAAAATTTTCTCTAATTTTCTCTCTATTTTTTTCTTTGATTTTCATTCCTTACTTGCCTTACAGGATCATAATTTGCCCCTTAAAACATATTAAATGGTTCTCGAGTAGGGTACATGATTCATCTTAAATTCCATACAGTTCTCACTGTTTTCTGAAAATTGTTGCTGATGTCTATTGAGGCAGCAACCACAGTGTGCTTCACAGAAAACTAAGTATTTTGTAAGCCAGATTTTTAATATCTCTTTAGTAGAGTTAGATGGTTGTACTCTGTGCAAAGAGTGACCTAATGGCCATCTTCTGTAAAGCAAGTGTTGGTCAATGTCTATTTCAGTACCACAGTGGAAGAGCTGTTTTACTGCTTATCATACAATTTTATATTCACGAGCTATTACTGAGTTAAAAATGAATTTTCTTTATTTCAAAAATTGTTTCCTTTAATTAGTGGCATCCATTATTTTTGATAATCTAGTGGCTGAAAAGTAGTTTACAAAGATGGCCTAATCTCTTTTAATGTCTCTTGGTATCATGGACATTTCACTTCTCTTTCTAAATGAAATCCTTCTTGCTTACACATTCTTAACCTGCTCAAGCATTGAAAGCCAATAAACTACAGATTCTCTTAATTTAGAGTTGCTGAAGTTGCTGAACAGAAATTTTTTCAATTTGATATTACTTTGATACAGAAAGCAATAGCATGAAAACCTAGACAAAGCATTCCTGGAGCATGAACTGAAGATTTGGTTTGTTTCTTTCCTCCATTAATAAAAGTATGTGGAAAAGAAGAGTTAGGGAGGATACTCTAATATGCCAAATACTGAAGCAAAAAATAAAATCAATCAGGTTTTTGCATTTCATTTATATTATCTAAAGAATGGGCATAAAACGCACTTTAATTATAGATCCCCTGTACATGCTAAAGACCATAAACCTGGCTCTTTTCGAAACAGAGTTAAGAGAAAGTTCTGTCTTAAGAGGAAATTGGGGTAGGTCCGGTAGCATCTAAATATTGTTTATTTGTCATACATCTTAAATAATGTATTTTAAGGCAGATAAATATATTTTCTCTGTTTTATGCTGGGATAGGTCAAGCATGTAGCTGGCAAATTGAGCGGGGCATTATCCTTCACGGTAACACCTGACATAATATGAGCATCTTCACATTTGATTCATCCTTATGCACTTCTGGCTGTTGGTACAAGAATGAAGGGAAGTCTCATCCACACTTTCTTTGGCATGAAGTAATCCTACTGCAGGATTTTTTTGGTTTGTTTTGTTTTTTTTTAACAAGGTGAAGTGACATAAAAAAGTAACACACTTCTCAAAAAGGAGATAAAAATACAGATCTTCAGTTAAGAACCACCTTACCACAATGGTTTTTGTTTATCCTAGCTCTGTTTTCTGTTAAGCATTTTACTCTAAGCATATGATGCACAATAGTAGCCTATATTTGTAACTTTAATCAGAGTAAGTTTGGCTTGATGTGTTTAATAAAAATTAAAGTATTGTTGGCAATTGAAATCATGAGACACAGAAATCCAGAGAATTTTGAGAATTTTCTGTTGTTTAAGTCTTATTGCTTTCAGAGAGCATTAAGTTCTGAAATGAGTCTGAAAAGAATTAATTGCACAAAATACAAAGTAAATATTCTATTAATTTTCCTAACCTGATACAAAACAGAAAGGTGAATGTAAAGCGGTTATTCTGCCTCTAGTATGTGCATTGCATAAACTACAATTTGCTGCAAAATGATTTAACCTGTACAGAGCATAGAATTTTTGCTGCATGTACGTTGAACTTCATGCCAGAGAAGTAAAAGTAATTTCCCTAATGACTAGATGAAAATCATGAGATCTGCAGAGCATCCACTTTTTATCTCTAGCAGAGCATACGCAATCTCTATCTGCCTATTTATGACACTGCAGTGTATGACAAAGACTACTGCATCATGCAGCGTTGAAACAAAAAGCACATGTCAAAACTCAAGTAGGAATCTTTGAATGGTCTCCTGAGGAAGAATCATTCTGTTTTGTTATACAGACTTGCACTGAAAATGCCTCTGTAAAGTGTGTCAAGAGGACTTATAACACTTCATGTAGTCCAAATGCCCTCACGTTTATTCATAAATACATTTAAGTGCTTGGAAGCTTTTGAATTGCAATTCTGATTATGTGTAGCTGCTAAAATCTTACAGTGTAAAATATATTACAACATAGTTTGATCACCACAACTGCCTCACTGCCATGTCTCCACTGGGCTTTCCCTGCCCTCCTTTCCCTTTTCCATTTCATTTTGTGCGGGTGAAGAGCTGGTGTGCGCGCTGAGGGCTTTGTAATGCCAGATGAGTTTGCAAAGAAGACAGCTTTCTAGTCTGGGGAAAACAGATTCTGTGCTGTGTTGTGGTGCATGGAACGGTGGTGCTCTCTTCAAGGGGGCAGGAAGATAGGGCTAGTCCTATTCAGTAACAAGGATCCAGTACAGATCGCTATGGTGAGTTTTACAGTACAGTGGCAGAAATTGTTCCAGTTCCTATTGATGTCAGTACAGAAATTTACCTTATTTGAGGTAGGATTAGACTGTTTATGAGTAGGTCCCTGCGTGTGTTTAGAAAGTCAGCAGTTAGTAACCAGCTCTAAAGGAGCATCTGTATTTGTCTACAGTATTCTTTAATACGTCTCTGTAATCTTAAGAATTCCAGTGCTTCAAAAGTTTCTTCTTTCTTTGTTGTTAGAAGAACCAGGTTTAAAAGGTGCATCAACAGTGTTACATTTTCTCCATGAGTTGTTTACACTCTCTCTCTTTTTTGTATCTACATAAGAATCTAAACCAATGGTTGTTATTTCCAGGGAGTGTACAAGACAATAAATAGATGTGTATGCTCCCACTGTCACGTCATGTTTCTGTGAATCACAAGGTAATTACTTCAAAATTTAAAACCTATTCTTCTAGAAACTATTGCTCTTTTATTCTTAGAAATAAACTGTCATCATAATTTCTCACCGTTTGTCATTGACTATTTTCCTGCTCTTATTTGGATATTGATAGCCTTAAATGTATGTTGGATTCTCTGTGTAAGGAGTCACAGGTACATACATGTATGAGCTGTAAATGTAAATCAGTGGGGAATATTCTGAGTGACAAAATGGGAAGTTCAAGTTCATGTGACCAGTCAGTGCTAATACAAATAGTTCTAATGTATTTTGCATGAGATGTTAGGATGCTATTTTTGATGTTTATTTCTAGTCCTGTCAGCTAGAAAGCTCCAGACTGATGGACTGGTTTTGAAAGAATATGAATAGCTCTCGTGTTCTGTCCAGCATTACCCTCATTGATAAAACTGTAACTAATGTCCATGTCTATGTGTGTGAGGTGACTGAGGACATAGCTTCCTTCCTACAAAATTTTATCAATATTAAACTTGATTTGTTTATAGAGTCCTGTGGAATACCTTGTCAATGGAAGGACTAAAGGAACATATATATAATTCTTTGTACTGCCTATCTACATACACACAAGTCATCAGTCTCATTTGATACTTCTCTAAAATATTTGTAAATGTTATTTTAAATACAGATTTAGCTGGTTCATTATTAAATCTTTATACAAATGTCATCCTCTATAAGATGTTAAAAATCTTCAGAACTCATCAGCATGTCTTAATACTTGTGCTTCGCTAATGTTTTACATTTATAGGAGTTTTAAAAGGCAGGTGCAATGTGACATATCACAAGAAGCAAATTAAACTCTTGTAAAGCACAGCTGGAATGCTAAAAATGTGTATTTGTAATTTAAATATGTGACACCATCACACTGTAAAATCAGTTCATAATTAGAAAACATCTGTTTTTTTTCAATATGATGTCTAATAGTATATTTAAATAATTTAGAAAGCAGTAAGGGCTGGGGAGGGGGAAGGGGGAGAATCAAGCTCTAGTAAGTGATTCAGGACATTTCTTTTGTTTAAATGTCCTCTTCCAGATTTTTAAGTAACCCATCATTTTGAAGCTAATTCTTGGTTCACATTATAATCACCATTTATGAAATACATATGCCAGACATATGTGTTGTTATGACCTTATTGTCACTCAAGAAACAGATTTTGTAGATGCTATTGTTACGAAGGATTTACACACTGTCATGTTGCTGTTTTTTGTCTTTTTTGATTACTGGAGAACTGTGAGTCAAGTAAAAGTCGATTATTTTAACAGTAAAATTTACATGAATACCTATATAGTCAACACAATGATGCCTGAAGAGTTTATGATATCTGGAAACATACTTAAACTAGATTAAATACTGACTTAAAATGTATTGTGATCAATTCAAGTTTAACTAATAAAGTTTGAACAAAACCACAACTTCTCAAATGAAGTTAACATGGTAGATTAGCCACACATCTGTCATCAGTGCTCACGTAGGAGGGTATTTATATTGGTGTGATGAAAATTCTAATGGATGTTTTTATCCTGCCTTAAGTGTGCAAGCAGAGCATTCTCCTAGTTTATTGGCATTAAACTATATAACCTTTCTCTTGCCATTGCTTAAGCTTCTATTTAAGATAAATAAAGATCATACATCTCTGAACAGGTTTTGTATTCTTTTTTCAGGGGCATACATTTACAGATTCTTGAAAATCTTCACACACTGGATAACATCTAAAAAGCATACCAGGCACAGCTGTACTATTCAGAGATATTTTTCAGCTCAGTAGCTGGGCAGCAGTGTTAGTAAATACTGTGAGGCCCACCTATCAACTTTTCCCTGGAATGTGAATGTTCAGGAATAAGAACACATTCAGTTTATGTGCATTCAATTTTAAATGAAACTGATTTTTGCCCTGGAAATGTGAAAAAAATAATCTGAAACTAACTTTTTGAGGGCCAGAGTACATGAAGTTAATGTGCTGCAGTTTACATGCATCTATGTTTCAATCGTCTTTTATCAACCTTTGCTGCTGCAGCCCACCACAAGCCTTTCATCAGTTTATGCATTGTGCGCCAGGGCAAATAATGACAGAATATCTAGCTAAAGAAGGGGTACTTAATCAGCAATCAAGATTCAATTTGTTTTAATTTTAGCAGGTGTTTGTGAGGTACATTGATGGGAGAGATAATATGTACTGCTTTCATTAGTTCTCTTGTTTTTGTGCTTGAACATTTAAGAGCCAGATGTTCGGAGGTGAGCTGATCAGAATATTAAGTCTCCAGAGGTTGGTTTCCATAGTGTTTTACATTCCTTTCTTTATCTCCCTCAGTTCACCCTGAGCTATGAGGTGCAAGTGCTCACAATGACAGACTACATCTCTGCTTCCTATTCAACTATAGCTTTAAATTAGTCTAATTCTCTGTTAAAAAAAAAAGGAAGAACACAAAACTTACAAAAAAAAAACCACAGAAAACTATTTTATTCTAATAATCTGCAATTAATTTTTGGCCCTTGGGTCAAACTAATTTCTCACTTAGAACTAGTTTAGTTGAGAAAGCTCTTATGGAAATTATTTGTTTGTAACTGTATTTTGCCAGGATGCTTTACCTCAGTAAAATCATGGAACTGCTGTCAGTAAGTAGGCTACTGATTCCATCATCTTAGTAAATTAAATATATAATCTAGGTAATTTTTCTGGTTTGGGAAATAACAAATCAGCTGTAATGTCAGAATGCCTGAACGTGAGAGGGGGCTGCAAAATGGACATTGAGAGTATCTTCAGTCAATAACTATTCATGAAAAGAGAGCATACATGTTATATTTGAATATCTTAGGTTTTTTATAACATAAGGTCATTGAAAGAATGCATTAAGATATAAAATAGGATTGCAAAAGAAGGGCAACTTAACCCTTTGGTTTACATTTTTGGCTTTATATGTGATACCTTAGCCCTGGTTCATTAACTGCTGCAGTAATAAGTCAGTATTCTCCTGTATAATAAACTTTCGCAATGTTGTTATTATTTCTTTTAGTAGAGAAAACAAACCCAGAAATGAAGAGTTAAATAGAACTGCCATTGGCAAATGGTATAATGTTTTCCTTCACTATTAATTGTTCTCTGTTTACTTTGATGCTCAAAGATTGCCCTGTTTTACAAGCATATTTTCTTAATTGTGTCACCTTGTACTCTAAGTATGTCAGAGGGGAAACATTTGCAAGTGATTAGATATAGACCTTTGTGTCACCAAATGTATGAGGTACATACCCTTATAGGATATAATTGTGATCTTTTAATATGCGGCCATTGACCCAGACTTGTTATTATCTATTATAGTTTATAATAATGTATCTCTTTATGATTAAATGATGATGCCCGGCAGAACACTATGATTAGCATTTCAGTTATTTATAGATTATGTCAGAGCAGTAATAAACATAAAATGCTGTTAATGTGTGGCTAATGAAATCTGGACATGAACAAGTTTATGAATTGATATAATTCATTTGAGTGTTCTAACTGAGCTGCTGGTTCTCGTCATAATTCAAAAGCTTAGCAGGGTTCACCGATTAGGTGGTAGACTAATTTGCTACAAAAAGTCAATGGGTTTTCATCGTCTTGGGCTATCATACACAGCATGGCTGATTGCATAAGGACTATACAAAGTAATTCTCATAAATATATTTATTAAGCTTAATATGTTTTGTGATGTTAGGATGGAATCAGCTAGTGCACAACATATGTGGAACAAAATCACAGTGTGTTAGATACTAAGAAGATATGTTTAGTAAAATCATTCAGGGCTGGATCAATGAGGGAGTTATTTGAATTTTAAAAAGTGAGGAATTCAATATTAAATATAAATGAGAGCCATAAAGAATGGTATGGATGATTGACTGAGTGTGCTTGACGTTTATTTTACTTTGGCATCATAATTTCACTTAATGCTACAAATACAGTTTTAAACTTAGGTTACTTAGCACTGAAATAGCTGAGTATATTTGCAGAGCTAATGGCTGTATTGTTTTTGTGTGGCCAGGAGAAACTGAGTCACACCTCACATTACAGTCTGTGTTTCTACTTTCTTCAGTACTGTAGTCTATTGACTGCTACCTGTTCTTTTATAGTACTGTCTTTTGATGCCAACACACATTAAGTCCTGATCATCAAAAAAGATGTTCTTAGCCTTTGGAGGGTATCATAGGGGTGTTTTGTTTTGTTTTTTTAAACAATGGGCAAGGTGCCTATTGGGATCTTTATTTTTCATCAGAGTCTGTCAGTTCATTGGTGTATCTTCTTTCCATTCCCTGTGGCAGCATCCTTGACTCCCTTCCATCCTTTACCTTCTTAAGTCAAATCCGTCATTGGTTTAATCAGAGTTGAATTCATGAGCAGAACCTTTCATGCTACCCAGAAATGCTATTCTCTGGACATACTAGACTAACATATTCCCTGTATGATTCTGGTTTTTTTCAGTATTTTTATCTCCTCCAAAATGTGCTACTTTAGAACCTTTTGTTTGAACATCTATGTTTAAACTGGCTGGGCTTCTTTACAAAGAAATGAAATCAGTTATAGTTCTGTATAGAACCATAAATCCATTAGGAAACCACTTAGTTAAGGTAAATAGATGAACCTTTTTATTTATTTACTTTTTATTCTAACATACATAGTAAAATTTGACAAAAAGTATTAATAGATCTTAAAATATTGTAAAGAAGCAAACCTAAACAATCAGAAATTATTTAGTTGTTATGCTTCTTATTTAAGAAATTAACAGGATTAGTTCACAAGATTTTTACCCTGGGACAGTCTGGTTAATAATAACATTAATCACAAAATTTTCAACTTTTTTCTTCTTCCATTTTTAAAAAAGCTATGTAGTTATTAAAGGGACAGAGGGAAGCACTGCTTGAGAACATGGCTACACTGTTGTATAATAATTTCTTATTATAACTAGAGTCCTAACTGTTGTGTTTTCCTCTCACATTTGTATCTTGACCCAACACGTGATCCATATGGGGCCCTGCGCTTTAATCTTCACTATCAGGTTTTTCTCTGTTGCTTCACAGTATCATTCACATTACATGCATTCTTTCCTTGTGTTACATAAATCTTTGTCTTGTGCCTATGAAATAAAAGACTTATGTAATCATAAACCACACATCCCCTGTTGCTCTTCTCCCCCTTCCCAAGGGGTTGCTTTAGCACTCCTTGGGAGATTTAGAAACAGATTCATACATTTTTCTAAAGATGTTTTAAAAGAAAAGATTAAAGGTGCAATTTTAACTCCCCCATATATATTATCTTCTCTAGAATGCGGTGCATGAACTAAGGTGCAATTCAAACATCCTTGCTCTGCTGTGTGCTTTCCACTCTAAGCAGATCATCGGATGTGAACCCTCAGTTTGTGTTGATGTTTGGGAACACCAGACTGGTGATGCAGTTGATTTGTCTCCTGTGGAGTCAGGAGGATTCTCCAATTTATCATGAAAAACAGTGTTCTCTTGTAGATGGCATCTCTTGTGCTTTTTGTAGCATTGGGGCTGTGAGTACTTTTAATCTTTGAACATCTATGGTTGGACCTGAAGCCGTCCTTTGGCGATTGTGTATGTGTGTCCACCTGTCTCACAGGGACATAATATTTGACTGGCTTTTCTTAGTGGCTTCCTGCAATATTCCTAAGGCTTAGGTGAAAGAAAAAAAAAATAGGCTTTGTAGAGGTAGGGAACTGAAAACCAGTGGAAAAATTCCTAGGTCAGAGAAGTCCTTCCCCTTAGCAAAGCATCCTTCATGTAAGGTCTAAAAAGAGAACCTCTATCACATCTGTTTGCTACCTGCAATATCATATTTTGTATGATTTCCGCACCACTGTTTATTTTAAATATCTTCTTAGTTAATTAAAAAAGTGGTTGACTTTTTTTTTTTCCTGTGTCAAAAATGAGAATGCTAACATTTCATTTATAAAGTGATATGTGGTTCAACATCCGCTCTTGATATTTTCAAGAGGCCAGTGATTAAAAAACCTATGTGGAATATGCTCTATTATTGCCCTCTCTAGGCATTGTCACATAAAACCTTAAAGGTTCTGGTGCTAAATCCCCAAGGCAGCATTTTGATACATGCCAGATGTTCACTCATGGGAGAGATAAATGTTTAATAATTTTTGCTATTGTTACTGTTTTTACAATGTGTTATACTGCCATGGCTTGCTAAGGCTAAAACTCTGTTTTGCTAAAGGAACAGGCATGTAATAAGTAAGATGTTCACTTTTCCATCATCTTGGTATTCCTAACAACACAGGAGATTTCAACCTTAAGCACAAGTAGCCCAATTCTCTCAGAGTTGACAAAAGGGTTTAACTGTGCAATCCAAAATCCTATTTCAGGAGAGAAAGGCAGCTAAAATCTCCACTTGGTTTTGAAAGTCCCAAAACTTAATTTGTCTCCAAATAACAACATATAAGATATTTACACAGATTCCAGTGTAAAGCAACAATTGGAAAAAACAAAACAAACAAAAAAAAATCTAATATTTTAAAAAGGATTGACCTGCTTGTGTTTCTTTATCCAAGATGAGTAATATTAATCCCATTTGTCTGTGGTTTTTGCATCCAGTGTAACAGAACAATAGTCATATTTTTAAATTAGACAAGTGCCAAAACTTTTAACAATAATATTATACTCTTGAGTGAAATTGATACTTGTCAAAACACTTATAATGTCAACAAATTTACTCTAGTTTTTCGGAGCTAGTGGGAACTAACAAGAAATGAGATACATTTTCCCCCTAAAATGGAAATTGTCTGGATAAAAACCTCAAAACCTGAGGCAACAGCATATGGAAGGTTTGGATCAAATCTGGATTTTCAGGTATCTTCTGTGAGGAGCTCCATTCACTGTTGCTGCTCCTTAGCTAATGCTACAAGAGCCCATACAATACTTGCTAATGCAATCCTGTAATGTCTCTTTCTATGAAAAAAAAAAACTGAGATCTTCTCGGGTAAATTAGTAGTTTGGGCAATTGGAGCTCGAAGAATATTGGTTACTAGTAAGCAATCTCCTTTCTTTCCCCACATATGCCTTCACCACCAGATCAACTTTCCCCTTTCCTTCTACATGTATCTTTTGTGACTGAGTGATATCTGAAACTGTGGTGAGTACATTTTTCCCTGCATGTCCCAAATCAAGCAGGAGGAGGGGAAAAGCAAAGGAAAATTTTCAAGTCTCAGGTCATGAGTATGTCCTCATTCGATTGTATATGACCACTACTATCTGAAAAAACACTGTTATTGAGAAATGACCTTCCTTTACTAACCATAAGCATCCTCAAAAGAAAAACTTTCTGAAAAAAAAAAAATTACCTTCTTTGCCTCCCTTCTTGTCCTGAAGGGCAAGCAAGGTAACACAAAACTGAAGATCCATCTAATTTAAGAAGGATGTTTGCTGAGCTCTTTCTCTCATGCACATGCACTCTTTCACATATTCACCCTTCCCACTGCATTATCTTAATGAAATGAAGTAAGCCCCCCCATCTTTCCAGTTCACCCTTGTTTAGAACTTGTAATTGCTTATTGCAGATTTCCTTAGGCTCAAGTTTTTTGCTGTTCAGGCACTGAAGACCTAATTCCACTGTCCTGAATAAGGTTGGCAGAGTTGGATCCACATCAAAATCAGAAAAGAGTGTGTGAATATAAATCTATGGCACATTTTTCTCCAGGTCAAGCTGATAAAAAAATCTTATTTTGTGAGAGATTATTATCCTCAAGAAATACAAAAAATTAGGAAGGCAGGTCTAACTGCTTTTAGAATTCAAATCTCATTTCTAAAATGAAGGAAAATGTTGGTTTTCTGTAAATCTGTAATTCTGCCATCCTGTGTAGTACACAAAGAGAATTTGAGAATACAAAAGAAATATTTAGGTTTGAAGATGTAATTAAACAATGGGGCAGGTTTTTTTTATAAGCAGTGATGAGGCAGTGTAGCTATGTCCATTTGAACAGGTTGTATCTCAGTCCACAGCCTGAGCTAATTGTTTAAATCTGTTTTTCCATTTTGCATATTTGGTGACTTAGTTTCTCAACTATAATAAATAAATAAATAAATAATTGCCCTACTGCTTAGAAGCTGGTCAGATTCTGCTGAAATGCCCTTAATAGTAGCTGATCAGCTTTTACCTGTCTTCAGAACATAAAATGCCCTATTATCTTTGTTTTATTGTCATTAAATATCCATGGGTAAGTTTCTAATTCTTCATTCTAACAACTTCTAATTCTTTGTATAGATTCTGCATAAGGGACGTATTGCACTGCAGATATTACCATTAACAGAGGTTAGACGAATAATTTTCTGGCATGTTTTGCTGTATTTTCTTATATCTTACGCCATGCTAAGTATTAGTATTGCTCTTGGCATGATACTTTGCCTTGAAAAACATTTTTAATAACTGCTAGGATTTAGCTAGCTGTAGTTTCAAAATATTCATCTCTACTGTCATGTCACAGAAAGAAAAGTCTTAGATGATGCAGAAGAATTTATACAAACAACATAATTTGCTTATTTTAAAGTTTTCATGGCAAAAAAATACTTCAGATCTAGAAAAAAGTTATTAGTGATGATTAAACTCTAGATACTAAACAACAAAACAAAGTTCTGAGCTAGATTCACCATTTGACATAAGTTTCCATAGATCTTTTAATGCCCCTGGACACAGGCACATTTAGATTGTATCCTGATGTCGCTACTGATGATAAGTTTTATGTTGTGTTGCCAGATAAGTTTGAACAGAACAGGTAGATTTCAGAGCATTTTTCCACTCGTGCAGATCAAACCTGAACAGTGGGTAGTAAAGGAATTCTAAAATTTGTCAGTGTAATTCCTAAATTCAAAATGCATAAGCATGGTCAAATTGCTAAATTATCACTCCTGTTATTGATGCCTGAGTGAGTTAGCGAATAAAAGTAGTAGCAGCAGTAATGAAAATAATAGTGGTAAGAATGATAAATTATGACTTGTTCTCATGATATTTAAGTCAGGAAATTTTACTGTTAAGTCTGTCAAGTAATGCAAACAAAACCTAGGGCCTCTGAAAGCTCGTCCCAGACCAGGCCACTGAGATATGTACAGTATATATGCCATGTTTTTCTTTTATAGTTTTGCATGTGCAAAAGATACATCACTGTTATCTTCCTTTTCTTAACTTACAAAATTATATAGGTAAAATACAGAAATTCTGCCTTAGCCAAACAATAATAATGGCACAAGTTGAAACAAGTAGAGTAAATGGTTGAATTGAATTCTCAACTTCCAGCTTTGGCTGGAGGGAGCAGAGGAATGTCATGACCTTGGCAAAACATAATCATGAATTTCTTAGCTTTTCTGAGCTAGTAGCTGGTCTTGAGATTGCATCTAGAATTCTCCTGTCTCATCTCATAGAGAGACTTTCTGATAGAGCTGCTCAAGAAGTAAAGGGACTGTGAGTTGACTGACAAAGAGGAGGGAAAGAAAGGCCAAGAAATGGGGAAGCTGCTTGCTTTTGGATGGTTATCTCCAGAGAGCATTTTAAATGTAACACTACTGAACTTAAGTCTGCCATTTAATTTTATATTTCTTTTTTGGCTGAACTCTGAAGTCATTATGGATTCAAAAGCAAAGACTACATGACTAGTTAGAACCCCCAGATCGTGAGAAATGATGGTGAGTTCAAGGATCTGGTAGCTCTATCTTCAGATTGATGATCATCTCAGAATTATATATAAATGTGATACCTCTACTTCACATTTATTAGAGTTCCTGAAATCCTTTTTCTTTGCACTTACTTAGTGGTCATGAGGTTGAGTCCCTTGTAGTAGCAAAGAATGATGTAATGGACATCTGAAAGAGAGAGGGAGAGGAATGAAATGTATTGGGAATTAGATGATGGAAAGCAGTAGGAAGGTGAAGCTGGCATGGCTTGAGCTCTATGATAAAGAGTACTGTCATAGCAGAAGTAATGTTAATGATTAAAATAAAAGGTGAGTGTAGGCAAGCCAGCAATTACTTTTTTAAATTCAGGATTTTAATTTAATTTCAGTGTTTGGATATAGTGAAATCTGTAGAAATTTCAACAATTTACGTTAGCAATAAGCATTTCTTAGCATGTGCACCTATCATAATCTTACTTTTTGGGTTTTGTCAGCCGTAATACAGAAATCGCTTTTGTTATCTGCAGTGGACCTTTTTTTTTCTTTTTAATCCACTGATGATAAGAGCCTGTAGTATCTAATGTCTTTGGTGTGCTTGCTGTAACCAACAACCAACCACACATTTAGAAGCTGATATACAACAGGTGGAGTAAATGGCAAGTGGATAGTAGTTCACATTCTTAAAGAATGGTATAATAATTGTTCCTTCTGTAATTCTCTTCTCCTATTTCTTTTAGTTGTGGGAAGACAGGGTTTTATATGTATTAAATATGTTATAGGACAATTACCTCTGTTTCAACCAAGTCTGAGTTGATAATTGTGCTGTAATGTATTATCGCATACAGAGTTCTGAACTTGCTTGTCCTTCCTATATTGAGATCTTTATAATTATGTTAATTAATAAATAATAACTTTTGGTAGAGAGAATAACAGCAAGGATGCAGTTGGTAGGTACCATGGGGCTATTTCAGCTGGGAGATGGCTATATCTGGAATATTAAATTTATTTTAACGTAACATTTTTTGTGTTTTTTATAACTTACATATTTCTTCTGCATGTATACCAATAAGCACACACATAATAAAAAGCTATGTATTTACACACTCATTATACATAGAAGCAGACAGAGACCGGGGAGAGCTACAATAGATTATATGTGCTATAGAGCTACATAAATGGGTTGTGGTCTTAACATAGCTTCTCCTGATTACTGGTAAAGAAACTAATTAGGTTTTGTCATTTATTCACTTGGACTTTTGTCTCATTGAAACCTTGCTACTCTATTTAACCTACTTCTACTCTGCAAATATCTGCTGCCATGTTATGTTATGCTTTTTTGCTTAAATTAACTCCTGAATAATACAGCATCGCATATACAGGAGAATGAAAAGTTTTCACATTTTTAGTACAAGACTGATTTTATTATATTACTAAAGAAATAAGTTAGATTGCTCTTGCAGTCTCAATAAATCACACATGAAGTCTTCTTTTTTTCTAAATTAAATTTTTATTTAAATAAAAGTGTTATGTTTGTATTTGAACTGACAGCTAAATCTGATAATTAGAGTGCATGAAGTTGGCTTTGATTGGCATTGTAATTGGATTGTCATTGGGCTGAAAACCTATTATCTTTGGATCATGCCCCATGAAATCTGTTGAAGAAACTTTGCTGCCAGTCATTAAAGCCACCATCTTGGCTTACAAATTAGGTTTGAAAGGCTTTTTACCACTGGGAATGTAATTTAAACCACTGCAATTGCACTCCCATTAATTAAAATTATATTAAAATTATATTAAAATTATGGTTCATTTTCTAAATATTTTTTCATATTTTATTAGGCATACTTATTACTAAATGCTTAACAAATTACATAGCAGAGCTAGTAAAATTATATTTTCAGATAATCCATCATTTCAGCACATGCTACTCAGCATTAGTGGAATTAGTCAGTGTGTTGATTATTAAAAGATACACTATTTATGTTTTTCAATACTTGTTTTCATTAAAAATAAAATATGATTATAAACCACTTAATTTGTTTTCAAAAAAAAGAAGAATTTCACTGAAAATTATAATTAATAGTAGTAGAAAATTTAGACAACTGCTTTAAAGTGAACTTAAGTTTGTTTGGATTGTAGTTTTCCATATATATGTATTTTCTATGTAAGTCACAGTTAAATATATTAAGTTGGAGGGCAGGAATAGGACAATATATTTTTTTCCATATAACATAAAATGACAGTTATGCTGTGATCAAAGTTGATAATAAAGAAAATAGGGTTATAATCTCTGCACGTTTTGCCATGAGAATTCAGCAAAGATTATTTTTACATTTGGAACAACTCTGCCCTGCAATATAAATATGTAAGCAGAAGAACTCACAGGAGGGGAATCAGCAGCCCTTCAATGGCTCCTGGAGGATAGTTGCTGCCTGCATCCCAGGCACAGCCATGCCACAGCGTTGATTCCCTTCATGGAGATTTTGATCTGAAGGTGTACAACATTAGTCAGTCCTTACACCCATTCATCCTCCATCCACCTTTAGTACATGAAATTGGTCATTCTAACAAGTCACACAATATTCGTTTACTTTCTTTTATCTAATTATTTTTTTATATAAAGCATTAATAATATTTCAAACTGTATTTATTAAGCAGAATTTTTTTTAGTAGAGCAGCATTTCTAAATACATTCCAGCAAAACAGAACCATAGGTAAAGTAAGATGAGACTATGCATTCCTAGAGGAAACTCCTGGAACATCAAACTAGTACACGAGGGCTGACAGTGTTTTATTTTAGAATGAGTGAAACATCAGAAATCTGTTTCCAAAAATTTTTTTCCCAACATCTATACTGATTATATTATATTACTTCTCACATAGTAGGATTCTTTGAGCAATAAATAAAGAAGCATCCATTTATAATTTCTTTTATGACGCTGCATTTTTATTTTCCCTGTGGTATTATCAGAGAACCTGGATCTCCAACCCAGTTCCAGGCTTGCCTTGGCTTTGCAGTAATCTTGCAGCACTACTTGGAGTTCTCTATGTGGATTTTTTTTGTTCCTACATGAGGTACTTCATCCAGAGGTAGCTCATAGCTCAGCAAGTCAAGGCCCAGAAATTCACTTCTTTTAAGGTTATGTTTCCCCACTTGATAAACCACAGTGGGATTCTATCTGAAATCCCTGGAGCGCTTTAGACTCCCCATGCTACCTCTTTAGTCTTTGAAACCACTGAAGTCCTTTAAAAGTACCATTCTCAAATGAAGCGTATATATTTAGTCTTGACTTCAGCTGTTCCCATGTGTGAATTTGCTTACTCTGTACTGCTTAAACATTGTTCTGTGTGTTAAGAAATTCTACATTTTTCTTCCTATGAGATCTTAGTTATTTTGATTTACATGGATCTAAAGTGAACTTTCATCTTACAAAATAGTCATCAGAGCTGTAAGAAACTTGGAATATATTTAGTTTTAAAAAAAAATGTAAATCCCAACCTAGGTTTGGAATATTTCTGTCTGGCTTTTACATCAGTGAGGACTGGGATGATGTTTTCTAAAATGAATAGTTAGTAATTTCTGAGTCATTAAATAAATAGTTGTTCACTTGACCTCCTTATGCTTTGACTGACCTCTGTCATTAGGTCTTCCTAGTTAACATGACCATATGTACACCAATAATGCAAGTCTGTAGAATATTACCTTGCATTCCAGTGATATTTAAAAAACAGGAAACTTCTTTAGCTTGGGGTTTAATGTAAAAATATCAATGTATGTTGAGACTACAGTGTTCTTTTGTTGGTGCAAATTTGAGGAAAGTGAAGGAAAACATTTTCAGGAAAAAAAAAGAGAATGAAACATTAATGCTTTTTTCATTTTAAGGGACATTGGATAAAATGTCTATGTCTTCCTGAGATGAGGAGCTAGCCTACAGGTCTTTTTCCTTCAATGTTATCCTTATTGCCAGGCTAGAGAAGGTTCCTTATTGTTTTCTCACTCTGTTTCTATGAATATTTACCTTTTACTGTAGGGTGTCACTGACTCCATTGCAGTGGCCAAGACTGCCCCATGGATTTGAACCTCCTCAGTTTAAGGAAAGCTATGAATCTAGATTTTTTTCCTCTCTTTTTTTCTTTTCTTACCTTTTCGGGTAGTCAACGTTATTACTTAAGAGGTGAGTTACAGCAGTGTTTCTGAATGCAAGAAAGATTGCACAAGATGATTTTTTTGAAGGCCCTTCTGAAATGAGCTGTTCTAGGAGTCTATGAAGAAGTCATAGTTCTTTTCTTTATGCTGAACTCATCAGCATAGGTTAAACACAGTAAGATTCAGCCCTGTACAAGATTTGGACTCAGGGAGGCCTAGTGAATAGTTACTTAGAATGGAAGTGTATTGAGTATGGATAGTGAAAACCATTTTTAGGGAAGCAGCATTAGGGGCAAAAAGGCATGGGACACAAGGCTTGCAAATGTCTGCATAAGATTGTTATTGTTCAGCATAGACATCTAAGTTGCACTAAACGCTGGATGAATTTTTTTTTCAATTCTGTACCCTTTTTCACCTAACACATTTGATGTAATATATGATGCATTCCACAAATTCTGTAATAGAATATGAAATAGCAAAAAAGCTCAAAATGCAAATTCCTGGGAATATTGTATTCAGCAGCATTTTGCAGTATTTACAGAGACCCGTGTTTTTGTGGTCAATGCACATGAATTTCTGGCTTCAACTGAAACAGCTAAATATTTATTTTTTTCAGAGTAAAATGATTAATTGGGGATAGAAGTCTCAAATACTGGTAGATTATTCCAGTAGTTAATAAATTAATAAAGGAGAGCTGGCAGGATCAAAATGATTGGCAGATATTCCTGAAATGAGGAGTATGAAATGTAAAAATGGCAGGTTTCTTAACAAAAAGGAAAAAAAAAAGCCTTAGAAAGTGGTTTACCAATGCAGATTTGAATGACAGTGAATCTGGCATTTCTTCTAAATTAAAAGCACCATTTTTGCACTATTGTTAAAGACAGGCAGAAGTCATGCTGATTCTGAGTACGACTGAACTAACTCCTCTGTTTCAGTAAGGTAGTGGGACTAGTTCAAACCACTGAAAGTGGTTTAATCACATGCAAATCCATTGAAGTTACTGACACTTTCATCTGCTTATTCAGTAGCTGGGTTTGTCCCATTGAATCTCAAAATAAAGAAAAATATATTATTTCTTTACTTTTTCTTAAGTTCTGCCTATCGCTTCTGGCACAGGTTTCATTTTATTACATCATGACTAATTATCCCAGCTCACTTTCCAGTAAGATGCTAACTTGTCACTTTAGTTTTTCCCATGTTTTAGTTTTTCTGTTCTGTATCTTGAAGAAATCTTATCTTTCTAATCCACTGCCATAAACCATTAGTCTGTAATAAGTTTGGTAGCAACCAGATAATAAAAATCACTAACTCACAAAAGAGAAAAGTAATTGTAATTAGCACAGCTTTGGAAAACAGTCTCCCTGGCTTATTGGTTCAACTGTTTGATTCACCATAAAAAACCCAATCCTACTCTAACCGTGCTCTTCTCCCTTTGCATCCGTCACAGGAGATAAGTGATTCTTTCAGTGGAGAACTGGCTGCATGCCCAATCCCCACAAACAAACTGGAGATTTAACTTCTTCGCTTGCATACCTGAGTGACAGCTTGTATAGCTTGCAGTAAGGTGCTGAGGCACTGTTAGTTTTTAACACTGAAGGGAGTGGTCAAATTAGGAGCAGTAAGGCTGAATGTGGCCATAAATGCCTATGTGTGGAAAAGGCTGCTGGATCAGGGAGTTGGGAGGTCAGTTTCCAGCTCCGCTGTAGCTCTTTGTGGGAGCAGTAGGCATGGCATGCAGTCTTTCTGTGTTAAGAACGAGCAAGTGTATGTAAAACTGGCAAAGGACTAATGCTTTTATCCCGAATTTGAGTCTTTCTCATGAGGAAGCACGTTTAATGCCTAATGCTAGCACTATCCCTGCTTGGAGCTTCCAGATGCAAATGCACAATAAACAAAAATTATTAATAATCAAATTAAAGCACTAATCTGAGTTAAAGGCACATTTTATTACCTTCTCTTCAGCTATTTTTTTCCCATTGTGTTACTTAGATTCTCTACATTAAGCTAATATTTACTCTTCTTGCCACAGAAGAGCAGCAGAGTAAATAGGATTTTGTATAAGGAAGCCGGTGGAGTTAAACAAACAAGAAAGTGGCCAGTTCTAACCTTTCCTGTGTGAGCCTCAGCATCCCCCAAAGACCCAAAGGCCATTTCTCAAGCCCACTCCAATGATCCTGTCTGTACTTGCTTGCACGGAGCCAGGGCAGAGCCCTTTACTGTTGCACACAATGAGCCATATCCTCTGCTGTGTAAATTGGTCATAGTTTCACTAAGCCCATGGGAACTACAGCTATTTAAGCAAGCAGCAGATCTACCCCATGAATTGCTTCAGCATGTCTGAACTCCCCAAGCAGGGCTGTATTAAACTCACTGTGGTGTAGAAAATTGTGTGGATTTGTAATGCAGTGTACTATCCCTTTCAGGACAAAATGGTGGGTCAAATACACTCTCTTGTTTCTGTACTGAAAATGGTAGAATTATGCAACGTGACTTTGACCTAGAAATCAATACTGGCTGCTTAACTAAAGAAACAAATTGTGGCTATGACGGCCAATAACAAACTGACAGTTGTTTCTTTGTTCTGTTGCTTCTTCTGTTAAACTAACTGCTAAAGGGCAAGAGAAAATGACACAGTTGTAAGCCATAAGGAACTTTTTGGTCTCCTTTGTAGGCGCTAATCTTTTCATAACTCTGTGCCAAAGCATGTAGATATCTTCCATGCTAAATGCAAAGAAACTAATGCTCAAAAAAGATGCATGCTTCAAGAAAGGAGAATCACATGAACTTCTGATAAAGGTAAAACCAAAAGGGGAAAATGTGTTGCATCATGTGTTTATTGTCCACTTGCAAGCTGTTATAATGAAAGCATGGGAAATAAGTCCTCATCAGACACTTTTTTTTTAATCAGACATATGTGACATATAAATAGTCTTATCTGTAATTAAATATGCTCTGTCAGACATCAAATTGAGTGTTGTCATAACTACACTTAGACCTGACACTGCTGCAGAATGGGTGAATATTTCCAGTATTACCAGAGCAGGGGAGGGTCATTTGCCAATTGCCAGAACGAGCCAGATCTGAAGAAGATATGGCAAATGATGTTATCAGTACTTCTGATATTGCAAAATATATCTGGTCTGGTGAACAGATTTGAGAGAAGTCTGAGCTGTGCAGAGCAATTAAAGTGTTTGGTCCTTGCTCGACCATTGGTAACTGCTACATCTCATCAATACCTGGTTTTCCTTGTGCAAGTTCATAGTCCCAAATAAGCTGATTATTTGGGAAATAAACACAGAAACTGTTTTCCAGATTTGCGCAGTAGTAGTGCATAACACATGTGTGCCATGTGTTAATTTGTTTACTTGGAGGTCAGGAGGAAAAATTAAGACAGAAGAAGTTTACAACCCAATTAAAACTTACTATCAAATAGCAGTAATAACCCTCTGTGGAACAAATGAGTCCTGGGTTCTGGCTGTATCTTGAAGTCCTGGTTCATTCAGTGCTTAGAGATCAATGTGGTTTCTTGCAAGATAGCTGGAAATGTGAAAATCTGCAAGGAGGTTGCACCATAATTTTTAGCTAAGGCAGGAAGACAATAACTTTAATAAACAAGAGAGCTGCAGGTCATATCTTCCGACTTTTTCCCTCCCAGCTCAATTAAAACCTCAGCCTTTAATTCCCATTTAGGTTTACCCTGTCTTTCTGTCTCTATTTACTCCTACTGCCAATTATGCAGAATACTAATCAACAAGACTGCCCAAAATATTTTAATATTTTATTTTTCTTTAGTTAAAAAGTTGCAGATTTTTTTCAGTGAGTATCCCAAAATGAAAGTTTTAAAATTGGCAGAAATATTTTTCCTAACGAGGTTCACAGCAGAACCCACCAACCCTTTGTCTGAAATTGCACATTAAAAAATGGAAAGAAGGAAGACAGTCCTCAGCAATCTCAAAATCTACAGAGTTAAGCACAGGACTGGGAGCCAGAAGATCTTGAATTACATCCCAGTGTCTGCCGCGCACAGGATTAGTAATACTTTGCACTTGCATTAGCACTTTGCCACTAAATAAAGTTTGGAAGTGACATTACAAACGGGGAAGGAGCGGCTTGGAGAAATGAAGTGACAAATCCAAATTGGCACAGCTAGTTAGTGTCAGAATCAGGATTACAGTAATTCTTGACAAGCCGTTTAACCTTCACGAGGTTCAATTTTTACACCTTTAAAATGAAAAAGATGATTTCCACGAATAGCAAAATGTGAAAATTATACCCTCCAGCATAATTAAGTAAATACATTGTTTGAAAGTTGCTGCTCTTCTCTACAGCCGTGGAGATTAAGCAGGGTATCTGTACAAACTACTGCTACTCCAGGGAAGCACATCTCTTAAGGCTTCTTATATAGCAATGGAGATGAACCTGCTTCTCCAGTGAGGTTGCTCAGAGCTCCCAAGGAAAGTACTCATTTGAATCATAGAATCACCAGGTTGGAAAAGACCCACAGGATCATCAAGTCCAACCATTCCTATCAATCACTAAACCATGCCCCTCAACGCCTTATCCACCCATCCCTTAAACACCTCCAGGGAAGGTGACTCAACCACCTCCCTGGGTAGCCTATTCCAGTGCCCAATGATCTTTTCCTTTTTGTACCAAAAAAAAGTTGTACAAAATGCTTCCTTTTATTTAGATTGACACGGTCTTTACTAGTTTTCATCAACAGCGGTATTTTTTCCTTATTGTCAAACATGCTGTGATCTTGTTTAGGAAGCTACTAGTAAACAACAAGAAACAGGTAACTGAGAATAAATATATACTGTTTTTATTTTTGTAAACATAAAGATGACCTGCACTCCAAGAAAACATCTATATTTTCATCTCAACATAGGCAAACTGGTATTTCTCCTTGTTCATCAAAATGTTTTACTGTGTGCTTAAGTGCAAATGTCTCTTAATACCTAATGTCTCTAGAGAAAATACGTACTTGTAGAATGTCTGCATACCCCTCCATTTATAATCAATGAGTTGTATACTTTTGTGATCAGGGTGCAATTTGATCAATATTAACTATCAGTTTGAAGTAGAAACCAGAAAACTATTCAGTTTGGAGGAAGCTGTTAATTTTCTTGGGTTTTCTTTCAGCTTTGTTGGCACAGTTAGGTTACAGTTTGATATGAAATGATAAAAAGGAGAATAATTGGTATTATTTGGAGAAGTTAAATTTCAATGCACATATCCTAAAATACTGTAATTCTTACTCTTGGTTACAAATTCCAAGACTTTTTGCTGGTAGAGGTTTCGGTATTATTACAAAACACATGAATGTACAGCAGGATATTTGTTATATTTTTTCAGGATGAATTGCTAACTGAACAGAAAAAAAAAAGAATATTGTGTCTGTCATGTTTAGGAGAATTATGCTTTTATTTTATTAAGCTGGATTACTTGCGGGTGTGTGTGGGATGCAGCTTCTCCATATTTTTCCTGTGGCTCTAAAACGCATGTTTTGTTCTCCCTGCCCTGGCTGCATTGCATTAGTGCTGTGCACAGAACAACCCAGGCAAGATCTCTGCAAGTGAAGAGAAACCTTCATGTTCTTTTCACTCGACAGACTCTATGTTTTCATGTCTCCCTTAGACTTAGACTGGAGACAGAACCAGCGTAGACGTGTTACAACAAAAATCCTGAGCTCAAAGCAGACAACTGCCCTTCTCTTTTGTTGTGGCAGTCACTATAGGCTGAGTCTGTGCTGTACAGACGAGACCTTCATCTCAGATCAGAAGCTGTGTTTCTTGGAAGGAGATCTGGAAGAAATTAGATATGCTAATTAAAGGAACAGGGTGGTGGCACTGAACTGTCACTTCATGTAATATTGGCTTTGTAGAGATGATTGTCTGAAGGTATAGTTAAAATGCTTCCAGGACAGTGTTTTGTGTGTAAAGCTGCTAAGATGGTATAGAGATTAAGCGTAATGGTTAACATCAGAAACTGAGGATTTGTTAAGAGGTTTCATGGTATCCAAAACACTGATGGTTTGCTTCATGCTTAATTAGATTCCCCAACTCAAGCCTGAAATGTTTTTGTTGTTGTTGTTGATGTGACCAGATAGACTTAATCTGAATTATACTGTTGCAAATCTGGAATAATCAGCATCAGTCTCCTAAAAGCAAAGATCAATAGTGACAAATGTGCACTACCCAATATTTGGTTGCAAAGAGAGCATCAAAGATGGCCAACAGGCTTTGCTGTCCTCCTGCCTACGTGAATGCAAACTGAAAGTGCCACCAGTGAACTCCATACATGTGTTCCAGTATAAAGGGTAGCTAGTCTATGCCTAAAGGAAAATCAGCCCTGTTTCCTTTCTGAGAATAAACCTCTGGTGGTACTAGAGAGCAAGGCCCTGAATCTGCCATTCCAGTTTTTGTCAATTGAATCACATCAACTTAAATTTGTTCATGATTCTGATTTCTAGACAGAGCTCTGGAGTCTCTCCATGTTATCAGCCTGAATTTTGGGAAGTGGAGAAGATCAGTTTGAAGTTGCCCACTGTAGTTTTCTGGAGGTTTCCCAAACCCTATCAGTGTATCAGTATCTATAGCTATACAGAATATTTCAGCTCATATACATCTCTAGTTATCACCTTGATTTTAATTCAGGCTCACAGCAATGAACATCCAATAACTCTATATTTTCTTTCCTTATAATGGTGTTCAGGTGCAACACCCAGGAGTTCAGGGAGACCAAGGAAAGTATTTTGGCACGGTTTTTGTGCAGAATATTGTGTCATTTTTAGAATGTGTCATATAGTTGTCTTTTGGCAATATTTGAATCTTTAGAGCAGCACTGTGCTGCTTTAGCTATGCTTGCAAACTGGTTATGCTTTCTGCTTATTTAAAATGCCTTTTAAAACATCTCTCTGAGCCTTTCCTTTTACAGCTGACAAAAGCAGCAGTTCTGGGGCACTGCACACAGCACACGTAGCAAAGGTGAACCACACCACAACATCTGCTTTTACTTCTCCCCCCCCGCTTTCTTCTACCTCCGCCTTTATGAACCAAATATCTTTTGAGTAACTCTGTTTTGAATACTGTGGGTTAAGATTGATTTACACAGGCCACTGTAACCATAGTATATCTTGAAATCTGAAACTACCTGAGGAGTGCTGGCACAGCACAGTTAGTTTGTTTGGGGGAAAAAGAAATAAAAATTCTGTGTTGTATTTTAAAATGGACTACTTTATCATAAGAAGTAATTTTAAAACTTCAATAATTACTCCTCCTTTTATAGCCATGGTGAGAAACTCTAGAAAACAGTTTGCAGGTCTGGTAAAAATCTACAAACATGTCCTAGTGAATATTATTATAGTGCCATGGAAGGAAACACTTTTTAACTCTTTAGTTCTGCCTCATTGAGTATCTTGTACCTGCTTTCTCAAATATGCTCTGAATATATTGGATGAAATTTGCCTTGTGAGTGTGGTAGAGAGTTGTGGTACATCTGGGGCGCACTTCAGTGCTTCTGCTAGTCAGAGCTGCTCTGAATCATTCCTCTACCAGACAGAGGTGCCTGCATTTGAATTGATGTGATTTTAGGTTTCAAAAGTAGTGACTGTTTCAATCCTATGGATGCAAGCACTTCCCTTTGGGACATTCTCTGAGGAATTAGGAAAATTCTTCTTCTAGGAAAAGCAGCTTTTTACAGAGACGATATTGAGGCCACTTTGAATCTTTTGAGGGACCGTACACCACTCCAAGTGCCATGGCATGGAGGAATGTAGTGTGGTCACTCCTACCTGCACAGGTTGTCTTGTAAGATTAACAGTCTAATACATCTGGGAGATGCAACTAATAAATTTTAGCTGGCCTCATGTAACACAGGGCATACACTAGATAAGCATATTTGGTTAAAACCAAAAGTTTCAGCCTGAGAAAAAGCTATTAAAAAAGGCTAGACAACCCATTTGCTGTGAAACACCACTGTATAAAATGGGATTTCAGAGTGTATTTCAATTGTAAATTGCCATTACACTGTACTTGTGAAATAATGATGTTAGTGACAATTTCAAATCTATCTCCTGATGTATATATTGAATATCATGGTATCCTCTTGTTTCCCATTTTTAACTGTTCAGACCCTCCACAGAATACTATTGTCACTGGAGACCTTTTATCCAAGGACTGTTGATCACAGCACAAGAACTGTCATCCTATTTGCATTCTGTGGATGCATCATTATTCACAACATTTGATGTCCATAAAACACATTAAAACTATTTCCTTGAGCAAAAATAATCAGCTCTCTGCTGTACATATCATTTGTATACTCAAATTGTAAAATGTAAATTGATATATAAGAAAATGGCCCATTAACTTTTTCATTAATGACAATAATACATTTTGTGCATCAGCAGTAGGAGGACCCTACATTCATTCTAAGGAACCTGAAGGATAAATGGAGAATTCTTTGTATTTCATAAAAATGAAGGCTGTCATCAGGCACATTTCAGAGTTGTGGGGGGAGGGAGAAAGGAGCGATTATTTTTTTACGGCCTTATTTGTTTTTTAAACTATTCACATACTTGGAATCATTCTTTAAGTTAAAATACTCTAATGAACCTGATCCTTTTGCCTTTGAGGCAAAATTTGCACTGAAAGCCAACTGGCATTTTGCCTAAATAAGGGCTAGGAGTTACCTGAGGTATATGTTAAATATTCTTTGTTAAAAGCAGTATATGTGCACTGAATATATAAATTGGGCACAGCTCCCATCCAGCTGGTAATTAATTGCTTTGAAACATTTATGGCATTTTTTTAATCCCGTCTCAATTTTCATTTTCACAATTTCATTTTTAATTCTGGTGAATTCTATAGATGCCATAATGGGTGCTGTATTTTCAGCTGCTAGATAACTTCTAAAAGAGTAGATCTATTCATGCAAAAAATAAAATTAAATGTAAATGACAAGTATTACTGTTTTTTGTGGAATATAATAGACAGCTGGATTACTGTTTCTTTGCTGACTTACCTGGAACTTACTGTGGTTTTTTATGTATGTAATTTAATCATCTTGTGTCTTCTAAGATAATAGCGAGTGATACTACTGTAATTTATGAGAGTTAAGACATCCTAATATGTGTACAACTAGCTGTCAAATCACTGTATATTTGCCATTTGATTAAACCATAGATTAATAATTTTTCTATAACTGATACATCATGCACTAACAGATAAAGAGCATCTGATATTAAGTAAGTGAGAAATAAAATCTGCTTTCAGTAAATTGCTTAGAAAAATTACACAGTACATTTAAATTACCATTTGCTTAGCAACATGCCCTTGTAGACATTCCAGTGGGGCTATAAAATGATCGATTTACTTTAATTTTCTACTGAATCCTGAAAAAATGGCTATCAGTAACCTATCCCTTCATCATGGCATGCTGATTCACTCTGTGTATTAAATTTACTGGCAAGGAGCAAGACGTTAACAAAAAGTAACAGATAATGTGAACATTTCATGCATAATCTGTAATATGAGATATGTATTAATAGGGAAATTATGATGCATTCAATTATTCTGAAATGCCTTCCAGAGATGTTTTGATTTGGCTGCGCTCTGATAGTAGCAGCACAGCAGGGAGCATCTCAAGTGATGAATAACCTAATCTCCTAATCTCAAAATGGGCACTATTCACAGTTAGCCTAGGATAGACTGGTGAAAAAAAACATGCTTTACAGACACTATTCTGACAAAAAAAAAAAAAAAGAGCAAAAATCTCCATTATTCTAATAGAATTAATCTTCCCAATTAATAATTTTTTGGCACAGTGATTCTATAAGTTTAGGTGCTGATTTGGAAAAGAAACCTTTGCTCACCTCTAAAATAAACTTGGGAGACAAAAGACTGTGAAAATAATTGTGTGCACATTTATTTTATTCACATTAAAGGTTGCTTTGTGACATTATACAAAGGAGCTCTTTCTGACTTTACCCAGTTTAATATATACCTGAAATGATCTTTACTATGTATACAATTTTCTTCTCCTGAAAGAAACCCACCAGAACAAGAAACTCCTTATTTTTTATCAGAAGCCTGATGTACCACAGTGCTTGCTTGTGTGTAATTAAGCAGCCGTGTTTACTGCTTCTCCTGGTGAACAATAGTCTGGTTTCCTGAGGAGGTCAAGCAGGATTTATTTTATTCTGTACATACTCAGAGTAGGCAAGGTGGCTGTCAGACACGAGCTTGCCGTTCCTCATCTGGTCTTGGGCACTTTCCTTCCACATCGCATTGACTGTTTTACTCCCATTTACTTAGCTTTTTTGCTTGGCATCTCTACAACCATTACAAAACAAAACAAAAATATCCTAGGAATTAAAAACACTGTAGTACAGCAAACAATCCTGGGAAGTTATACTATGCAAATCCACCAAATTCCTTTACACTTAATTACTTGATTGCAGTGGGTGCACTTTTTGATTAATGCAATTTGGCAAAAGGTAATATTACACCAGTGTATTACAATTTTTCATAATTATTCAATGTTAATATGACAGTATTCTTGAAGAAAATGAGAAGGAAACCATATCTCTTTTTTGTCTTCAATTCACAACCCTGCTCACAAGGGGAATTTTACAAGTACTTTTGTAAATAAATATGTTTTATCTTTGGGAGAAATCTTACTAAAAATTACTGATTGGTCTCCTCCTGACTTCCTGTTCTTAATGCCGTACTTTTAAAATTATTGGCATTACAAGGGTGCAGAAATTACTTTATATTTTTTTTATGCTGTAGTTTATTTGATTTACAAAGTGATTTGTTATAACAAGTACCTTTGCAGTTTAATCATAATGCCACATTGTGTATGCTATTTTACAAGAACTGAGCTTTACCTTGCCTAATGTCTTTGGCAGCCTGGCTTCTAAGCTGTCTTTCTAATATAAAGCAGAGAAGTGTAAGACTACTTGGATTTCCTTTGCTTAAGCAATTTGATTTCCTCTGTGTTCTGTTTCATGTGACCATCATGTTAAACTACAGCAAAACGTGGTGCTTTTTAACTAGCCTTTCCTACAGCGGTCCCATGCCTGCTATTATATACACTTATTACAGCACGCACTTTGCACTCCGTTGTAGTCACTAATCATGGTTTAGCAAACAAGGAAGAAGTGGGCCCCATTTTATGAAACTTTCAGATGAGGGATGTTCAGTTTATTTCAGTCTTTAGTATACAAGAATGTACGATTGCTCTGAAGATAAATAAAAGATTCAGCTGGATGCCACTGGAGAGCAGAGCAGCATGTCTTTGGCATTGCTTGAGTCTTATCTGATTTGGATTTGTATACCTCATGGGGAATGGCAAAATATTGGAACAGACGGCTTGATATTTCCGAAGAATATAGTGGGCTTTATTAGCACCAGTTTCACTCCCTGACTGACGGCTTTTTCAAATTTTTTATCTTATTAATCTGTGCTACTGTATGTAAATGTTATTCCTCTCTGCATAAGGGAGGCAACCAGCGATTTGTAATAAATGCTTATGAGTGCCTGAGGCTGCACTTAAACTTTAAAACATCTATTATTAAGTTGCAAAAAAACACTGTAATGGCCAATAGTGACCTCATAGGAATTTTAAACTGTGGTCTGCTCTTCTGCATTAAAAACAAAAAAATTGCCTGAAGTTAGAATTATGAGCAATGCTATTTTAACAGCTGCATTTTGATTATTAAAGTGTGTTTTACAACTGAATTACAATGCTTTTATGGACTCTAGGTATAAGATTTAAAAAGGTCATTAAACATAGTCGGTTTTGTCACAGTAGGTGTCGTTATATACAATGGACACTATACAATCTATTTTATGTCTTAGTACTTAGGATTTAAAATAATACAGAGAAACATTTTAGTGTACTTAAGCATGTAGATTACTATAGAGCTTTTCAGGTATTTTGACAGTTTGCAGTCCAAAATGGCTATTTTCATTATTATTTTATTAATTTGACAAGAAGCCCTACAGATTTCTGTGTATGAATGATCTATTTGTCTCAGAAATAATTAAAAGTGTCAGCCTAGAGCAACAAGACAACAGAAACACTTCTGGCAAATCAATGTTGAGAAACGCATTGCTTGTATGGTAGTCAACTATTTAGTCCTGAACCATTTTTACATTTTCTCAATCTGATAGAATATGGGCTCATTGACAGTAAATATTGACCTGCAGTATAGGCTAGGAAAACGCAGGGCCTATAAATTGATTTATTGAGCATATTATGTGCTAGGTACTGTATGTAATGTTTACATCTTTTAAAGCACAGATACAGACTGAAGCACTGCATTTCTCCATCAGTTATGAGGAAACCTGGCTGCAAATGCAAACTTGAATTTTGCTGCCCTTTGACTCATCTGTTAGACTTTGAAATACTTAAATGTTTAATTTCCCTTTCATTAATTTGTCATGGTATTATGCTTGTGAACAACTGAATTACAAACAATTTGCGACTCCAGTTTCTGGGTGGTTCTATGTTAATGAGTACAAAGGGAAAAATGATAAGTACAGAAACCTCAAAATATTTGACAAAATGTCACAAAGGATTGTATTTGCAGTACCAGGGGTAGGACATAATGATTAGTGTGCAGTGCGTTTCTGGCACTACCTACTCTAGCTTATCCTGATAACATGTCGGCTGCACAGCTTTGAATATTGTATATGTTCTTTGAACATATCTATGACTAGCATAGCTGTCATTCTATTGAAAAATGTGGCTGCACGAATGACAATACTGCTTTAATTTTTTTTTTTAAAGAGGACGACTTCTAAATAATTATTATCATGCTAAAAAAATTTGTATTCTTTTGTGTATAATTAAGATCTGCCTGTCTAAGCATGAAATAGGGTTGAAATCTTGAATAAGTATGCTATCCTTAAAGTATTTAGTAAATCAATTTTAATTTAGTATTCTTTAAGTTAAATCATAACAATAGAATTGCTGTATAAAAAAAAATAATCCACAATTTATGGCTGCAAACCTTCTCAGAAATGTTTAATAATAAGCAAAGCTTCGGTGCAATTAAAAAATCTACAGTTATAAACATTAAGTGCTGAATTAAAAAAAATGATTCAGCAATTACTAAAGTCATGCGTTTTTTTAATTACCCTTAACTCTTTATTACTTTACATGAAATTGTACATGTGATTTTATCTATAAGCCCCTGTAGGTTTGTAACGCTTTTTTGAAGGACTTTCCTTTGAGCCCTGCCCGTTTTTTTAAAAACATAAGGAATACAATTACCATAGTGAAATTGAATTAATACTATGTAGTTATATTATCAGATTTGTATTTCTTATTTAAATACATAGTGAACCAGTTGGAAGATATTTGGGGGGGGAAAGAATGTGTCTTTTCAAAGGTGTATGTATGTTATTGATGAACGGCTAGTTGCTTCAAAACTTAATACACACCTCTATAAATTAGCGATAGAATCAATTTGCATAGTGTGATGGATGCAGGTGATGGGAAGTATAACATTCCCTCCGTGTAGCAATTATGACAAGCCTCTTATGTGCAAATCTAGCTATATCTGTTAGGAAAAATAAAACCAAATCATACAAAGAAGTGCCTGCGTACCAAACAAGTCTGTTACCACTGGAGCTTAGATACTGCAGAGGCTCATCATGCTGCGCACTTGCAGACATGCTCAGGCTTAGGCTCACATTTCTACTTTTGCTTTTTAATTCTGCTAGGAAAGAGTTAGTACTTTATGTTCAGAAATACCTAACAAGGGACTGAATCCTGATTGAAAGGGGAAAGTGGGAGAAGCAGAACAGAAAAATATCCTTATGTATTACATGGAACTGTTTGATGTCTTTGTTATTCTAAGTTTGCATCCCAGGGCTGTTCAGATTCCCTAAATCCTGCTTCCCAAACTCAGTGTGGGATCTGGATTGGTTGTGCTGTGTGTGAGATCTTCTGTGGCCGCAGAAAAGGTAACTAAGATTTCCCCAGATCTGCATGTGATATTTCCAGACCTTTTTATTTGTTCAGATCAATGATACAGGGTCCTCCAACAGAGTTCAGACTACAATGACAATATACAGATTCCCTGTTCCTTGCAGAGCCCTGTAGCTTCCAGGTGCCATCTTGCACAAGCAATGTACCTGGGCACTAGATTATATTCTCAGGCTTTTTCCATGTAACAGGGGTTTGGGGTTTTTTTGATATTATTTATATTTTTCCACGTCAGTTGGCTTTTTTAATGTTTTTAATGGCCTTTCTGTGTAACAGTTGCATAGAAGCAATAGTGGTAAACCAGCTCTCATTAAAGACTCATTGACCGATCTTTATCTGTTTTAAATTGGTGATCACTGCGGAGCTACAGTGATTTACAGTAGTTGAGTATTAGATTCATTATGCCTTGAGAAAACACGGGAGGAGCACAGCTTGTAAGTGTGGTTTTATTATGGGGAAATATTCATTGGGGATAGTCTGTCATTGTTGCTATCTCGTTGCCACTATTGCCAGTCATTTCTGTGGTGCTAAAATATACTTTTCAATATTTGGTAGTCTTGGATAAATGACCAGTTAAGCAGAAACAGTAGAGTTGAAGAACGTAATTTGAACACCTCATTTCTTTATGCTCCTTTATGAACCTTCAACACAGCTATTATCTTATAATGGGACATCTTCTTTTAAAAGGCCCCTAACAAATGTACAGAATCGGTATTTTCTAACTTGCATATTTACCTATCATTTGCCTTGGTGTTTCTGTCAAAAGACATCTTACAAAAAGTACACATTAAAGTGGGCATCAAATGGCATTATTGGTTCTGTCGAATGGTCTGTGTCATCTCAGCCAGTGCTCAGTAGTGCTTTGGTCTGGAGGAATTGAAAGTGGAATGGAATATGCTTGTAACTCACTGTAAAATGAACGCTGTAGATATAGAACACACTTCAAAACACAGGTTAAATTTGTGAAAATAGGGAATATGTGAAACCTGGACAAAATTGTCTTTAAGGCGAGGCAATGAGTACTTCATATGACAGAACATGGCTGTGAATTAGGGAGAGAGAGAGAACATATCTTTTAAGGAAAGCAGCATCTAGGAAGAAACATTACAATCTATAATTCAACAAAGTGTTCTTCCACAAGACTTTCAAAAGTTAGGTCAATTCAGCAGAGATAAATCCAGCACATGGTTCTACAAGGCCCAAGAGGCCCTGGCCCCAGCAGTTTTATATTATCTTCTGTCTATATTTTATGAAGTGCATATTTTTTCTCAAAGTTTGGCAACCCTTTTAGTAAAAAAATCTAAGCCATTTCAACTTGTGCTTAGACATAAACCACAAGGAGAATATGCTAGTAAGACAAAATTTTGAGGGGACCCTATACAATTTGCTTTGTTTGTCTGTTCATATAATAATAGATATCTTTCAGGATAATGCCAAGTCAGTGGTCTTTATGATACCAGTTCCTGCCTTTTGCCTCTGTTAACATACTGCTGTTAATTTAGATTTAATCAATATTTAAAAGAAGTGTATCCTATTTTCTGAGCACCGTTACATAACAATACAATAAGTAAGTACACATCAGCAAGTGCTATCAGATAAATAATACTCTTTCAAAGTAATCATAACGTTAATCACCCAGACTCTTTAGCCTTTAGTTGCCCACTTCTTGATTTGATTAGTTAAAATAGATAATCTTTGCCATACTCTGAGAAGGTTAATGAAGTGGGTCTTTGATTCAGAAGGGGTAAAATTCCAAAACTGAGGATTGTCTGTGTAGAATACAAAGTTAAAACAATTCCTATTGTCTGTATGAAAGGGATTCCAAGTCTAGCAGTTTTACTGATCTTTGTTGATATGACAATAGGAAGAGAAGAGATTTCTGAAGCAGCCACGTCTTAAGCCACTTAGGATCTAATCATCTCCCCTGATTTGCAGTCAGAAATAGCTGGGCAGATCATCGCAGAAGCATTATCCAGCCAAAGCGTTACTTGTTAGTGAAGAATAGTGATGTTTGAAAATATAATGGAAAAGTTTTAAATTTGTGCCTTTTATCTTTTTATGGAAAAATAATTTAAAATACTCCTGCTATTTGTTTTGAGGGGGAAAAAAAATCTAGATTAATTTACCTCACTTCAAACAAAAACATGAGCACTTTTAGATATATTAACTTTCTTTCTGGGTGACCTGAAGAATATGTGCTTGGCCCCAGCAGCTAAGCAAATACCAGAAAGCAGCTGATTATGTCTTTGATGGTACTGCTAACAGCCCAAACTGAGTTAGGTGTCAAGCTGTCTTAAACTGGCCTTATGTCATTAAAGTCAGTGGAGCTACACTGATTTATACCCAAGGCACCATACATCTTTGACAGAGATTCTGACTGCTTATCCATATTGCATTTATTTATTTATTCAATTATTTATATCTGGTGAATTGCGTCCACTTGGCCATTATTGTCCTCTAAATCTTTTCTGCCTTGCAGGGAAATTTGCTACCAATTTACCAATTCAAGATTAGGTAAATGTAGTAATGGGTGTCTAATTTTTAAATTATTTAGAAATATTTAAGTAAAAATAATTTAAAGACTGAAAAGAAGAAAAATCTAATACAGCTTGGAAAGAATCTATACAATCTAGAAGATAATTCTGTATTAGTGAGATATCTTCAGGTTGCAACATGGCAAGTTTTCTTATTGCTCTGATTTGAGGAATTACTTGTTCTCTGGAAATCTTAGCTTTCATAGGGAGAAAGCAATTTCCTGGTAAATCCAACAGTTACGTATTTCTGTGCATTATAAAATGTATTTTAATTAAAGGACCTGGTACTGACCTCTCAGCTTCGTCAGAGGATACTTGTGGCCTTGCATTTCCTTGTGATCTGTAGACACATCGAAGTTCACTTCTTATCAAACTAGTTAGCAGCTGCTGACCTAAGACAGCTGAGAAAAAGACAACACCAGCGACTATATCAGTGGCAGTCAGTATTACTCAGAGAAAAGCCAGAAACACAGTAGCATCTATTGTCCCTTGACACTAGCAGCTTTATCCACCTTCTCAATCAAACGGGGAGCGAGTGGCATCCTGCAGCCGAGATATTGAAGAGCTGACTAATCAGAGGTGAAAAGACAGGACTAGCCTGTGAAAGCTGATGAGCATCTTTCTCTTTTTGCTGGCCTCTGTCCTCGGACTTACCACTACTTGCCTCACACAGAAATGCTGCTGCTGAAGTGCCCGATGGACCTAGTCATGAGCAGACATACGTGCAGACCAGTGGCAATCCTCCTGTGTTCCACAGAGGCAGCTTAATGGAAACCAACAAAGGCTTGCTATGGCTTGTTGGGAGGCAAGTAAGAGGTTAAATATAGTAGGAAAGGATAAATTGGCTTAGCAGAAGAAACGCTGTGCACCAGAGAGTGGAGGATGGGGGCATAAGCATTGGTTGCCACATTGTGAAATTCTTTGTTTGTGTTTTCCACAAGAAGTCCTTGAAACGGCTATAATTTGTACCTGTTTTTACAATTTTTTCTATAAAAGAAAGACATGGAAAAGGGAAGGGCATCTTTTTCTCACTGAAGCTTCTTGTTAACAAGGATTACTGAAGAGATCAATGATCCACTGAGGTATATGTTTTTGGGAAGCTACCAGCAGTCTAGGTAGCTCAATGCAAACTCTGGTGAGTGTGGAGTCAGTTTAATTTTAAGCACCAAATTCAGGTATCTAAATCAGGAATATGAACCTATTTATCAATAAATATTCAGTGGACAAAAAAGGAGGGTCTCCTGCAGAGGGTAGTTTACATTTACATATATTAAATCTCCTCTCTAGATTGCTTGGTGGAAGTCAGATGTCTAAAATTAGAAATCACTGTCCCAGTGATGGATAAGAATCAAAACTGTATGTGGGTTGGGCAGCCATATAGAAAGAGAAAATGGAAAGGGTAATTTTAAACTTTAATGTGATTCTGAACTTTTAAACTACATGTTTAACTAAAGAGAGAGAGTCCTGTGTATGGGAAGTCACTTTCTTAAGTTTCAGACCCATGCATTCAGGCCTTTCTTTTATGGGAATCCTGGCTATACATGTAGTTACAGATGTCTCTACTGGTATGTATAGGTGCAATCCTCTTAATTTCTGGATCCTTTAGACACTTGGACTAGCTCTGTGCTATTATAAATTGTGGATGACACCTGCCCTGTGTTAAGTCCTGAACGGCACCCAGGAATTGTTTGCGAGAGTAGTAGTTGACCCTGATCCAAACTAGGCTAGAGAGGGTGCCAGTAACTTAAGTGTAGACAGTCTTGTCTCAGTGCCCAGGAATACTCCCTGGTACAACTAAATTTATTGCCACAGATGTAGTAAAAGCATTGCAGTAGTCCTGTATACATAATAGAGTGGTCAGTACTGCTTCTCAGTGCAACGAAGTTCTTCATATAGACAGTATTTTATGTGTCGTGAGGGCTCTGCTACCATCTTTCTAATCCTCTTGTGAAAGTTTTCCCTCATTCTGCTATGCTAGTGCTGATCTATATATCAGTCGGGTGAGTTCACCAGCATGTGCCTTCTCGAGTGCCTGAATGTAGAATGAGCACAATGAAACAGCTGATACGTGGATACCCGCACAGCCTGTCACTTTCTAGAAACCACTGGCAAGGAAACATGCACTGGAGACATTTTCTTGTTGCTGGTAAGCATGGTCTCATCTGGTGCTGCTCTCCAGCTGGATCTTCAACATGTCAAACTAGTCAAATACGGTTCTTTAAATGAGAGAAAAATGTTTCATGCCCAGAAATAAATGCAAACACTAAATCCATTTCCCTGTGCTCCTCTCTCCCCAGTTCCTAACTGCTGAATCTATTCATGAAGTTCTGAGCACATCTTTGTCTACTCAGTGACTGTATTCTGCTGTTGAAACATAGCTGTTGTAAAATATTTTAACCTGCAGGTAGAAGTGTAAAGTACAGTACCTGAAATGGGTTTGGAATAAAGGAAAGGTTGGGAAATAGCTGCCGAATGACAACTTTCAGAGAAATTGGTTTGTTTTTACAAAGTGCTGTAAAGGTATCAGACTGAAATACGTATTACTCTCTCCTCCATCTTCACAAGGGAATATATTAGCTTGTGATTTTGGGGAAATAAAAAGTTTTTTCTTTCACTCCTTTTGGGATCCATGTTTGGACAAGATATTTGTAAGAATGGATACTGGAAATGGGGTATTAAACTTTAAACTTTTCCTGTCTCTTGTTCCCATGATCCTGATCAGCTAATGGTAATGCGCTTTTCTACCACCGAACCTGAAGAGGGCGCTAGAAATGCTGGCACGTCATTCACACGCGCCTGTTATTTAAGTGCATGCATCTGGTAAAGGGTAGTTTAGCAAATAAATGGAATTAATCCCAAGATTTTAGTGTGAGATCAGGACCAGAAACGAGCTACATGTTAGCCATTAAAAGCAAGGAGTCATCCTGCATGGACAAAGATTGGGAACAGAATCTGGAGGTTTTATTGGAATCCAATTTCTAAGAGATTAATAAAAACACAAAAGAGTAACAAAAGGGTTGTTTTGAAAAGCAGAAGAGAAGCAGTGCATACTTGACAATGCTCTGACTTAACGTTTTCTTCACCAGCAGCTCAGCCCTTGTGCAAATCTCTTGCTGGAGATCTCCAGTCTGCCTTACACGACAAATGACTCTGCTTATTTAATTATTTTTGAAAAGGTGTAGCCATTTTTAAGTATGCTATAACTAAAACAGCAATGCGGCTGTGGTTGCAATTGGCAAACTGGACAAAAAGAGAACCTGCAGGTTTTTACACAAGCTATTATCACTACAGCAAATTCTGTTCCCCTTTTGAATTAGTTAGGGTCAATGACTAAGGGACTACCTGTCCTCCTTCCAAAAGTAAAGCTTATTTAAACAGGATAAAAGCATTTGTGAGAAAATGCACATATTTAAGTGGTAAATATAGAGAACACAGATTTTGTGTGTCATATCTGTAGCCATGTTCTGTGTGGGAACCTTGTTAAGTCCTAATTTTTTTATATTTCTGCAGAAAGCCTATGTTTTGGCTTATCTCTCAAGACAGCTGATCTCCTCTTTTCTCCTCTGACAGCTTTTAACTATATGATATTCTTTAGATCTGTAATATCTCACCCTGTGTCTTCACTGGAGACTGAATATAGGATCCTTGAAGTCAAGAGCTTCTCTGCTGTGTTTCAAGTGTGTCCTGGGACATTGTGTATGACTTCCCAGCACATGCCACTGTCCTCATAATAATGGGAGGATAATGGGAGTTATACTGTATGTCTGAATAACTAGGTTATAAATCTGTTTTCTTTGATTGTTGCCTGGCATCTCTCTGTCTGTCACATCTACATTTTCCTTTTGTTGTTTATGGCGATTTCTCCTTCTATAGGCTTGACTTGTACATTAGCATTTCTTAGTAGAGAACCACAGATTTCAGCACACTTATTCTCTCATTGTCTGTAAGTGTTTGTTTCCAATGTAAAATTTTAGACAGCCACCTACTCCCTTTCTGTCATTCTCTTTTCAGAATGCCATGAATGATCTGAAGGGCACGGGAAAAAAGCCTTTGTTACTTAATAATTTCTTTTAACTCCCTTTCCTTCTTTTCAACTTTCATATTTGTGTAAAGATATTTTGAGGTCTCATATCTTATTTTTGTTCTTTGAATATGATATTATCTTTTGCCTTTGATAATCATTATAATTCTGATTTTCTTTAATTGTCCTATATAGACAAAGTATCTGGAGAAAGGAAAGTGTTACTGTAAGGAACATTCAGCTTTGTGTTTTCAGCAGAATATTTTGGCCAGGAAATTAGGAGAGTCAAAATCTGTAAGGATGTATGTTTTTAGTGTCTTAATTATTTTACAGTAGAACTCTGTATTTACTGGATTTTCAAAATGTATTTGAGAGGAGTATTCTTGCTTAGAGGACTTGAAACCTAAATAAATAGGATGAGCAGAAGGAAGGCATCATCTAAGCAAAATATAAAGACTATATGTCATGCTAACTGCTTTTAAAAGAATCCCCGAACTGTTTCCTTTCCCTATGGCCAAGAGAGCATATTGCAAACAATATGCTGTGGTATTACTTCCCATATTTGCTTATGTGAAATCATATGAAGAAGAGAGAAGGGAGAAGTAAGTTCTTTTTCCATTATATTGCTGTCTGCTCCATCCATCCCTCTGCCCCACTTGTGCCTGTGATGGGGAAGGTGCAATATGTGCAGCTGAGTGTGAGGGGTCAGCTCCATTGGAGTGTTTAGTGTTTGTCCAACGCCGAGCAATTAAAGATGCAGAAAGGTGGCATCTCAAAATTGAGTCTAACATTTAAACTTCAGTGGAGGTGTGAGTGATGCAACACAGTACATGAAATGGCTGTGAAAAAAATGGCTGTGGAAAGAGCATGTCTAGCCAGGGGAAGAGGGGAGAATTTAGATTTTGTAATCAACGTATGAAGCGCGTTTAGTCAGGGAACTGCATTGTCTCCTTAGGCAGTGGCAATCTCTTTGTTGTCCTGTGAAGAAAGTAAAATGCCAAGGTACAGTTTTGCTGGCCACTATATTTAAACACACTAAAAGGCATTCATATCTCAGAGGAGTCTCTAAAATGTATTTGATCTATTACTTTGCATGCACTATGAAATAATAAATAACCCAACAAATACAACGGTGCATGACAAATTTGAAAGTATTTTCACTTAATCTCTGCCTTGATGAGACACTAATCTATCTTTTAAAACATTTTCAAAGTTGTCCTCACAGACCTATCAGAATTAATGGTGTATTCCATTGCACTCTGGATTGTTGAAAACAGAATAGTACATTATCACCTAGTACTATAGATACTATCACCTAGTAATAGAGACACTTAGCAGGTAAATTCAGTGGGCAGCAGGCAGTGGGATAAATTTATCTCTTGCCTCACAGAAATAGTCCCTCAAAAGTCAGTGGAATAAGACAAGTGTACTTGATTTCATAGAGCAATAGTACATCTCTTGGAAAAGTAAGACATAGCTAGCCAGTGCTGCAACTAGCTGTAAATAACACTCTAAGGTAATGTCTGTATAGTTCTGAAAATGTAAAATTACTGTTTTTCTCATGTGACAGTCTTCAAGATGGTATTGATTGCCTCAGTCATCAGCAGCTGTTACCCTTATGAAGCAGGGAAGAATGAAACCATGTTATAATCAGGTTTTGAAGGCACAAAATACAAAAGCATAGTGTAAAAGGCTGTCTAAATTTTATCTAATTTTTCTGTACAGTCCTAGCCCTATTTGAACCTTCTGCACAGGACCAACAAGTGATGAAAAATTGGGCTTCGAATGTCATTCACAAAAAGTGGTTTGGTACAGTTGTGGTGAAAATTGTTCACAATAACAGGTTGTTTCAGAGACGTTGTGTGCTTCCCTGCTCTTGCATTAATACCATATCAAGCCCCAGCTTTTATTACCAATTTGTGTCTCAGCATTTAGTCCTCTTGTTTTGATTGGTGACATGAATTGAGAGATATCAAGCATGAAGAAAATATTCATGTTGATTCTGTTTTTATCACATTCCTTCTGTTCATCTAGCATGGATCTTTTCCAGATGTTCAGTTCTGGTCAGGCCCTTCAAGTGAGTTTCCAAATTTCAAGTCTGACAAGCATTTTCAGTGGGGATTTTTAGCTGACAGTCTGCTTACATAAGCAAAAGTCCAAATTTTCAAATCATCTTTAAATGTATCATACTTAGGCTTTACTTTTTCAATGGGTAGGATAAAACCCCCAAGTTTCTATAAATGTTCCTAGCTGATGCTACCCAAAATGTACCTTGTGTACTATACATTGGCATTCAACAGAAGCTGGAATTTGAATTTGAAAAGAATTCAAAAATTATGTTGAAAATTTGCATTCCCCAAAAGTACTTCAGCTGTATTTCTACATTTTTACAGCTTGCTAAGGGTTCTAGAAGTAAAATTCCTTCTTCTACTCAAATCTTTTTGCTGAAGGCTCAGACATATTTAGGTATTTAGTCTTTCCAATCCAATGCAGTTCATTAACTGTACAGCGCCTTCTTTCATCATTTTACTAGTAAAAGTAATGACATAGGGTGGAGGTTGGAGCTACAACAGGAATGAGAGAAAAAGGGGCACCAGGCATTATTCTCTTCTGCTAAGTAGCTCTGTGGATTCTATTACAAGGATTTAGTATATTGGTGAGCTTTAGGTTTAAGTGTAGTTCTTCTGCATAATCATTTAGGGATGATTCAGAAGGCTAAATCCCTTCTTCTAAATATTAGAATGATAATTTTCACTTTTCAGCTTTTCCCCCAAACCTTTTGGAACAAGTACTTTAATAGCAAAGAAGGGCTATGCATAAAGAAAGGAACCAAGCTATTTCTTGTGGTGCATTTTTGATGGTGCTGCAAAAAGTGATGTAAACAAAAGGTTGACATGTCTCTGGAAGTAGGTTTCTTCTATTCTTTTGTTATAGCTGTGCAGGAAAAAAAAAACACCTTTACTTTCTCCTGCTAATTTTGTGGAGACTTGTTTCATCGATGGAGCAGGAGGTAGGAAACACTGTGCTGCAGGTGGAATTGTACCACTGCTCCTGGACTGTCATTAATGTAAAACAGGTGGCATGGTTGTAGCCAAGTGATAGCTACTTTCTGGCATGTGGAATTTAGGCTGTAGGACACTGGATGAGCACAGATTGTTCGGTTTCCTTCCTTCTTTCTTTTTTTTAGTGATGAAATATGAAAGATCTACAGCCTGTAGTATAAGGAAAAGGCGGGTCTGCATTTAGCAACGCGTGGAAGGCTCGCTCCAGCATCACCACCAACAGAACCACACAAACATGAGACTGATTCTAGGTCCATTCTTCCTCCAGAAGGGTGATGAGAAGAATCATTACTATGTCAGTTAGGGTTTTTTTTTCATATCTTGGGCTGAAGCCAGCTTCCCTCAGGCTTAATTCAACATTTAGTAGTGCTGGAAACACCAAAGAGAGGGGGGGGCGGAAAAAAAGGAGCTGCTTTCTGTGCCTTAAGTGATGCAGATTCTTGCATATTCTGTGTAAGAAGAGGTGCTATATGCTTTTTCTAGTTCTGTTTTTATGTTATACTGCTGATAATAACAAGAAAAGAAGATTATATGAGTCTGAAATGATACCAGGTTTTTGCTATTGTTTTTTTCTTTTGACACTGCTCCGTCACATCATACATTTCCCATTCACTTCACATAGGTGTTAGAAGTAGGAAATAAGCCTAGTTTTGGTTTTCTTTTTCAATTTTAAATGAGAATTGTAAATGCAAGGTATTTCTGCAATCCTTAGAATACATCCCTAATTTTCTTCGGTTAGTGCAAAAATGTAAGACCTTATAATGGCTGGCCCTGACTTATCCTGCCTCTTCTGTTCTTTGCTAAGCAAGGGAAGAAAAAGACAATTTATTTAAACAAAAGACAAGATGGATGTATAATATTAAGAAAACATGAAAAAAAACCCTAAAGCTGGTAATGTTCTTTGTTTTCATAGGCAGTCATTTGATTTAAAGTAATTTTAGCCAAAATATTTTTATTTTTGTTCATTGTTGTTTTTGTAAGCTGTAATTCAAGTGTTATGAAATCTAATTATACAAGAAAGATTTGTCTAAATTCAAAGCAAAATCCCAAACATAATAATAAAAGTGCTATACATCCCCAGCTCAGCTTCTGTGAATATTAGTTCTCTGTTCAAAGACTCTCAACAGGATTCAATTTTGACCTAGAAGAATGTAGCAAAATGTATCATCTTGTAGTGATAAAACAATATGAGTACAAATGGACTAAATCCAGTTCTGACGTAAGTTGTAAACAATTAAAAGTACATGAGCTACAATGCCCAAAGCTGATAGCTAAGGACATTACTACACACTTGGGGTAACTCTGGGAACCAGAAAAACAATTGTTTCACAATAGGACATAAAAGCAAGAGAAAATATTTGTCTCCACAGAGTAACACGCAGTCTTGCAGGGCTGTGTCATGTGGAGGATTTTTCAGCAAGCTGGCATGAGTGTGAGTGATGCATAATGGCAGCGGTGAATGGATTTCTGAATAGATTAGTAGGTGACGTCATGAAAAAAGGACTATTTATCACCATAATTTAACACAAGATGCAACACAATGGCTTGATGGATGCATTTTATGGTTTTCAGCCAATCATAATAATGGATCTATTGACCAAAGTTTTAGATGCCCTTTATATACCCTTCATGGAGAAAAAAAGAACAGCAAAAACAGAGAATGAAGAGGCTGAGAATATGTGAATAAATACTTGACAGAACTGTTTTCAAAACTCAGGCTTTCTCTGCTACAGACTTATGACTTTAAGTTTCCTCAATTATTTTTTAAATGCCTAAAAGGCTAATCATGCTCAACAAAAATTTTTGAATTGTATAATGGAGTAATAGTCATCCACTCAGGAAACAAATATGAAATTTATATTTTGACCTTCCTTGTCAATTTTGATTATGAGATTAATATCATTATAATGTTACATTGGGAAACTTAGCAGTGCCAGCCTGGTGTTAAAGGAGGAATAGGAGGAAAGACAGTGGTTGTGCCTTCTCAGTCTGATGGTTACAGCAGTTTCCTGGGAGTCAGGAAATGAAAGTTGAAATTCATTTAGGATGAGGAGGACTTAGCAGATTCACAAAGGGAGTAGAAAATATAACTAGCAGAAGATGTCTCCTCAGGGAGGTACTTTGATTCAGGAGAGAAGAAGGAAGGTAAGCAGAGGATCATCCTCCTTGGACCAAAAGCTTAATTTCTATATGGTAGAAAGCCTCCTGGATTTTACCTCTTAACATGGGCATGTTAGTATCCCTTTCAGGTGAAACATAGAAATGCAAGTTTAATTGTGGAGATCCTGTTTTAGTGTTCTGTCTAACATGGATGGTGTACAAAACCACGACACATACGGGCAATCCTTTCAGGCAAAGCTGGAAAAAGCTTTTTAGTATTTCATTTAGAGTAAGAATATGTTTCTGGATAACTGCTAAAGCATGAAAATCCACCTGATTCTTCATCTCCAGATAATGTGCTTCCAGAGAGGGATGATGAAAGAAGCAAGTAGGCTAACAGTTCCATGACTGCTTCCAAGTCAGGTGGTTGGAAGCGATTTTCTGAACATTACTTTTGTTATTACTGGGCTCTCTGAGTTAACTGTGGTCACTTAATTGAGCTTCTTGATGCTGGCATGTTATGTCTTTCATTCATGCTTTTTTTTTGTGTTTGGACTCATGAAAAGTTCTGAAATACCTAAAACTGTGTGTCCTAAAGTCATGCTTTCTACTTCCTTGCTTTTTCTACACTCGAAGAAAAAATTTTTGCCAATATGTTTTGGAGATGCATATAAAGAGGTAACAGAACAACAAAAGGGGCCGAAAAGAGAGGTGTGTGGCTGTGTGACTGAAGTTGTAAACTTACTTCATAATGAGTAGGGTCACCTTGAGTAGGTTTTTCTCTCTTCTGGAGAGAGTCTATGGCCAGGAGGTCTGGGAAAGAACCCAGAAGTTTTGTTAGTCTCTCCATTTGGAGAACCTGAGAAGCAGGCTGAGGATGAAGAATGCCCACAGAGAGAAATGTAGTTTTTTCATGTGACAGAATAGTACAAACCACTTGTTCAGCTGAACCTTAAAAATCTCTCCACTAAGTGGATGGAACACTGGAAGACTGAACTTCGTATTTAATTTTATATAAACCAGCCTAAAAAATGACTTCAAGCTGACTAGGATTTAATTTTCAGTGCTAACCTTCAATTAATTTGTAACTCTTTTGGCACCCAGTTTGCTGGAAATGGCTGTAATTATGTTGTTTTCTGAACGGTGCATTCATTCAGGCCATAGACTCATAAGACTATTTATTCAGTTGTGAAAAAATAATGGTATTTAGGGGGATGGGGAAATGCTAATAGGAAACTTATTGAAAAATTCTGAATTATTGATTTGGAAGAAGTGTCTTATTAATTTTCATTCGATATTTTAAACTGAATGTTTAATTCTTAACTTTAAGAAAATTTGGGGTAATTTTGTTGTCTTTAACAAGAAATGCATGGTCAGCTTCCCTATGGTTGCCTTTTATGCATCTGTGAGGCTAGCACAATTATATACTTGCTGCAAAACCCCATGTTGCTCTTCTGTGTGGGGTTTTATAATGATAGTGTTGTTTCTTAATTGATTTGCATAGCAGGGTCCAATTGCTGTTAGAGGACAATTATTCAGAAATCTGAGAGGATGAGAACATACAGAGCAAATACGTTACCTTCTCTTATTTTAAGAAAAAAAATACAGTAAGAACCTTTTAAAATACTGTGCTATTTTAATGCATAATAAACTGTATGTTTGCCTATATTGTAAGATACTTCATATTTTCAAACCAAACAGATTCAGTGTTGGAATTTCCTTCTCATTTTCTATAAGTTTAAAAGCTACTGAGGTTTTTTTGAGCATTCCTTTTTTGTGTGTTTGGCATTAAAGGTGTTTGTATGTGTATGTCTCCTCTTGTCTTTAAACTCAGAGGATGCACCCTGCTGGTATTTATAGCCTCTTGTTTGAGTGTTTTTCTAGCTGAAGGCTCACTTTATGAAGATGGCACCTTGATTGCATTTTCAACCATATATTTGACATGGATTTAAGGACAGTTATATTTGTATGCAGTCCCAACAACTGTAGTTTAGAAATATAACTATTATGAAAGCTTAAAACTTTCATTACGTTTTGAATTTTTAACTGTTTCTAAGTTTTTAACAAAAAGCTCTTTTCTTTTAGCTTCTAGAGTGACTACATTGATGTTTCTGTCTCTCCTTATTTCAGGAAGGTCAGAAGTGATAATCCCAAATCCTTAGTGGAACCTCTGGGCTCCTCATTGTCTGAGGACTCTTGTTGGGAATAGGTGGCTTCTACAGATTTCTGACCTATCTTCCCATAGTTCAACAGGAGCTCCCAAAGGGACATTTCTAGGCACAGTTCTAATTTGTTCTGATTTTATCTAGACAGCTGTAGTGGACTGCACATAGTTGCCTCAAAGACCAAGTACCTTCCACAAATTTCCAAGGCCAAAGTAGTTTATGCACACACTGCAGAGTTACAGGCATCTTCAGGTATTCAGATGCAAGGCACAGTTTCTTTGGGTGATGAGCAGTAAAAACTGCGGTAAGACAGAGGCCAAGTCTGAGTGGACATATTTTCAGGATAGCCTTCTTCTACTGAGATGGTAAGACACCACTGGAGATGGTCTAGTCCAACCCTCTGCTCAGAGCTGGGTCACCTGGAGCAGCTTGCTCAGGGCCTTGTCAAATTGGGTTTTGAATTTCTCCAAGGATGGAGTCTCCACAAACTCTCTGGGCAACCTATCCATTTTACAATCATCTTTACAGAAAAAAAAAGTTTCTTCTTATATTTAAAATGAATTTCCTGTATTTCAGCTTCTGCCCACTGCCTCTTGTGCTGTTACTTGGCAGCCCTGAGAAGAGCTTTACTCCCTCCCATCTGGTATTTGTACACAGTAATCTTTTCTCCAGGCACTGCAGTCCCAGCTTACTCAACCTCTCCTCAGGTGAGAGTTGCTCTAGTCTTCTCATCATCTTAATGACCATTCAATGGACTTGCTCCAGTATGTCCATCACTTTAGTGCCCCAGGGAGCACAAAACTCGGTGCGACACCCAGGTGTGTCTCACCAATGTTGAGCAGTGTGGAGAGATCACCTCGCTCAACCTGCTGGTGATGCTCTACCTAATGCAGCCTGGGACATAGTTGGCTATATGTGAGCAAGCTGATCTCCTAAGAGCACATTTACTTCCTTTTAATCCTTTTAAATATTTTATTTTGACTTTCTCAAGTAGCTGTATAAGTGGTGGAAAGGGAAAAGAAAATCCTGCAGGGGAAGAGAAAAAAAAAATTCCTTTTTGTGAGATTCCTGCTTGTAGATTTATGGCTGAAGTTTTACTTCCCTTGAACATAAAGTTTTTAACTCTGCTTCAGTCTGGAATTTAGTGGGGTTTTGTTGGTTCACATATTTTTGTGCAAGGGTAGAATTGGAATATAGTAGGTTTGCCATCTACTGCTGATGTTCACACTGCTTCCTAAAATTACTGTTTGACTTATTCACATCATTCGTCCTCAGAAAAGAATTCAATTGTTTCTAAAACTACAGTAGCTGGAATGAAAAGCTTGAAAAATCGTATTGGTCTGGCATGTACCTTTTTATGTGGGGAACATAATTACTTCTGAAAGAAACAGAAACATTAAGGTGGCTCCTGCTACATGAGTATGAAATTATAGAGGTGTTAAATTTATTATCTGTTTTCCTGATTGAAGAAACTTGGTTTTGTACAGAAACTGCACCACTTGAATAAATATTTGTCACACAGGAGAGTTAGTGTGTAGCTAAAAATGGTTTTTGCACTGTGGATTGTACAGATTCCCACTTTTCTTTCCCCTGTATTGCAGACTACTTGTCACATTATACCAGTGGAAGGGTGAAGTTGTGGGCCATTGAGCACTGATTTCTCTCAGTACCACAATTACAGAGACACCTGTGCTAAATAACATTGTGTTGTTCTACTTTGAAAATTACAGGTCTTGGTCCCAATCTAAGACGCACAGATGTACATTGCCTTGCTCTGCAAGCAGCCCTTGTACCTGAGCGCACACACTCACTCACACCTCTTCCATAAGTTAGCTCACCCCCCTTTCTAAGAGGTGCTGCTGACCTCATAGCTCAATAGCTATAAAATCTCCTTGATTAGCATTATATGAATTCCTTCAAATATTTCTGTTCTTCGTGGCAAGTGTATTTTTGTCTGAAAAAAATGACAAAAAAATTGTACCTCCTCTTTTGTGCTCAGGTCTCAGGGTTTGACCACTTTACTTTGCAATTCATCTGGTTTTCTACTGCTCGACTCTCTGCTTTCTGTTTCAGGCTGCTACTCAAATTACACATATTCTAGTTATTATTTCCATCATTTAGTATGAATTTTACAGTGATGTTGTTTTTATGCTTCCTTACTCTGCTACATGTGTTAACTATATAGAAACTGTTCTTCTTGTGGAAGAAATTATATACCAAAACTATCCAGTAAAAAGCTTGTTTTATGACACTTATAAAATTAATGCCAAAAATGTATGGCAAAGCTTGATTTTTTGACATTAATGGCTGGTTATTTAACGTGTTATGCTCTTGTTGTTTCTGGAAAATGGCACTTAGATGTTCAGGTCTGATCTTGAATTCCCACCCAAGGATTCGAAAGTGTAAGGGCTTGTTAAGAGTAGAGGGACAGAACACATGGGTTAATAACACATGAAGAGAATGGGAAGTGGAATGAATACCTGGATTTTTTATTTTTTTATTTTTATTTTTTGTTAATGAGCCAAATCCATTATAAAGTGTACGTGTACTGTTCAGATGATCCTTGTGTATAGCTGGGATATGGCAGCAAGTAGATTCATTAAACACTATCCACCTGGCTGTAGAACCTGTTCTTCAGGAGAAAGCAGCTCCACAGAGTTATTGCAGAAATTCTCTCTTTCTCTCAATCTCTCTCAGTCTGAGATGTAGACATGGGATGAACTGATGCTCAGGCTTTATTGCTTTTGGTTATATGAATGAACATTTTCTTTGCACTTTCCTCTCTCACTGTGGCAGTGGAACAAGACAGAACTCACATGCTGATAATCTTGATCCATACTAGCAACTGAAATGCTGTTTGGTAGAAAGGATAGTCTTATGGAAATCAAGAAGAATCCCAGAGGCTTTATAGACATTAACAGGAAACATGAAAACAAAAAATTTTTAGTAAATGTGTTAAGAAATAAGTGTTTAAGGAGCCTCTAAGAAAATGCGACAAGTCAAAGAGGTATAACTTACCACTTTATGAATTAGTAGATTCCAAGAACATATCATCAGCTTGTGCAGTTTGTGATATGATATTTAGCATACATTCTGATTATGAAAGTTTTAGTCCACTGTAGCTGTGGATATTATTGTCCCTCAGCTGAGGTGCAGGGCTCTGGTGTGCTGTAAGAGGCTTATTACTGCAAAGTTTAGAAAATTGCAGCCTGTAGAAGAAATGCAATGATTTGTTACATTTATTATACATAGGTAGTTAACATTTTAGGGAGACTATTTCAGATAGAAAAATTAATTTTAAAAGTGTTATTAATTCTGTTTACCTTATTCCCGAACCTTTAACTCCTCAGTCCAAAGGAATTGACTTAGTTTCAGAGAGAGAGGGAGATAGAGAACTTATAATGAATGTATTAGAAAAATTTCTAAGAGTCCTTGACATAGCGTGCAGAGATATATGTGAGAGTGTCTCAGTGGAAATAGAAGGAAAGGGGTTTTATGGAGGTCAGAAACCCTATGTCTGGCTTTGCTGGGTGATACAGTATTCATTTTTACTTCTGTCGTCGTTCCAGGACTAAATATTTCTTGTCTTATACCTCAGACCAGCTAATTATGGAATAAAAGAAGCAAAAAACCATTTGAAGCAGTTCATTTTTGTGAAGCTGGAACAACAGCTAGCTGAACTAGATTATAGGACAGGTACACTCATCAAAGTAGCTTCATAAATGCAATTTAATATAGGAAACTCATCTCTACGTAGTACATCTGCATTATCTGTCCATGTGTATACAAGCAGAGGTTTTGTTCTATAGATACAACATATCAATCGTTCCAGTTCACTTAGGATCAAGGACTGTTCCCCAGTTCCCAGACTGAATGGTGCAAAGTGACTTATGTCTCCACTGATTGTGTTTTTTTCCCTGAAGACCGTTCATGGCCACATGACACAACATCTGACCCTCTGTGGCTCTGTGGCATGGCTATAGCCAGTGTTCTCTGTTAAAACAGTATGAAATAATGTGTTTCAACCCACTAAAGCAGCATTTTTATAGCTTGACCCTGAGGATGGCTGTTACATGTTTGGGGGCATAAAACGAGGCCATGGGAGTTGATGCTATTGAGATAGCTTTGAAAACTGCAATGGCTTAAAAAGGCCAGGCAAGTCTTGGTTCACCTTAACTGCCTAATGGTAATGGTCCTAAGCTGAACGTGGAAGTTCCTGAGCACTCAACTGAACTGGCATATGTGCAGTCTGGGAGTGGGTATGAGTCAGAGAGTTAAGCTATTTAGCACTTTAAAAGGCTTTTCAGGAAAAGAAATGATGTTAAATCTCTTCTTTGCTGTGGGTGGCCCTTTCCATGCAGAAAATACTTTAACCCTTCTATTTTAGGTGATTTTTTTGGTACTCACAGAGACTTGTTCTCATTCACAGAGAATCAATGGGTCTTTTTCTTTTCTCTGTTATGCGGTATTTTTCTGAGTTACATGCATTTTAAACAAAAGAAAACATAAATACAGGCGAGACTGTCATCAGTTTAAAGTATTGCATAAGTGGTTAAATTTAATCACAAAGAGACAACCAGCTAATGGTTTTAGTGGAATTCATAAAATCCCATAAAATATAAAATCTAAGTTTTGTCATATAATGTGAATCAGTTATAGGAACCAGCACAGCTTCCTTTTCCCCCTGAATAAATTCTAAACAGTCCTTAGAAAATGAATTACCAGTCTGCAAATCAGGGTGACATATTTTTCAGCTATAAAACTAAAACTACTTTCAGACTGCTTAGCTGGAAAAAAAAAAAAGAAAAAGAGAAAGAGGAAAAAAAAGACAGCAACTTTGTTGTTACTGTGCTACTGTCAATAGTATGGATGCTTGGTTGTGGCTCCAGTTTAGCAGTTTGACCTTGTTTAGATCAACCTGAATCAAATCGACAGACCTCCTTTACAATTTCCCCACCCCATCATAGAAAGCGCATACCCTGCATGAGTGTATCCAGCTGGAGATGTGCCAATAGAAGTAATTACATGATGAAACTATTTAACTTTGACTAAAATACTCTCACCGGGTTCTTTCAAACCGTGTGTCTTATATCTTGTTGAAGCAATTTTATATCATGCCTTTAAAGTACAGTAATGGCCACTTGCATTGACAGAATCCTCGTAAAAGAAGAAGACCGAGACCTTGCTCATGAAGTGCTATTGATTTTCTGAGTTCCTGCTAGAGTTGCCAAAGATACAACACTGTTGTTAGGGAGAGAAGATACTTTGGCCTTCAATATCACAGGAGGGTTCCTGTGTAAGCACAGGCGTCAATGGGTTTCAGTGATAAATAATGCATTTTGGTGATAACTGCCCATATTATTTTGTCAGTTTTATATGACTCAGCATTTGCTCTTGCCAAGCGTTTCCTTAATGTCACCACTGGCTGCTGAAGTTTGAGGTAATTGTGAGTACTATCTATATTTTAAAAGTCCATTTGCATTATGGCAAAAAGCTAAAGTTTCAGTTTATCTTAGGCTTTGATTGGTGGTAAAACTAAATACACCCTCAACTTTACTCACTGCAGTGTTTCCAAAGGTAAGTCATTGTGGTATCCTTATGAAAAGAGTCTGATGGGTGGCTTCAGCATTTAATGAGCACCCCAAGCACTGAGGAACTCATGGAGTTGGGAAGCCTTAGCATGGGTCCTCAAGGTTATGAAAGTTTATAACGACTCTGTTGTGTTATGTGAATGAAGAAGCTGGCTGTTGGGCTGTGACCAATGAATGCTTGTTACTAGGACAGAATCATTCAATCAATGTTTGGCACAAGAGTTAGCTCAATGTATAAAAGCAGAAAATGAACCCTGAATAAATGGCTTCACTTGGATCATATTGATCCTTGTGTGTTGTCCCATTTCTTCTGTCGTCACAAGAGTCTAGGTTTTATCAACTGTACTCAGACAACAGTTCTGGGAGCTGCCTTATGCCAGTGCATGACGCATTTACACAAGTCTGTGTTACAGGGGAAAGTGGAGCACAGAAAGCATCATCCCAAGGTACACTGCTGCTTCTTCCCAATGCAGCCAGCCAGCTAATGGGAAGAGTTGGCACTTTGCTCTGCACAACTGAGCTGGCTGATCTGAGCTGATCTCTGCTTGTTCAGGGCACTTGGGTAGGTTTGTTTTCCCAGAGAAGGTATGTACCTCTTTATATTTCTGGGTCTGAGTCCTTTTCTGATCCTTGGACAGCTGTGTTACTGCCTGATACTTGGGACAAATTGCACAGGAAAAGTCTTGGACACCCTTGGCTTGTGTGCCTGGAAGGTTTTTTGTATTGCCAACTGTCCTTGGTGGTGGAATCTGTGCCCATACACCTTGTCTCAATTGTGTCCTTATGCAATTACAGCAATGTGTCAGAACCACCAACAGTAAAATCTCGCCAACTGATGAGCTGTCTCACTCCAAACATTTGAGGAAGCGTTTACAGACTTTGGTCCTAATGCTGCAAGACTTAGTGGTATCCTCTAAAAGCATAAACTTTTACTTGTAGACATGACAGTAAAATCTTAATAGATTGTGCTTTTGTGACTATAACGTTATTGTAGCCAATAGATAATTATTATTTATCAGTAGTGGGAAAAAAAGGGCTGGCTAGGAGAATTATATGATAGTTAGCTTTTGATGACATTAGCCAATTAATATAATTCTATATTTTCAATTTTGAGATTTATGCAAGGTTGCCTTTATTTGAATGCTTGAGTCTGTTTTGTCCTTCTGAAAGGGTTGATATTGCATGCCCTGGAGGATGCCATCATCACCAGGCAACAGGGGTGACAATGCTGAAAAGAAATTGCACAACATAATTTTCCTCCACCTTCCCCAAATGTGTCCTTGTTCCAAATTACATGAATCAACTTTAAGCCCTATTGGCCCCCTTCATTTCCACCCTGAGGAGCCTAAGGGTGAGGGGAAAAAAAAACAATGAAAACCCTGAGAAGGGATTATGCTGGAAGAAATATTACTCACCTGTGTCCTTGGCTACAAAGAAGTCTCTCCATAGTAGTTTGAATACAGTAGAACTTGGACAGCAGGGAAGTAGAAGAGCTAATTTCTTCTCTTCCCATCTCATCTCTAGGTCTGCAGTACTGTGGTGGAATCTGGAACATTTGGCTTAACCAGGGAAGGCAGGCAGGCAAAGTAGACTATATAAAACTGCATTCTTTGGGTTCAGTAGTTTTCTTCCAGATCTGAATACAAGAGTTTTCTTACCTGACCTAAGACCACTTTGAAGTGTAAAAGTATTTATAGGAACAGATTTACTTGGAATCTGTCTACCTCAGTGTCCTTTTTCCATGTCACCAGTAGCACGTGTCTAGGGAGAGAAGGTAGTGTAAGGCAAGTTTATCATGGACCTTCTCCAAGATAACCTCCCAGCTTCCAGAAACCTGCTTTAAGTATCTGCAGTAGTGAGGTTGGTTCTGTCTGAGAAGAGTCAACTTGGTGTCTCTGTTACTTGGTAGCCATGGATATGTTTTTCTTCCATTTATTTATTTAGCTGCTTTTTAAACCAGTAATATCTTAGCATTCATAAAGTTCTGCAGTGAGAAGTTCTGCAACTTATTTACATACCGCATGAACCATCTCCTTTTTGAAATTTTTTGGGGGGATCAAACAGCTGCAAATTTCATTTAGTGCCTCCTGTGTCCTTTTTAAAGAGGAAGCAAGCAGCTACTTACTTTGTGCTTTGATCCTGCCTCCATGCCACTCACAGTTTTACAAACCTCCACTACATCCCACCTCAATCAGCCTATTATCAGGCTCAAGGGCCACAACTGAGGAAACAGGTTAGGGAAACACCTGTAACATTGGATGCACCATTACACATATCTCCATGTTCATGCAGACTGAGTTTCCTCCACTTTTGCTTTATGCCTATGGCTACTTTACAACAGGCAGGCCAGTGCAAAGCCAGAAAGAAATTACACAGCACACTTAGAAGTTGCCTTTGTTATTGATTGGTTTTGTTTTTTTCTTTTCTATTTTAAGGCAGAGAAGGGATTGTCTCCTTATAAATGAGAAGAATCCAGACAAAAGTAGTAGCTAGTTATGCAGTGTTTTTTATTTCCTTTGAGGCTTAATATAAAAAGGATAATATTGGAAAATCAGTATGAATTAGTTTACAAAAGAATTTCTGAAATATCTCAAAAGACCTTTGTCATCATTTAACTAACTAGAACATAATTTCCTCCAGTCTTAGACCAATAGTATGCTTTTCTGCAACAGGTCTTATTTTCTTCACTGAGAAGACACATTCTGTTAAGAAGTTAACAATAATAAGGTAGTGGTAGTAGATTACACATAACAGAGTGATGGTAAGGAAAATTAGATTTGTCTTGTTAATTGTGATTTTAATGTTGCTTTCACTTGTCTCAGAAGACTTCTTGTTCCCTCTTATTCTCCATGTTTAAACAGCATAAAGCAGAAATGATCTTTATTGGCACATATATTTTCCATTTGCCAACTGTCTTTGAAAATGTACCCCATAAGCAAAACTATAAACTGATACACTTTTGACAGAAAAGAATATTTTGGCCCATTTTGTTGCCTGCAGAATGCCTGGAAAGTTTTAAATTAATGGCAACAAAAGTAAGAGAAAAGGAAATTGGAGATCCATTTATTCCCTTAGAAAGAGACCTATTTCCCCTGACCTTTCTATATTTTCTATCTGCTTTGGCTGAGAAAACATTTAAAAATATTTATAAGCACCAAGTATTTCCCTATTCTTCTACTTTTAAATCACTAGGAGTGTATAAACTGTGGGATAGGGCAAAGGGGTGGAGATGACCTTTTAAAAGAAATCTTTTGTTCTATGTAAATCACTTTGGACAACAGAAAAGCAAAAGTCTGAGTATATATTTTTTGAAATTACAAAGTGCAGTGACACAATGAAAGGATAAATCCTACTCTGTTCACAGCTGGGAGAACTGTTCTTTCTGAGATATGCATCCAGCTGAGTGCCCACAGAGTGCAGATGTGTCATCTTGTTTGAGAGAGAAAAGGGTGTTCTGACCATGGTATTTTAATACACTGGAATCACTTTTTTTTTTAATGCTGTTTGATACAATGATTCTGTGCATTTTTTTCTTTATTGCTGAAGATTTTTGACTGAATGCCTACTGCACCACTTAGCGCGCTAATGCCAACTGTTAGTGAAATGACTGGGAGTCTTGCATAAAATCCTACATGGCAGACCTAATTTCTGTGTAGAAAGCTTTCTAGACATGCTGTTGCAGCCCTTTTCCAAACATTTCTCTTCACAGTTCAGCATATGCTAAAATTTTGAATTTCAGTAATTAAACTTCCCATACAATCATGGGTCATATTATGCTATATTATCCTTTTAACTTTACTGTAATTGATTTGTGTCAACTTTAACTATACTCACTAGGAAGTCAATAAATAAAGATCAATATTTTTTTTCTCCTGGTTCTTTATTAGAAAGAATAGATTGGTTAAATAACACAAGTAATACTGATGACACGGCTTTCCTCAACATTTTTTACTCCAATAAATGAAATATTTTTCAAAATAATATTAGAACAACCATGCTTGTGTTTTCATGTAATCTGCTGTTTCTCTGTAGTTGACAAACCCACAAAACCTAAAGAAATACACAACACAAATGTTCTCCCTGCATAAAACTTACCACTTATTTGGGCTGAAGACCTATTCCTAGCAACATGAATCTCTAGTACAATGTCAGTTTCTTTGCTTATTTCACATATAGGTTATCTATTGGTCTCATTGAATGGATAATGGGGATGTACCACAATAAAAAGGCATGAGGCATGCTTCTACTTCACACTGGTATAGTGCCACCTTGAGTACTATGTGCAGGTTTGGGCTTCACAGTGTATAAAGGATGTGAAACTACTGGAGAGTGTCCAGAGGAGGGCCATGAAGTTGGTGAAGGGGTTAGAGGACAAGCTGTATGAGGCTAATGGAATTAACTGTATGGCTAATCACAGAATCACACAGAATCACAGAATAACCAGGTTGGAAGAGACCCACCGGATCATGGTTTCTTCAACCTGGAGAGGAGGAGACTGAAGGGAGTCCTCATTGCGGTCTACAGCCTCCTCACAAGGGGAGGAGGAGGAGCCGGTGCTGATCTCTTCTCTCTGGTGACCAATGATAGGACACAAGGGAATGGCAGGAAGATGTGCCTGGGGAGGTTTAGGTTGTATATTAGCAAAAGGTTCTTCACCTTGAGGATGGTGGAGCACTGGGACAGGCTCCTTAGGGAAGTAGTCACAGAACCAAGCCTAACAAAATTGCAGAAGCATTTGGACATCACCCTCAGATACATGATGTGAATTCTGGGGTTTGTCCTTTGCAGGGACAGGAGTTTGGAGTGATGATCCCTTCCAACTCAGGATGTTCTATGATTCTATGCTTCCGAACTCCTGAGCATTGCCTGAAGTCTGGATTTAGAGCTGAAAATTGCAGCAAATTCCTTTCTTTGAAAGAGAGAAAAATGACTATCGACTGACCACCTGTCAAATGACAGTATTGTTTTTGTTTGTTTGTCATCTGCATGCTGTTTTTCTAGTGACTGTAAAAATGTGTGATAGTTGTCGGGTTCTGTCTCAACCATGTTCCTACTTAGCAGACTTGCATTATAAGGGCTTCTGCAGTGGAAAGAAATATACAAGAAATAATTGTAAGTAAAATCTGGGGCCATATGGACTTGCCAGAAGTTGAGTATGCTGGGGACAATTTAGAAAGCCAGCCCTTGTTCTGTAGATGGGTCTCATTGCTGGTACTGTACTAACACACAGCTGTTGAGCTCACCTTGACAGCAGTGTAAGATCTCTGTATCTAAGCAGAAAAGCTCAGATCCATCATGCAGTTCTGAGAGTAAAATTTGATCCCCACAGTGCATGTATAGTAAAATACTGATGCAAAATTCACTAGGAAGTAGGTCGAAGTGTCAGACCAGTTATTATCAGTAACCTGTTTCTCATAAAAACATACTGAAGAAAAAAAGTCTTGTTCCTAAGATTTATAGCAACTTGACTCCCTATGACAGGTGATTGAAAGCTTCCCTGCCATGCATATTACACTTTGGGTGGTGACCCCTCAGTATATATCTCCATTTAAGTCCTTCAGTACTGTGCTGAATGGAAGCAGAGTGGCCAGATGCTGTAAGCTTCTTTTTTAATGAAAATCTTTCATCCGGACATTTAGCACAAAGTGCATTCATAAGATTACTTGAGTGCCCTGTCCTTGAAAATGAATCCAAGCATTGAAAAGGATCAAAAATCAAGTCTCTGCTAAGAAAAGCTAGTACATTCACAAGCCACAGTATTATGTGTCCTGAGCCAAGGCGGTCGATCTCTTTGCCACATTGCATTCATTCAGAATTCTAATATCTGACATATAAACTAAGCAGCTTTCTGAAATAGCTTGTATCTATTTGCCAATGGGTTTATGATCCATGTTTATATATGTTATAAATCCTTTTGAGGAATTATATAGAAGCACCTTGCTTTGATTTTCTAAGCTGTTACCTTGTTTTTGCTGTTACTTTGCTATTTCATGTGTCCAGAATGCTACCGGACTACACACATTTCCCTGGTGTAGTTTCTATTTAGCCACATCAGATATGTATGCTATTAAATACCAAGGTTTGAACTAAGTTAGTGGGCTTTGCAGAATACCTGTCTTAATGGTAGGGTTACAGTTTATGTGTCGGTTGTCTCACTTTGAGAGAAGGGTCCAGTCTTTGAAGATTTTTGTTTGGGGCACACATAACAGCCTTTCTGATCATAATTGCTGCCACTGAGGCCCTGCTGTCAACACTGAGTAGCTCTGGTCCATGGAGGCAGATTTGGCGGATCACTCTTCTCGCATCTCTGCACTGCTCACTCTGGCTCCCAGGCTGCTGCATCTGTATTTCCTCTTCACATGTCATCCATCACTCGGGTCCCAGTACACCTCCTTCATGGTTTCTGGTGCAAAGGTAAACCCATCTTAAATTAGGTCTGTGATTTTCTTCTGCTCCCTTATTGTGCATAATCTTTTCCTTTTTATTTTTTTTTTTCCTCCCACTTGAAGCCTCCTAGGAGGCTTCTCCTGGGCATACTGCATCTAAAAATCTTGATTCTGTACAAACTGAACCACTGGACTTAATGTTGGCACAACGGAGACTCTCAATCTGAGCGTATCACGGTTTGAAAAAATGCTCTCCTGTGTCCGCGTAGTAGGCAGGGATCCCTCTCCTAGCATCTGCCATCTCAGCCTTAGTTGCTGGCAGAGTTTGTTCAAAACTTTGTAGACTCATGTTTAATCTGTACAGTTTGTAAAAACTTTCTGAGGTTTATTAAAAAAACTCTGAATTAATTCTGTCTTTGTCTGCTCAGCCTATGAGGCTAGGGCATACCTGAACTGAGCAAATTAAGTAAATTCTTAATCGAGGCATAAAAATGCAAGTCTTGAATCTTAGAGCAACAAAATTACTGCTTTTAAAACCTTAATCTATTTTACTTCTATTATTGAAGCAAAACTGTAAAGACACAATATAGATTAATTCTATGATTTTATAGCCACAATTTTATTATAAGTTTTTATATTTTATTAGATAAGGAAGTTATTTAAATTCTGTGGGCCTCATTTTGTAGCCTTCATTCAGGTAGTTCCCCTTTTGACAGTCTCTGCTGTTGGGTAAAAACCACAGAATTAATCTTTTTAGCTTTTGTTGAGACAAATATACTTTCCTCATTTTTACTTCTAGTCCAATGTATTTTAAAAGAAAAAGTTGAGCCAAGCAGCCACATGATTTGGAAATGAGGATTACAACAATGTTTTGGGTAATATATTTTACTAATTTCAATTTGGACAGTCTTCGCAGTTGGGAAGATTTGAAAGTGGAATAGTTCTGGTTAATTCTTTAGACTACAATATATAAATTTTATCCTGTTTTCAATGTATGAGGTTCTTTAATTCCTGTTGTTCTTTGGTCTAATTGTAGCCAATAAGCTGGTCATCAGTTCCACTTCATTACTTAGCTAGTTGAATCATGAGATACTTCGGAGCCACACATGTCCTGCTTGGTAGTTTATGATCAGTTATTTTATTTTTTAAATACTTTTTACTTGATGCTTGGAAAAGCAAAAAAAATAATTCCATGATTCATAAGGGGGACAAATTTCTTTTTTTAACCTATGTAAATGGATAAAATCCGGTAATGCATTTTTAAAGATATTTCTAGTGTGAGGAGATGACGAATAAAAGGATATGGAGGAGGACAAAATCTGCTGTAAGAGGTGAGCAGTTAATTGCTGAAGTGCTTTTGTTAATGTACGCAGTATATTTCATGTGTTCTTTATCACTTAGCATTATTAGTAATGAATATAGCTTTGGGCAAGCATATGTCCCTTTTTATGCCAGGCTGCAATCATTATTCTACAAACTTCATTCTATTAAACATCTTTCCACTCTGTTTTTGTTTTTTTTTCTTTTTCACCGTCCTGGAAGTGGGTGCATTGTGCTTTATTAGGCTACAGAAGGTAGGGACACCCATACTGGCTTAGCCTGAAGGTTGGTTACACTGGTAGTCTGCCTCTGGCTGATGCAGGTGTTTACTTACAAGTAAAAAGAAACAGAATGTGAACAGTGCGATCTGTCCCAGGTATTTCCTGCCGTTTCTAGTGATCAGTGTTAAAAATTTCCTGACATGAAGTTTGTAGATTTGTCTAATTGCTCTCTCAGCTCATTTAAACTTCTGGCCTCATCTGCATCTCATGAAGAGGAGTTCTGTGGGCCGATCATACATGTGGGAAACCATGCCCACCTGTATTCATTTTCTCTCCTGCCTGGTTAATTCCATGTGCACCTCTTTGTTCTCTTCTGAGGAAGAATAGTGAGCCTGATTATTCTTGACATCCTCCTTTTATCTATTCTGTTTCTTTTATATTATCCTGATGTGGGATGACTGTACCCTGCAGTTAATGGTCAAAATGTGGGTGCACAGTGGGTTTATATAGTGTCGTGATAATGTTTTCAGTTTCATTCTATGATGGACATTGGACGTTGAGTTTTCCACAGACTTTGCAACACCGTAGTTTTTCCCTGATAGGTATTAACTTGTACTTACCAGCATTTTCATTGGTTCTTTGGCTGTTTGCCAGTTGGGACTGTGAGATCAAATGGAAAATAGACATGTGAAGGGGTTCAACTTCAGTGTCGTATTAAAATATTTTTAGTATTCCTTATAATGCAAACTCCTTCCCACCATTTTTTGTCATATTCTTTGTCCTGGCACAAACCAACACCACCAGTGATGGAATCAATGAATTACTAAAATATAGGATCTTTTGAGTTTATTTTCTCCTAGACTGTCTTCACATTCCCTTTATTAATCTGACGGTGCCCATTCATTACCCAGGGACTCACGAGTCCATTTCAGAGTTCCTAATGTGAACTCTTTATTTCATTTTCTTAGGAGGTTATACTTCTAAGAAAATTGAAATGCACATTCAAACATATTAAATACATTTTGAAATGAGTCAAGTTTTATTTGTTTCTGTTTTCCCCTTTTGAAATAGAAGGTTGATGCTGTTAGTCATGGTTTCAGACAGAGGCTTTGGTTAAAATCCTGATTTCTTATCCTCAAAAAAGACTAGTTTTTCTATTTATGGATTTGCTTATTTATTTATTTATTGTTGTTTGGAACCTATAATTTATTTTCATGATCCATCACAAAGGTGAGAAGTGTGAGTTTTAAAAAACTACAGGCATTACTACATATAGCAAAACTTACCAATTTTAATTTTCTTATCATTTAAAGAACTAGTTTAATTATAATATGTTGCCTAACAGCATGGTTGTCTTGAAGTCTCCCAAACACTTTTTATTTAATGTATTTTTATTGTCTTCATTGCTGTAAAGGTACAGGACTCTTCAGTGCTTTGTAATGTCCCTTTATAACAATGGAAACCATGTCTCATTCTCCTGTTATCATGGTTATCATGGTTTTTGTTATAGACTGGCAAGTGAAGGGCTCTCTTTGTATCCTTTTTGCTCCAAGTTCCAGCTATTTTCATCTTAAGATTATTTAATGTTTGTCTTTTTATTTTCTATTTTAAAAATTAGAAAGGGTTCTTTTCAAAGCAAGAGAGAATTACTGGATTTATATTTTTCCCAGAGTCAATGAAAAGTTTCCCCTAAGAAAAAATGAATTGTCCAGGGGAAAAGAATCTTGCTAGACATAATTCTGCACCACTACTTCTCTACCAGGTATGCTATATTAAACTGCACGTTGAATGCTTTTTCTACTAATTTCTGTTATTTTTCATCCTATAGAGAGATTTGTATCTCACAACATTCACCCAGAGTTTATAAGAATGCTGAGTTGTCATGCAGGAGTTTTACCTCACACAAGGGAGATATTAGTTGATAACATCTACCTTGTTCGGATTTATTGCTTTAGCATATTTCATGCTAAAAATATTTTTTTACCATCTGCTAAGATTAGCACTCTAGTGGTAATAAATTTACTTACCCTGTTACTGTGGTGTAGTTTGGAACCATCTTACACTTTATTCGGCCTAATTGAAAATAGGATAAGATAAATTATGCACTTTGAATTTCTCTCTCAGATGTACCATTGTTCATTACTTCAGGAAGGGATGAGCACATCTGATTGTAATTTCAATTGTTAAGTAAAACAAAAGTTTCCATGGTGAAAATATGGTACCAACAGCTGTAATTGTCTAAGGATTACTTGTGAAAATCTCAATATTGTTTTAGTAATAAATGCAGAATTGTTTTTCATTTACACACTTTGTTTATCCTCAAATGCTAATGGAAAAGTGGTGAAGTCAAAAAATATGCTCAGAAATTCAAGTACTACATGGAATACAGTATCTGAGCTTAAAATGTCTACATTTGAGGAAATATTTGCATAGTAAAACAAGGAATTTTTCAATAGTCATTACTATTGCAAGAAATCAACAACACAACTTTTTGTGCCACTAATTTATATTTTTTTGATTGGATTAGACAGTGTTTATGATAGTACATTTTAGGCTTGCTTCTAGACTCTCACAGGATATACACAGTACTGATGTCTCTGACATTTGCCTTGCAAATTCTTCAGACAATAGCATCTTTGTAAAAGAGTGTCCGACCCCCCTTAATATTCTATATTAAAAACTTAAATAGTAAAGTACTAAAGAAAACTACACGAGTTAAAAGGTGCTGGCTACCTGATACCAGGCAAATGGAATGGGAAGGAACAAGAAGAGGTATAAACCATTTGATCTGCCTGGTATTTCTGCCAATGTACTTTGTGGTCTAAATTTCACTTCCGTAACTTTATAAATATTTCTGGTTTGTGTTGTATGGAGAGACTGTGATACTTCCTTTATGGCAAATGAAAATATAGTCTGTAAATTGTATTCTTTGCTTCAGAGTTTGCCATGAGCTTAAGATAAACAAGTGTATCAATGAATAAAATGTTTCCAATAGAAGATACTGACTATGCAATGAAAATAAGTGAGAACAGGAGGGAAATTATGTGATGCTAGGTCCAGGTCTTTTTTTTTTAGATACAAGAGTGATTTTTGTGTTCATAATGTCTGGTTTTAACATTATGGCAGCATAAGAGCATATCCTGTTTCATTCATTCATGAAGTTAATTCCATTGACTTGTTTCTAAAATAAGGTCAGTAAGTCTCAGTCTGCAAGTAATCCAGAAATCTGGCTTTTTCTTTCAAACTATTAGAATATATTCACGGTTATGCAGAAGTGGAAGTAGCTAAAGGATATCCTTGTTTGGAACATGGGTCCTTGCAAAGCCTTCTCTAGCCTTTGAGTAAAGTTATAACTAGCCTTTAAGAAACAAGTAGCTCTGTAGTATTTTCATCTCTTATTTCATAATAAATTCTTTGGCTGATGGCCAAGTCCTGATTGTGCTTACCCTTACTCAGGGAAATCTCCCTTTGGCTTCAGTTGGCATTTAGACCAAGATGAGACCGCTCATCTGCAGCATCTCAGCCTTGGCTGGTATTTTCACAGCTGAGTTTTAAACCCCTGAAAACAGAGGTTTGTAATGGAAGTGCTGACACAACCTTAACGAGAGTATTGTGAATGGCTGTTCTCTAATGCTGTACATTGCCACTGTTATGTGTTGCTGTTATCCATTTCTGGTGTCTTTCAGAAATTGGTATTGTATCTAAAACAATTGCTGTTATTAACAGGTTAAGCTGCTGGGATGTTAAAATAAAGGCTGCCCAGCTTTAGTGCATTTTGTTGTAATCATCTCCCAGATGCCTTGTTGGAAATCAATTCAAGTTCAAAACTGGCTAGAATTGGGAGGTCAAGGCTTGTGCAGACTAAATATTTTATCTTCTGCTCATGTCTGGAGCTTTTAAAGATGTGTATTGGGGGCTCTTTTCTCATATCCCATCTGGACAAAGATGATTGGCTTTGCCATTTTGCCCAGGTTAGGACATGGTTAAAATCAATTATAATCAATTATTAAGAGTCTTCTGTAGCTGCAAAGCTTAAAAGAGGATTTTAAAAGTTGCTCAGTTCTGAAGCAGGAATATCTTAGTTGCTAGTGTAGATGCCATTATTCTGGGATGTCAGATGTAAATCTTATCTGCACCAGTAATAAATACAAAGAATTCCTCTGTTGTCTTCTTGTCCTGTGCATTTTGGAACAAACAGGAATACCTAAAAAAAGATGCTAGAGATGAAGGGAGGACAGTTGCATTGTGCTAAAAAATCTAGTTGTCATAGCTAAACAAGAGGGAGCTATTTATTATTTGGTGAAGCTAGGGGTTTTTTTACCCAGAAATGTATTCAGCTTACTCCAGTCTTCAGAACCCAAATGCTAATTTTCTAATATGTTTGGAGGACTCCATATTTTTATTTTATAATACAATAGTATTTCTGTATTGTAATTCACTCTGTTTGTCTGATGTGCTTGAATATACAAGACTGTTGTCTCTCCCTGGAAATGAATCAGTCATTTTGTTTAAAATAACTTTTGATGTTAGGTACCATTTTTTCCCGTACAAATCACATTCAGCATTATTCTCCCAGCTTTTGAGTGAATGAGTGAACATCTACCTAAACATTCTAAATCTAAACAATCTAAACATTTGAGTTTTTTTGAACATAAACTTTATACTTCCAATTTACATTAACATGTAAGAAAACTTAAGAATTAAGAATTGTATCCTGAATTTTGAACGAAGACTGAGCCCCTTGTAAAGTCAAGGACAGAGGAAGGATGCTCTGCTCCAAGTAAGACCTGCACACAGAAAACATGAGTCTACCTGTTTAATTCTTCTTTAATTAAGTCTTCTTAAGAAAACTGTCAGAGTGATGCTAATCAGCTCAGTAGCCTATTTTTAATATTGGGTTAATTTTTCTCCCTTTTGTTTTAGGAAGCATGCAACTGTGCTTATCATAGAATGTAACATAAGGTAATGTAATATATAAGGAAGCATGATACTCAGTTAATTTGATGTGGGAGCCATCCAGTTATGTGTGTTATGCGTGACTGAATTTAACCTTGCTTGTCATGTCCAAGTCCATGGAGAAAGTGGACATCAGATCTCAGTTTGGATATTGGAAGATTTGACTGGAATTTGTAAGACAGACTGGGATCTTCAAAACATCAATCTTTAAAACTTTTTGAGTTTCAAACATTTTTTTCCATTACTTTGCTTTTCCTTGGCATCTGCATTTCATACTCAGAGACAAGTGATGTAGGTAGACTTGTTGAAAAACTTCAACAAAGGATGTTCCTGCATAGCTTATGTCATGAGGTCTCAGGAGGGCTTGAGTTCTTACAGAATTTCCAGATTGCTGCCAGAAGCAAAGCTGACCTGATTTTCCTCTCTGTGTGTTTTGAAAAATGTCATATATTTCACTTGTCATTGGTGCATGTGTTCCTGAATCTGGAATATTTTAAGAGGAATCAGAATCTGGCATACAGATAGCTTCAATGATGAAACTGGATTAGCCACTTGTTGATATATAATATGATAGTTCAGATTTTGAAAATGTTTTTGAGATTCTTAGGATGGGAAAAATACCAAATATCTGTAGGATTGTAAAAATACTCAGACATTCAAGAATAAATATTTTTCATGAACGTTGGAATTGAGAAATCTTTCCTTAAAATAGTTGGTTTTATGGTGGTACTGTAGTTGCCCTAATTTTCCCAAAGATTTTGTAGTGCACAAGAGATTTGAAAAACATGTGTAGGGACATTGTCCTGAAAACAAATCTTTAATGAAAACCAAGAAAACCAGAATAAATTAGCATTTATCTTCTTCTTTGTATTGAATCTCCACATGAAATCACTGAGTATTTCACAAGTTTTAAAGAAAAGTTAACTTTTCTGTGTTTATGATATTCAGAATATCTTGTCACCCACTTCCAAGCATTTATGTTTGTTATCAAAAAAATGCTAGCTATTTTTTGAAGTATCATAAAATATAATTTGAATATTTCTGTGCACAATTATAGGCAGAAAATTAATGTGTTAAAGTATAACTGGATGATGTTACTATCCATTAAGAGAGTAATACTGGACAAGCCCAATAACTCTATACTTCTTCTCATTTTCTCTGCAAAAATTCTCTTCTGAATCCAAGGGTAGAGTTAAAATATCACTTCTGCAGCTGATATGGGAAGAAGCTTCATTTTGACGTGGGAAGGCTAAGTAAAGGCTAGTTTGTAGTCCTGCTAAAGATGTGTAATGCAATGTAAAGGTGCAAAAGGCTAAGTGGAAAGGGTAAGGGAAACCTTTTCTTTCCAACATGCTCTCTTTGTCCCCTTCAAAGTAGCTGAAGGATTGATTATATATCCTGTCTCATGAAGAAGACATTGCCACTGAGTGATGGGAGATGATTGTTCAGTTCAGAAATGTATTCATACTGAAAAGACTTGCATCATGGGCCTTTGCTCCAAACACTGTGCTCCTTGCAATTCCATAAATGATACAAAAAGCATGTTAATAAAGCCTTCGGGAACAACAGAGATACTGAACTTTTCATTCTCTTGGGGCAGCCCATATTTATGGTTTGTAATGGGTACATGAAAGTCTTGGAATTCAAGGTTTTTCTTTATACATTTAAATTATGATTTAGAAGACTGGAAAAAGCAGTAAAATAGGAGTTTACCTACTAATGATATTTGCAAAAGCCGGTTATTAATAGCTTATAAAGTGAATCAGGCTCCTTTTTTATCCCAGTAATTTATTTCATGTACAAGATGATATCCCATCTCAATTTCATTTTCATTTGATAAAACAAGTATAAAATATAATTTGCAGTGAGTCTATGCCTGGCTGCTCACCAACTATGTGCTAAAATGCATCAATCAGCCCTTCCTTTTCAGGGAACACCACTGAAACTGACACATTTTGGTGGCCTTCTGTACTGGTGGTACTTAGGAAAGGAGAGGTACATAAAGAATGAATGTTCTTGGCCGGTATTTGAAAGTACAATGTTTTTATTGGAGGCAGGAACCCCATTTCCCTTTCCTTGGGAGGTTCAGGGGAACCTATCATTTGGCTAATGAGACATATGGCACTGTATGCCTGCATAGTTCAGAGAGGGATGAAAAGTTCCTATTTATCCTGCACAAGACTGGAGACCGCATGTGTTTCTAATTTCAATGCACTTTTATTTCAGTTATTTAGATGGATAGAGGCATCAAGCCAGAGTTTCCCCAACAACAACAAAAGTCTTAAACTGTCCAAATAGACTGCATTCCTGAGTCTAGTGGTCATGCCACCTAAAAAAGGTTTAAAGATTCAGCATGGTCTGTTTAAACAAAATAGCCATGTTATTCATTTCAACTTTGCACATAGGCAGCAAGTTTATATATTTGAAGTTAAATTTTAAAGTGAGCAGAAAGTATTGGTAGAAAGCTTAGGCCCTGCTCTTACTCAGAAAAAGACGGATGTTTTACCATACTAGGGACTGAAAAAATGAACTCAGTCCCTTATTATAGCATTTAAAATGCCATGGCTAGGAAACACAAACATTTTCTCTTTCAGCTTCCCTTCTCTTTTTTCCTTTTACACTTCATTGATCACTGCTGATTTTTGTTATTAAGTACAATGCTGTACATACTCATTAACAAATACGAGCCAAGCTTGACTGCTTTCATTGCGGACCTAAACCAGAATGCTGGGATAAGTTCATGAACTCTCCAAACAAGTAGGGAGCCCATTTCAGGAAACCTGGAACCAAAACTCTGTTCTATGTTTTACTATGAAACTAGGTAGTTTCTAGCAGAGAATGAATTAATGAGACTCCAGCATTTGAGATTTGTACAAATTTTGCAAATTTTTGTAATTATGGATAACATTCCTTGGCCTTTCATTCTGGCACTCTGAGATTTACTTCTGATTCAGACTTGCAGTCCTGCATTAGCTGGGGCTGAGCATCTTGCAGAGAGAGAGTTGTTGGAGGTGGGAGTCCCCCTCTGCTTCATGTTTGGAGTGGAGCTGGAGGGATTAAACAGGGTAGTTTTTTGGGTAGGACACAATACAAGTGGACAAATGAAAATGTCATAGAGTAGCTGCTTGCCTGAAGAAAAGAGAAACTTTCTAGACCTGTTTATGCAGAAATGGAGTGTTTTACTTCATTTGCCTTAAAAAAAAACCCCAAACTTACAAGCTTAAACCTAAAATCAATTTTCTTTCCTTTCCACGTCCTCTCATGTGGGCATACTGGTTTATTATTACAGGGTTACTCATGCATACTGGCCTGTTGGCATTCAGTATTTAATACAGACAAAAAGGAGCTAAGTCTTTTTTTTTTTTTCTTTGGAAAAATAATTCAGACTTTATAGTGATTTTGTGAATACATATTAGATTAAGAGGATATACTTTTATCCCAGTTGCTTAGATTTTGAGCCCGTGAACTTTAACACAAGAACACTTCATGAACAATTTAATCTATATATTTTCTGTAAAAGTGCTTTTAATGAATGTTGGGATTCAGTAAGACTAGAGCTCTTAGAGTACAACTTTTTTAAGACCTAGTATTAGTGTAATAATTTGCATTCACATAGTACTTCATATCAGCAAATTTCAAGGTTTATTATTAAAGGGTTTCACAACATGCAAGGTAGGTAGTAGAATAAGGTGCAGAGTACTAGATTAAGTGATGAAATAAACAGTGACCCATAACTATTGATAATGGAATGAGTGTAATGGAAAGCAGCATGTAGATCTTATTCTGCTTTTATATGTATGTATGAATGAGGAGTCATCCCAGCGGTGGCCTGACTGAAGTCCTGTTATGGTAAGTCATTCTGAGGCAATGTTAACAGCTTGGCAAAGAACTAACAGTGGGCTTAGAGACACAGTTTGGAAGAAGTTCCTCCAAGCACTGGCTTCGTGCACCTCTGGACTCTGTGGGAGAACACCTCAGGAACGGAATCAGCTTATGTCCCATGATGATGCCCTTCAATCCCTGCCAGAGCCATAAGACTGTCTTCTGCTTTTGAAAGGCAACCCGAGCCTGAACTGTGGGGGTTATTTGCCCTTCCACATCTTGTATACAGTCACCATGTTAACTGAAAGGAGCATGTAAGGATAAAGTTTCTACAAGAGTTTCTGCATTAGTGTGGAGTGCTTTACTCTGTGCACTTGCAACCCTCATGCTTGCTCTTGCAAATGTTTTATCATGGGCATTTTATATCATGCCCACAAGTATATTTTTGTTTTTTTTAATATTTCTGAATACAGGCTGGTGGAAATCATGAAATAGGTATAAGAAGAAATGTGATGGAGGGAAAAGAGAAGAATCAGTGGTATCAGGAATGAAACAGGGAGGAAATAGCATCACTTCTTTGTGTAACTGGTCCCAGAGAATCAAACAGAAAGACAGGGCAGCCCTTCCAAAGTGGTAACATGCCCGCCTCTCTCACATGCTTTACATTTGTTTGTCTCACTCATCACTCTTGTTTCTAGTCACTATCCAAACATCACTGCTTGGGGAGGATGGGGCACTGTCTTGGTTTTCCCTTTCCTCTCCTCCAGTAGTTTGAAAAGCTTTCAGGGATTTCCATTGCAGATGATGACTTTCAAGAAACAAAGGATGTGAGCAAAGAAACAATGTTTCCAGGCAGATTTCTCACAACCTAGTCCAAGTCTAGACAACAAATTCTGTCTATGTCCACATCACACTCCCAGCATTCCCTGTCTGCAGTTCACCTATTACTTCCTTCCCCTAAAAGTACATTTGTGTCATGTGATTGGTTAGGTTCAGAGCAAAATCAAGGATTAGGCTTTAAAGGTATTTTGGTGTTTGCAAATGCAGATAGTTACATGTTAGGTATTAAAAAAATGAGCCAGCACTTAATTACTGTTGATTTCAGGGTAAGTTAGGTGTTTTTGAAAATTATAATTAGGCCACAGGAGGCTATCCTTCTCCTTAGCCTCAGTATGGCATTACCAATTATTTAGGTATATCTCAAGACAGAAAGCTGATCAGAAGGGAGAAGAAGCATGAGGACTGAGAGTGAGCCTAACCTATCTGAATCTGGCTGATTCAGATCTTGACTGTAAATCTGCTCTCAAGTGACTTTTAAAGGCTCAGTCACAGTTTGATTTCTAGCTCTTATATTCATTGTGATGTAGCTATTTCAATTTCATTAATTAGACCAATAGTAATTCCTCCGTCTGCCTTAAAATAAATAAGCAAAAATAAACCATGAAGCCTTCTGTCATATTCACACCTGGCTGTTTAAAATGCTCACACAAAATCACACAGAGCAGAAAGTAGTTGCATTACATTACACTGATATCACAGTCTTTGGGTATCAGAGTCCAGACACACTTTATGTCCATGCATAACATCTTTTATAAGTCCTTTTTACACAAAGCTTTCTCCCAACTCTGTTAATTATATATGCACACCTCCTTCATCATATTTGTTTTATATTATACCAACAACCTTTTATGAAATTGATCCTTTATCTGGTACCCTGAGAAGCCAATCTTCAGATTTCCGGAGTGAGTATGCAATGGAAGTTTTATTGCGTATACATTTGAAGGCATGAGTGTTCTAAGCATAGAAAATGGTTTCAGTTCAATCTACAGTCATGTTCTTGTTGAAACTATAGATCGCATTTTCAATGGCATTGATGTGGATGTCTGAAGCTACATCATTTTTAATCACAAGATCATAAATTACATTTATATTTTGTTTCTATATATCTTTACAAACTTTGACATATATGCTTGAGTACAAATTGTCTGTCACAAGAAGAAACAGAAGGATTTGGAATACTGATCTGTTGAACAGAGAGTGAGCAACAATGAAAGAGACAGATAACTAGTCTGGGGCATCAAAAATGAGAGTGGTGTATCTATGGTGGTGCCTGAAGACAGGGTACTAAAATAGAGGACTGGCAGCTATATGGGGATTTGCCTGGCAGAGAATTTATGAAAACATACCCAATATTTCTTTAATATCATAACCACCAATGTGTATGTGCCATGGATTTCATCATAGTATAAATACTAATATGAGAAGTGCAGAGTTCTTGTGCAAATTCACTTGTTCCTGACCAAAAATGTTGTCCTTCATTGAGACATATGGTCTAGGCAATATCCCTGGCCATTGCTGCAGTGGCTGCTGGGCCCACTTTCTTTTCATATCCTACAGACTAATAAGGCTAATGCCAAATGACCTTGACACGAGAGTGATGCTAGCCATGAGCATCTGGTGGCATGTCTGAGACATCTGGGCTGAGTACAGAGCTGTGAACATCTATTCAGTCATGTCCTCTGCCGTAATTTTCATCACCAGAGTTTGAGCAGTTTGTGAAGTCTGACATATTGCAGCTTTCTCCCACCATCTGCAGTGCCTGCTATATGAGAAACAGATCTTTCGCTCTGACCTAAATATTCTCTAACAATACCTCAGTCAGTTTCTCCTGAGGATCCAGAAGTCGATCTATGTAACTTGAGTCTCTGTCCATCAAAGACAAGTACATTTTTCATCTTTTTTCTTCGCAGTCCTCATCTTCACATGCAGGTGATTAAGTTCTCCTGTAACTGAGCTTGGTTTGATTCAACAACAGCATGACAATGACAACAAGTTGATTTGTACTATAGTGTTATGTTTCTTCTGGGTAAAATATTTCTCCTGTAATAATAGGTTTATGAGAAACAAAACTGAAGAATATAACTGTAAGTAATATATTCTTGTAACTCTTCTTTAAATGAAATCATAGGAAATCTGGGAGAATCCAAGGATGGTGTATCTGTCCTTTTTATAAAATCCAGTACTCATACGGCTACTAAATATCTTTTTTTTTATAATTATGTGTGGGCAGGTGCTATTATATAATGGACATGTCAGAATTTAGTTTCTGACAAATCCTCATAAATGTGTCTTTTTATTTCTTTTATGCTTTTTTGGTTTTTTAAACTGGCACATTCTTAGTGGCATTTTTCCATCTCAGGAGGAGTTAGAAATATCCAATCAGGTTTTTAGATTCATTTTCAAGAATAGGATAGGTTTTTGGTGACAGGAGGCTATATTGGTTTGAATTCTTAGTGATGATGAAGCCAGCCACATGCTTCAATGTCAGAGTCTTTGTCCTGACCCGTGGAAATGTCCTTAAAAACTGTGACATTTTTAGCTGCTGATTACTTTTCTTGCTACTTTCATTACCACCTCTTAGTGGTTGGTTTAGCCAGGAAGTACATTGCTTCAATGTCACCTTTAACTACCTAACAGCACTCTCCCAGACTGCACTGATCATATTTACATTGATTAATATGTTGTGCTGAGTAATGAACAGTCAAAAAAACTTTGTATAACTGGATTTCCTCTGCAAATTGTAATGCCTTGCTTAGACTTTTAGACATAGTGCTGTTATTGATGTATCAAGCCATTCTTTTCTTTACGCTTGGAGGACTAGTCACTTGATCTAAAACTCATTCAACATAAGCCAGATTTGGGCTTTAAATCAGTGTTAGTGCTGGAGGAAAGTGTAAAAAGAGGACTAACTGCCTGATGGAAGATGACAAAGGTGATGTCAGAAGAAGTTACTGTAGAGGACTCCCACATTGCTGCAGTTGCTTTCTTCTCCATGGAAAGAATATAACAAACATTGTCCTCTGCTTAGTGTACAGTTGATGATGCCTCTATCCTTTTATATCAGGAGTTATCAACAGCATATGGACATTCTTGCAAGAACTGCAGATCTCCATCCCATTTTTTAAACTGTATATTTAATCAGACGGTACCTGAAAAAAAACCCCAAAACCTAGAACAATTTTAATATTCTAATTCTTATTCTGGATGCATGCAATGGAAGGGAATTGTATCCAATTTGCTAACTTCTGTTCCTTGATGCACAGTTTGATCCTGTATGTAAGCTGAAGCTAGCATACAAGTGAGCACTGGACATTTTGGCTGAAGCAAAACTCATATATAAGTTGTCATTGCGAAGAGTGAATGGTCTAGTAATCTATTCACATGCAACTTGTGTCCAGCCACTCTGTTGCTTAAATATTATTGTCAAATACTGATCACTTTATGTATCTATGAAAAGTCCTAAAAGAACTTGTAACCAATAGTCTATATTTCTGTAAAATCTTCTTTTATCTAGATTGAGTTTCTATTTTTTTTCTCTTGAATTATCTGGGAGTCATTGTGGGGCTGCAGCGGAGGGATATACAGCCCTGCACAGCCTGGTAGCCCCAGGATGGTCCACAATCAGCCAGTGGCGTACGTGCTCCAGGCCCCAACATCATTACTAAACAGGAGTGACTGCAATCTCCTGAAAGGAGCACGTCTAGGGTTCAGAACACTGTTTCTGCTATTGTCCTTCTAACAGGCTGTGAGAAAGGCAAGTCCTTTCTCATCTCACTTTCCCCATGTTTTAAAAGCACTTCAGGAGTGTTCTGGGATCTGCTGGAGCAAGTTATTGTTATTAAAGGGTTACGGGTGAAACTATCCATCTTGATTTCCCCCTTATCCACTGGGGTGGGAAAATCAAATCTTTTGTCTTCTTTGGCGTGGGGGGAGGAAGTCTCATTTACCAAATTTCACAACAGTAGGGTGAGGAAATTATCTTCCTATTTCTGCTGTGTCTATGATTCTGCTCTAGTTGGTCTCAGTATGATACAGGAAACTGGTAAAGATTTCGGCTCTGTACTGCTGTGTTGCCTTCCTTCCCAATAAAAACAAATTACTTGCAAAAACTTGTACACTGTTGGAATCTTCACATTTATATTTTCTATGTAAAGCACACAGCAACACCTTAGTCTCTTAAATTTGAAGAAAATACAGTTTCCTTTGGGGACAAAAAATCCTCCAAGTGCAAAACATGGTACCTGTGCAAAGGTTCTGGTCTACAGAAATGCTACACACTTTCGGGTCAGCTCTGAACAGGGATCAAGGGCATTAGAAATCATGGTGGGGTGAGGAATTAATCCCATCTTGCCAATTGATAAGACATATTTCTTTCAGCATTGAATTATTTAAAACCTTGCAAACTTTTCAGCACAGACATGACTACATTTTTGACCATTTTATGTGCTGCATGATGAAGAATTTGTGTAAGTACAGTAAGCTTCTATTTCCACTTGATAATTACATGAGGTCTGACAAAACAGCAGTCCCCTGATAGGTCATAATACTGCTTGGTGGTAATGCTGTCCCTGTGCATTTCATCAAGGACATGAAATCCGGACCAATTATCATGTACCTTTTAAAGTATTTTTATTTTCTTTGTTACTGTCAAGTTCATTAAACAGGGTTTTCATGCTCCCAGTAACAGGATTACTATTGACAGTTTCATTAGAACTATAATTCCACCACTCATAGGCCTTCCAGAGAAAACCATCATGGTCCATAGCCACAGCCTGTCCACTTCTGGTATAATTGTGTTTACAGCTGGCTCAGACTCATCTCCCTTAAATTCTGAAGGGCCAAAACTGCCAGATTTTGTGAAAGAGGTTTTAGTCCTGTTCTACAGACCCTCAAGAGCTCTTGTGGAATTATGAAATTGTCAGACTCTGTCTGACCATATGCATGCCTGGAAAGTTGCTTAATGTACAGGCGTAATAACTTTATAATTGCCTTTCATATATAGCAGTGCAATGCCCAGCTTGTCAGGTATATACCAGTGATCAGCACAGCTTGAATGGGAGTTGTAAACATGGAAGTAACAGGTTTGTTAGCAATCAGCAGCTGTTTAGATTGCAAGCTCCTTGGAACAGAAAATGTCTCAGCTCTTCTGTCTCAGCTGTGTCTGTCCACACATGCATTACAGTAAGGTGTGAAATACTGTAGTTCTCTTACACCTCACATTTTTTTTTCCATGTTCTCCTCTGCTTACCATAACTCAGGGTATTCTAAATAAAAAATTCAAAGGTAATTCAGATAAGGTATTTAATTTCTAAGTTATTATTTATATTATTATTGGATTTACAGGCTCTGTTTGACAGGAAGCCTTTACTGTAGTACATGAATTGCAGCAGAAAACCAGAAAAGGTAAAGTCCCCCCCTCTGACCCCAAAGTCATCCCTGTGTGTCAAGTTGTATGCTCTCTGATACGGATATTCTTTCAAACTTGGAATAGGACATAGTAATAGGAGGGTTACACTTTTATTTAAAGGAAGTTTTAATGTTAGATTCTGAAAGGTTAGGTCTTTGAAACAAGGTTTCTGAGTTATTTAGCGATACTTCTTTTGTTGGTTTTGGTGTGAAAAATGTCAAGAGTATTATGTAAATGTGGAACAACCCAGAAAAGCAGATGAGAAACAGGTGTGAAATCCTGGCCTCAGTGATGGGGAAATATCGTTTGGAATTCAATCAAATAAAGATAATGGTCCCTCCTGACCCCAGAGTGTATTTATTTGATGCCACAGGATAACATCTCCAGCCGTCTCATGTGCTGTTAGAACTTGCTGGTGAGATAAAATTGGAGTATAAAGGAAGATCTTTAAGAAAGTAATGTGACAACTTATGCAATATTGCTATATAATATAGAGTTAATGAGATCTGAATTAATATGCTATTCTGTCAAGTTCCACAACTGTCCACTAGCTAAATCATTGTGGATTTTTTTTTAGGGTGGGGTTGTAGTAGATTTAAAGAAGACATTGGTATTCATGAGAGAGAGTTTGGGAGAGAAGCACTTATTTTTAATTGTGTTGAATGTTTTTAACCTAATGTATGTTTTATATCACAAATTATCACATTATTAGATGCGGGATTTTGTTCTAGGTTTATCCTCTAGAAAGATGGTTTTGGATACATTTATTAAAAATTGTTATATTTGACCTAGTAGAAAAGGGAAAATGCAAACAAGTGTTAATTTTTGAATGTAAGTTGACTCAGGTGCTTTCAACAGGTTGCTCTTCATTAGAAAGCAACCAATCCCTGACTCTCTGAGCAAACACAAACACCTGGGTATGCCTGGGGGCCAGGCTGGTCATTTCAGCGTGCAATTGCAATTTTCAGCCTTTCCAAACTGTGATTAGTTATTTAATTGCACATCCAAATTTAGTTGATGCATTTGCACGTGTAATTAATTAGGATATATTTAAAACCACTCTGTAAAGCTTTGTTCCTCAATTGTCTACAAATCAAATTATGGAAGGCTAGATTTGATTTGCAGATTTCCTTCAATTGGTTTGAACTAGTCCTGAGTGACTCTCTACAGGCAGGGGAAGTGCTTTGGCTAACAGCAGTGAAACAACATGCATGAAGAGTACAGAGGCTTTCTTCCAAAGGTGCGTTTATATCTAACGTGTAAGTTTTACAAGAGTGGTTGTTGGTTATATTGAATGATATGCGTTATTGAAAGAATCATACTGTTTTCATACAGGTCTTTTAGTGCACATTAGTAAAAACAATTGGGTTAAGTATGAAGGAAACAAACATGAGGAGAAGCATCTTCTTATATTATAAGATATTAAATGATAATAATGCTAAGGAGAGAAGGAGTTCTGTATTTCCATGACTAACTGAGGATAACTTTTTGGTTCTCAATGTAATGAGTAGTTGCATGTGTTTAAGTATTCAGACTGGAAAGTGTTGAGTGCCCAAAATATGAATTTTGAGGCACAGTGGCATGTTGAGTGATTCAGCTCTGTAGGGTTAAGCACGTACTCCATTGATGCAAAAGGAAGTGTGTATGTTTTTTAGCTCTTACTCTTGTCCAGCAAACTTTGCAATTGTGTGTCCAGACTGATTCTCAGAAAAACAAACCCTTATCTACACTCATCTCTCTTCATTTTTGCATAAATTGCAAAATAGGGCTTTTCAGATGAGGTAATGCCATGTGTTGTAGAGGTCCTGTAAGACTGTGGAGGGAAGTCTGATGTACTTGCTTTAAAGATTATAGCTAATTGAATTGATGGATGAGAAAATTGCTAGGGTGCGAGTGTGGAGAAGGGGGGAAAGGGGCCTGACTGCCTCTAAGCTTAAACTCTGTGTGTGTTTTCAACCAGCAGACTGTAAGCAAATAGGTGTTTTCTTTTTAATTCTTCTGAGTTGAATCATGGGAGACTTTAGTACATATAGAACTGAAAGCTGTGGAATTTCTTAGGTGTATTAGAATTAGAAAATGTTGGTCAAAATAACTGTGTGTATTTAGCTTACAAGGAGGTAGTTTCAGAGAGGCACTTGAATAGTCTTCAAATATAGAAGGTTATGAGACAATTGTTCTACTCAATATTCACCAAGGTTTGAATTGGAATTAAATGACTTAATTATTAGTAAGGCTGCCTTTTTAGTGCAGGTGTAAAATTACTAACCATGGGAATAGGTTGCTGAAATGAATTGTATAATGTTGTAAATAGAGGTGTTAAATAACACTGTGGAAAAACACCTGTCCAAAACCCATGCAAATACACCTAATCTTGTCTTAGAGCCCAAGGGTGGACTCTGACAACTTGTGATCCTTTCGAGCTTTGTGTTTCTGTGATTTTTGCAGAGTGGTACCTCTTATGTTGTAGAGGAGGACAGAAGTTAGAATGGTGACTGTTTGCAACAGGATTTGTTTTATTCATATAGTCTTTAATCACTAGTTTTGTTCTTATTTATTATTTACATTCCTAGCAGGGATGTTTAAGGAAAGATGTTGAATTCGTCTGGGTTAAACGTTGCCAAACTTCCTGAGTTGATTGAATGTGGGGGTAGAGTGGGTTCCTGAGAGAGAGACTTGTTCTTAATATCACTTAATAGATAACACTTGTTGATTACTGCAGATGAAAGTAGAGATGCACAACTCAAGGTGCTATTTTTTTGACCCAATTCTTGAAAAAATGAATGAGAGAGTCTAAGGCATGTGATCTTACAAATTGCTTGTACATCTCTGGTTTTAACTCCTGTTTTGAGATAATGTTTGCCAAGTTGCTCTTCTCCATGTAAGGAAAATCTATCCCTCTGTTCATAGTTTAATATACTACTCAGGTCTTACAAACCTAAATGAAAGCTGACTTTAACTTGTCTTATACTGTCCCTTATTTTGGTAACATGGCACTTCGTTAAAAAGTAGGTTTCTCAGATGAACTACCATAAAATGAAAAACATGATTAAAAATGAGGAAAATCAGGGCTGTGTACATTCTAGACTTTTTTTTTTTTCAGATATTCTTTTCTTTTCCCAGAAAAAAAAAAATCTCTGTATCTATAACATCAGCTCTGAAAGCTTTGTTTGCCTTTAAAATGCAGGTAGAGAATATTTCTGAAACAGTGGCGTAGTGAATGCACTGAAGTTGTGGTCCAGTCTGCTTCTGAAAATCACATTGTGAAGACAGTTTATCCTTTCTTGTTTGTTTTGTTATTTTTCTTCCTGTAAAAATGAAGCGTTATTTTCAAGCCAAATGAATTGAGAACTTGGTACATCGTGTGTTGATCACTGTTATTTGTAAATCCATTCAGAATTTTAAGATGCTAAAAATAATTATGGGATGGAAAGGTTAGTTGGTTCTGCAAGCTTGTATGTGTGTCAAAGTATTAGAAATATTTATTTTGAAAATAAATAAGAGGTGGAAGAGGGGTAAGGATTTTATCCACTCCACTGCACCAAGTTTTGCTTTTCAACATTTCCTTTATTGGAAATGGAGACACAGGCACCCTTTCCCCCTTAAAAAATACAAAACTTCATTATATGGAAAGGACTTTTGATTTGTTTGTTTTTAACTCCTTCAGTACTTCTCTTGCAGAGAAAAAGAGGACCTTTATGACTTCCAATGCAAGAGCCTAGGTAAGGACAAAACAGAATCAGCTTGCAGCAAGATATTTGCATTAAGTGCATGAGAAATCAGCACTGCCAGGATGCTGAAGCACTCAAGTATTTTGCCTGTCAAATGTGAATTTTCCACCACTGGAGATGTGGGTAGTGGGATGTTTGGTTTGGTTTGGGTTTTTTTATCTCTTTTCTCCTTTTTTTTTTTTTTTTTTTTTTTTTAAATGCAAGTGATACATCAAGAAAGATATAATAGGTACACTTAACTTTGCTTTCATTTAAGAAAGACTTAAAGACGTCATATGTTTTCCAGCTTTATAAGTTTTTTATTCTATGACTAAATATTGTACTAAATGCAATTTATCAACTTTTTAATTAGGGGGGAACCAAATATTTTTTTATTAAATATGAAGCAAAGGGGGTTTTATTTGAAATGGTGAACTTTGCTTATGTTTTCTGAAGAGCAAATTTGTCTGAGGCTTTTTTGTTTCCACATAAATGATATGGTACAAATTTTATGACAAAATGTCATTTATGCTGGGAAAAGTTCTATCAAAAGTCCTCTGACCATTACTATTAAAAAACCAAAATCTGCAGTCTCTGTATTTGCTCTTGTTTGTAGAGGAGTTCTGCCATGTTTTGACCTCATTCCCATCTTTCAGCCAAAATATTTGGCAAAAGGCACCTAATGCTTTTGGAACTATATTGTCAAGTGGGATCAACATCTCGATAGGCAGTTCTACACCAGTACAATATGAATATGAATTTTATGACTTTTTATTTGCTGCCCAACTGTGACATAATTTGTGATATGTATGGCAGGAATTTAGACTTGCAATTTGACTTCATCCTTGGCCTAGCATTCTTCTCTCTTGCCTGTCACATCTTCTTTGTGCTGGAAAGCTCTTGTGAGGAACATTCAGGAAAGAAAGTTTGAGCGATGCTATATAGCTATGCAAGTTCAGAATAAGTGCTGTGCTGATTTAATGGTTCCCGTAACAACACGTTCCTGTGGCTGAGGGTCATGGTACAAGTGTGTGTATGTTACTGGAGAGAGTTGTAGGAAGGGTAAGCCTTGGCGCATATCCAGCAGCTGCCAATTGTAGCACCTTTGTGGGCTGCAGATTGAGTGCAGCCCTACCACCACTAGCCAGAGATTCAGAGAAAAAAGGGATTTGTAAGCAAAGCCCGTGGCAACCCACAGTCCTGATGTGGGAGTGGGATTGAACCACTCATGAACTGTGCAGGGCTTATGTGCTGTGGGCTGGACAGACTTATAGTTGACAGAAGATGTCCAAGTATTTTACAGGCAAGTAATTTAATGTATGACTCTTACACAGTTGTTTGATCTAAGTGACTTTTTCTTCTCTATACTCATAAACCATACTTGTCCCAAGCTTTCTCTGTCCATTAGTGCATCAGGGTTGGTCTGCAGATGTTACCTGACCTTTATTAAGACTGGGTTGGATCAAGGAGTCTTGTAGTATTTCTGTTTGTTTTAATATTGCCATATCAAAAATTTGTTTTCCCCATACCTATATCAGCTAATCTCTTGTACAGCAAATAATTCACCCTTCACAGTTGTTGTTTCTTCCTTATACTTATGCATGTTTAGCTGTGATAGGGGAGAGTATTACATCTGTACATGTTAATCTGCCTGTGCTGAGCCATGCCCCTGGGTGGCCTTGTCATATACAATGAATGTCAGCCTTCCTTGTGGTTAGTCTTTGGGTTTGAATAATCGTATTTTACTTTTTGTAGAAGCTTCAGCAGACCATGGAATGTCAAGTGGACATTATCATTAATTTGGCCCTAGTCCTGGGGAAAATTAAACGTTTGACTATTTATTGAAAAATCCTCTTCCTTTAGGTGAGGAATTAAATTAGATTTTTTGTTGTTGCTGCTAGTAGAAAATGTTGCAAGAGGCTTCTTGCATATTGAGTTGATGCTGTCTGAGAAAATAAACCACTTCACTAGTTTTGGTTTATAATTTATATCCAACCTAAATTCATACATTGCCCAGACTTCTTTGCTTTGGAAGCAGTTGAAAATCTTGGGGGATCTATCTTCACCCCACATCTTGGGGAGGGGGGATATAAAACAGAGCAGTTGTTCTAATGTTTGCTATGCTCTGTGTTGAAAGGTGGAGATGGTAAATGAAAGATGAAATACTGTTTTAAAAAGGTAGACTTTCCATGAACTAAGAGTTATGAATTTGGCTTAAGTGACAGGTAAGAGTTCTGCTAATGCATGTTTTAATGTTACTGCTTTACACATCTTTAGCTATTTTACATGTTCTAGATGTATAGTTTCTGTTGTGGCTTCTAGATTGTGGAATTGTTCATAGCAAACAGTCTCCCCAGATTTAAATAAGAGTTTTGTTTTGTTTTTTTTTAAAGCAAAAGAATATAGAGTGAAAGTGAAGTTTTGGATTTAAAAAAAAATGTTTGGTTTTCTTTCCTTAATTAAGTTTGTAATAATCTCAAGAATGTTGTATAGGTAGTTGTTTGTCCCAGAAACCATCGTGATTAGTAAATCTATGGAATTAAAACAACAACAAAAAAGAAGTTAAGGTTGTGCTTAAATGAATGTAGTTAAAATTCAGAAAGAGAGATTCCTTAATTAACTTAATAAAATTACTAATGGAAGCATTTTAACTGCTAAATTTAATTTACTTCTCAAGATATCAGGCTACAAAGAGGAGGGAAGAGTAGGAACTCTGCTTTCCATTATGATGTGCTCTATTATAGAATAAATTTGTCTAAAATGAAATATATCACAAAAAGCCATCAATGACATCTTAATTTGGAACAGCCAGTTGAAAAGTAATTAGACTGTGAAGCAATCAGTTCTAGTAAATCAGTGTTTCTCTTTACATAAACACACGTTTTTACTATTTATAAACAGGAAAGTCTTTCAGATAGTCAAGTAGCAAGGACTTTGATTGTATTTCTACGGTATGTGTTTTCTATTTTACATTACAAACTGTCGAATCAAAAAGAATTGGGTCTTGATTTGGATGTGATCCAGTGAAATGCTTAAGCAGAGGTTTCATTTTAACCACTCCCCTTAAGAAATCAGCTCTGTGGGGGCCTCCTCTTTCCATGGTTCATATATTGCAGTTGAAACTGAGATCAGAAAACAGGAAAGGAATCCCACAGCTGTTTGGTGTGGATACTTGATGCACTGTCTAAATCGCTTTATACGTGGGAAGCCAGTCCTCTGTTGCATCCCTGAGACAGCTTGTTAATGTGGCGAATAGTTTTACAGCAGACTTCCTTTCAAAAATGGCCGAAGCCCACTCCTGTGAAAGTAAAAAAAAAAAAAAAAAGACAAAAAAACCCCCGAACACTACAAACTGACAACCCTCGGGAATATTTCACAGAATTACACAGAATCAGAGTAACCAGGTTGGAAGAGACCCACCGGATCATCGAGTCCAACCATTCCTATCAAACACTAACCCATGCCCCTTAGCACCTCGTCCACCTTTGCCTTAAACACCTCCAGGGAAGGTGATTCAACCACCTCCCTGGGCAGCCTGTGCCAGTGCCCAATGACCCTTTCTGTGAAAATTTTTTTTCCTAATGTCCAGCCTGAACCTCCCCTGGTGGAGCTTGAGGCCATTCCCTCTTGTCCTGTCACTTCATCTTAAAGATTTAACTGTTACAAATACCTTCTTGCATTTACCATTTTAAGGCCCTAGGTTTGGAAAACTATGGCAACAGTGACTCTGACAACTTAGAATCTGCACTTAAGTTGGGATGTTGAAGAGCTCTGCGCTAAATGAATTTTCTGTAGGAGCTGGGCATCTAATCCTTCTGGACCTTTGATAATCATTTTCCTATGATATGACACGAAAACCAGACAAAACTCTGTGATATCAGTCTTGTAGTATCAGTTAAAATTGCTATGTAGCTTTTGATTTCCCTCCCCAGTTACCTCTGTGCCCTTCTCCAAGCCAGGTTTGAGCACTATGGAGCAATGCTCCTCTCTTTGAGTTCTACTATTTAGAATTCTACTAAGTTATTTGAAGTACTTCAAATTTTTTTTATAGTAACTTCTAATAATTTGTAATATTCCAGTAATGGTGTTTTTTATAAGGAAAAGCAGGCCAGAATGCCTATTCTGTTGGTAGTTTAGGAATTTGTATCATAGGGCCTGCTAAATACAAGGAACTTCACTTCCCAAAGGAACTGTGTGAATGTTAATACAGAGCAATACCTGTTATTTTTACCACTGTGAAGGCTGATGTTGGTTGCAGCAGGGGAGGAAGGAGGAACTTGGCTTCTGAGATTTGATTCTTTGGTATCATAGAAATGTTTGGAATAGAGAACTTGCATGCTGTAATTTTATCAAGTTATCCAGCTTTGTATTTTTAAACCATATCAGAATAATAGATGCATTAAGTGAAATTTAAAATTGAACAGTAGAAATTACTTCTCTGTGTGACATGGGAGTTCTTACTGGTTTGAACTGCTAGAGTATTTTCGTTATAGGCAAGTCTTCTGACAAGCTTCTTAGCCATACTATGTCTGTGGTCAAAGTGCCAAGGCTCCACACTGAAGCAGGAGAACAGCTGGCTTCCATTTGGATTAGTTGTTGGGACAGGGGTCTGTAAATGTTGTAAGTACTTATTTCAGCCAAAACTGTATGATGCACTGCCAAGTGAATTATACCAGCATTAACTGATACTAGTGAATGTGCTGAGAATGAATACCCAAAGAAGTTGAGTGTGACAGGCAGCTTGTGGAAAAGTGAGACCTGCAGTGGAAACTTAAAAGTCCTTATAGCTACTAGTTTTTCTCTCTCTGCCAGCTTTTGTTTGTTTCTCATGTGTTGAAAGCAACTTACCTGAAAAATACTGTAACATTTTTCAGAAGGGATCTTTGGGCTTTCCCATTTGGGCAACATACAGCCCACTGTCACATATGCATCTGTTTGTACTTGGGATTGGATTTTACTGAATGTGGACCTCTCTGCTGTCCCTGTCCCTCACAAAAAAACCCAGCATCTGCAGAAGAAGTGCCAGTAGCATAAATTAGCGGTGCTTAGGAAGGCGGACTAGGACTAGGAGTGTGTGTGGTTTGATATGATGTGACTGCAGGGATCTTGGGTGCAACAAAATTTAGATGCTCTTTAAGCCCAAACTTGTTATTCAAAGTATAAAATTGTTAACAAAAGTGTTATAGTTGGAACACGAGGCTCCTAGGAATGAGCCTTTAGTAAAAATGCTGTTTGTAAAGCTGTGTTTTTTTTCAAACAGCAAGTTTATTATTAATTCTGATTTAATGTTTTTGTTTTTAAATGAATATAACTGTTAATTTCAAGTGTTTCAGATCTTCTTAGCTGAAGACATTAGAAAGTCAAAACCCAACATATTCTGCTAATTGTGTTTTTAGGGATTCTTTTGAGAACTTTTATCATTTAATGCTCTTGGCTTTTATGTCGCTGGGAAAAAATTCTCCAGTGTGCATCATTGTACACATGATAGAGCTGGCTGCAGCTAATCTTGTAATGCTTCTTTACGCCCAGTGGTAGTACAGTATTCTTTTGCCATTTACATGTTTTGATCACACAGATATTAGTTTTAGAATCACAGGTCACAAAAATAAAATTGTACATTTAGCTCAAAAAGAGATATCTGTTTATTAGTCATCAGCTGAGATGCACAGTTGCTTCTGCAACAAGGTTCATGTATTGGGGACAAGTGATAACTTGCTTCAACACACCTAGTAGGAGATGATTTACTAAGTGGAGAGGATGTATAGGCAGGCAGGATTGCCATACCTTATTGCCTGCTAAAAGACTGTACTGCTCAAATCATTTATCATGAGGAAAATCTGTCTTTAAAAATGAATACAGTAAGTGTTTAGTAGAAAATCTGCTGTTTCTGAATTATGCTTTCTTTTGGAGTTCTTATCTCCTTTTTAACTTTTTTACTTGATAAACTTGCAGTGTATGGTTGTTTTCTTTGTCTTCCTAGTGCTGCTAAGAGGGCAAAAGGCAATTGAAAGTATTGTTCTTACCATCGCTGCTTTACTTCTTCCCCTACTGGTTTTCATTGTCACATAAAATAATAAATGGAAAAGAAGAATAAACAGAAAGAAATCAAGTTACCTTTTGATGTGAACACTGTGCATCATGACCATGACTTGTGTATAACACAGCTTCAGTTTCCTATTGACTTGATGGCATGATATTTAACATTCTCTTTTATAAGTTTGTTGTTTACAGCAATTTCATATTTCTGCTTAGCCTAATGATTACAAGAGAGTCCACCCTGGAGAGTTCAGCCTCCAGACTTTGAAGGTCTCATTTGAACATATTTGCAACTATAAGGAATGGCTTGAGGCTGTGCTATTTCTCACAAAAGAGAAGAGGAGGAAAAACACCACCAACAAGAAAAACCCTCTTCTCATTTTTTTGTCCTTATTCTGGATTCTTAATGGCTCTCAAAATATAGGTCAAACATGTGCATGTATATTATACTACAGGATGGGATTTGGTGCACTTATTACTAGAGGGGATGAGGAATTTCTCTTAGGGGTACCGTATGTTTAACACAACCCTTGTCTGTTTCTACCAGTGCTGTTCTTGTTCCTGCACAGTCTCTGGTCTTCAGTGCATTTTTGAGCTCCAGTCAGCTTGTACACATCAACTCTTTTTCTGCTCCAACTTTTTATTATCCCCTTCTGAGAAAGAGATAAAATGTGCAGTAGAAACACCTTCTCCACCTGCCTTAGGTATATTGTCTCAGTAATTTACATTCTGTGATTCTCTTTGTCTTTCCGAATCCTTGAGTCCTGTTGTGAAGTCTATTATTTCGGGAGAAAAATTCATATGTTGGCAGGGTACTTGAATTCAGCTTGTGGAGTAGAGAAGTTTTCCATGTTCCTCACAGGATGTCTGTTCTTTGTGTTGTGTGCTGAATGACCTGTATCCACTTGTGCGGTGCAATACCTTCTATTTCAAGTCAAAGTTTGCATTCCCTTTGTCTTACATGAAATGTGCTTTTGGTCTCCACCTGGTTTCACAGCAGAGATGTATCTGCTTCAGGTGGGTTTCATCATGTGTTTTCTAATACTTCATGTTATTTGTTGCCCCCCCTCCCTTCTTCCTAGCAATGTTAGCAGAGTCAGCAGTTGAAAGAATGACATTGCAAACTGAAACATACTTTTGGGACTTGGCAATCCATTTTGTTTGGGCTGATGCTCATTTGTAGACTGGTACTGCGACCTGCATGACTGTTATACTTGGCTCTTATTTACTCTGGGGACAGATACCTTCCTGGCTATTGATTTGTAAGACCTTGCTATCATTAGATTAAAGCAAAATTATACACTGCTGCCTCTTGTGTTTGTAGTTCTTTAATCTATAATAAATTGGAGTATTTTAAAGCTGTATTAAGGAATGATACGTTGTCCTTGTCTAAAGCAAAGCTATCCTTTCCTTCATATTAACAAGGGCTGCTTTCTTTATTTTTTAGTTAATATCTATGATTATATCCTGATATCTACCTATCTATTTAGTTACACTTTTATTTGTGCTTTGCAGTATCACTGGAGGTTTAACTGAGATCTTATTAGAGCCCTCTGTAGTTTGTGTACTGTGAGCTGCTGTAATGATCGCTTGCTGAGGCACTTATTTGAGAAATCACACGCTATCATAGGTATGTTAATTAAGCCAGACTTTTTCCAGACACTTTTTACAACAGTTTAGAAATCTTGTCATTTAGTGTTGATTTTGTTGTTGTAGACTTGAATTCCTTCCCATCCATCCCCCTATTCTTTCACTTTCTTCAGCATAGGAAAGCACATGTTATAGACGTTATTAATTTGGATATAATAAAAGAACAGGTCAAGGGTAAGCAGCTGTAATCCAGCTTTTAAATGTAAATTATAGCATGGTACATGGTCTTCATGGTATAAATCTCATAGCACTTAATAGGTTTGGGACACTAAAATATTGTGCAGAACACAATCAGTGTTGGGTGGTCACATTTGCAATTGATCTGGATGTAAATATCTTCCTGATCAGATTTGATTCCTGAGAACCTCAGGTTAAAGAGGGTAAAATTACCAGAGAACCACAGTCCTTGCTGCTTTTTCATTCTTTAGAGCACACTGAGTTGGTAGGGTACAAGGTCCAAACTGGACATACATCTACTCCAGGGTTACAACTAACAAGGTTTTTTAGGAATCCTTACGTTTCAGAAGGGAATAAACATTCAGTGTCTCTTCTCATGTACAGAATCATATCCTTACCTTTTGGGCATAACTTAGAAGTTGGGTTTGCTTTTTTCCCCCAACCACTAAAACCACTTAAATGATAGTTTAATTTATCCACAGAAGAAGTTGCATAAATAGATATTGGAATACAATTCATGTTGAAGTGTTATAACTCAATATAGTTATTATAATGTATGTGGTACGCTTTCCAGCACCTTTGTAACTAGCCTATTGCATCATTGGCTGAGAACCTTACTTTGGCTGTCTAGAAAGGGAAAACAAATTAAAAAGGGAAATGAGGTTCCACAGGAAGTTAGTAAAAAATAGACTTATTAAACAGCACATATGCACACCTCTGTTTCAGCTGGCTCTTGGTGTAGTGGGTTCCACTGCCATTACACAATGGGCTCCATTGATGACCAATTGAAGCAGCTACTTGGGAGACAAAGCGCTACCCAGTCTGAGTGCGTGTGGAAGAAAATGCAGACCCTAACAAAGAAATATAGGGCAAGCAGATATTTTTCAATTACTTTTTTTTTTAAAGTACTTGGTGTTCCTAAGAAAATGAAGAGGATTTGATGTATTTCCCCACTTCTTTGTGCATTATTCTTAACATATTAAGTAGCTTTTAGAGCAGCCGCTTTATGTATCTGTGATACCCAGGACAACACCGATGATGATGGCAATAATACTTATCACTTAAATGACATTTTACAAATTCAAAGTGTTGTGCAACAAACATTAATTAGTTCTCACAAGAGTCTTGCTGTGAAGTAGGTAAGTGTTGTTATTCTCCGATTACACATGGGGAATCTAAAGTGAAGAGGTAAATAATTCAGGGAGTTGGTAGCACTCGGACAGGAATGGAAGCTGAGGAGTTTCTGCTTCACAGATAGTTTTGTTGAGTGCACTGTTTCTATCATAGTTAGCTTAAAAAGATGCTCCTGGATTCACAGGAAATAATTTAGTGCATCAGTTCTCTTGGGATTGCACCTTCAGGTAGAGTTTACAAGGCTGTCTTTCACAGTGATTCACAGAAAAGCTACTTGTGCCCCAGTCACATACCCTGAAGTTTTACCATAACACCTACTTTGGTGGTACTTTACTGTACCTGTACCCAAAGGTATAGTAGGCAGAAGAATGCCTAGAGAAAGATGACATATCATGTCATGAAATTATGCACACAGGTCAAAGTGAATTTTCATTTTTTGTACAGATATTTTGCTCTGAAGTGCCAATATAATATACCAGCAGCATTTTCAGATAGGATTGGAAAAAAGAGCAAAATGCAGGGATCTTTCCTACTTCTCAGTTTTCATGCAGACACTTCTAAAGACCTGTTTAGATCACTATATGCATACCAGAAGGATTATTGGAACAAGCTGTCTTTCACCTTCCTGACTTGTTAGCTTGTAAACCTCTGTGAGAAAGCACTATGATGGTTTTTCAAAAGTTAGCATGCCAGAACAATGATAGTGACTGGGGCTCTGGAGTATAACATGTAACTACAACTGATATTCCTGTATTCGGGTAACAGCCAGAGAGAACCTGGACTCCTGTATGTGGTAGACCATCCATTTATATAATGATTTCCCAACCCAGGATCTATAATATAATCATGTTTAATATGCTATTTGTGACTGTCTTCCTTTGCTGTTTTATCTTCAAATATTGTTTTTAATTGATCAGCAAAATGCCCTGATGTAGTATCTCTGAACCTTTTTGGGTGAAATGCCCCTTACGTCTTTCTGTGACCCTGTAGATTGCATATTAACAGCTCAAGTTCTGTGTTTTCTGCAGAAAAATATATTCCTTACCAGGATATTTGCGTGTCTGAAATCAAGAGCTAGATACAGAAATGAACTTGTAATCATGCAGAAAAGCACATTTTTCTACCATGGCAGAGCAGGGTCGCTAACCTTGTTGTCTTGTGGTCAGATGCATGACCTGTGCAGGGCTAAATTCATATGTCTTTACAACTAATACTGAAAGATGCTGACACCAGTTTATAACATGTGAGGAAAAAAAATAAAAAGCTCTCCCGAGAGCATGAGAACTGATGTATCTGGTTTGTAGCCACATGCTTTCTTCATCCCATGTGCTCTTACTTTGCCATGCCAAGTCTTGGCCACGTGCATTTGGACAGTTGGGTTTGGATGTGCACATACAGTTCTTTTACAGCAACTATGTCCAAGTCCTCATTTATCTCATCAGTTTTCTAAGACATTGACCATAGCTGCATGTCAACCTATCTCTTCCAGGTTCTATGCTATTATTCCTCAGTTCTTGTACAGTGGTTGTTGTCAGCTACTTCAACTGTTATCTTTCATTTTTTTTGTCATTAGCAGGTGTTTTTGAACTTTGATACCTTGAAAATACAGGGTAAAGTAACTATCTCGGAGTTCCATATTTTTTTTTTCCCATCCATTCCCAGTTAATTGTTTCTGCAAAGCTAGGAGAGGAAACTCGGAACTTTATACAAGTTTCTTTACTGTAATGGCTATTTGAAACACTTTTAGGGACAATTTAAAGGATTACAATTGTGTGTGTATGTATATATGTTATCAGTAGTAGTTTTCCCAATGGACTAAAATCTTTTTAAGACAAAGTGTGTTTTATGCATGCAGTTCCTCTTTTCATTTCATAGGATACTACCCACCTCAAGGGCAGTTGCAGACTTATTTGTCTGTATTTCTATGAGTAGCCAAAGGATCATCAGTAAATGGCATTAAATTAAGAAAGCTCTGAAGAAATCAGTGGTGTGTGTGCGTGTGTGAAGTCAATAATTGCAACGTACCAGATAATTTTGCAATTGTTGGGCTCTCAGTATTGTAATTACAAAGGTGCATTTGCAGTCCACATTCTTATCAGATTAAGGAGAGGGAGGAAGCTAATGCAAGCAAAAAAGCTTTAAAAAAAATCTAAGCTGAATGTTAGAATCTTCCTTAGTAAACCTAGATGCTGCAATACACATGAAATATAAAAGTCATGTAACATTTGTAGACATTTAAAACCTCAAACCGTTACTTGCAATTGATTTGTTTTTCTTACTGTAAATCAAATCTTTAATATTTGAATATATTTATGGCACTTAATTTCTTTTTTTTTTTTTTTTCAGTGGGACTACAGTTAAAAAGTGCACAGATTTGGTGCTTTGCCTTCGCCTTTCGCTTCATTTTAATGTGTGCTGTGGCACATGCGAATGTGTGGAGGTGTGTAAAGAAAATAATCTTGTTGAATTCTTATTCTTTCATAGACCTGTGTTTTGCTTTTTCTTTACCTCTTTTTTCCTTCCTTTTTCATAATCTTGTATTCCTAGAGGTGAAAGACTGACGTGCTAAACCATTGTGCCATTTAATTCCTTGATTTTTATGAATCTCTTAATTTTGTGCTCTGAGTGCAGGTGCTGTTTTCTGATGAGGTGAAGAATTGGTATGGGAAAATATAGTTAACAGTGATTAATATCCAGTGAAAAATAAAATGGGAGAGAGTTGAAAAATGTGAATAATGAGGGATCACAAAACCAGGGAATGAAGTGGTCCATTGATTTTAGTGTATCACTCTTGTTTTCAGAAATTCAGGTCTTAAATCCCAGTTCAAGTTACAGGTAAAAGGGGATTTGATCTCCTCCTAGTCTCATTAGTCACTATATATATATATGCCACAGGAAGATGTGGGTGATGATTTTTGTTCACAAGACTTAAAGAAACAAACAGTGAAATAGTAAGCACAGAAAACAGCTGTGATAACCAGCCCTCTTGTTACTCACCATGACATATGTTAATTCAATTAGAATTTAAACTGAGATTTGGATAGGTAGTGTAAGGCTAAACTCATCAAGAAAGAATAACAGTGTTTTCCAAGGCAAATTAACTGCATTACTTGCTTTTGTAGCATCAAGAGGTTTTTAAAAATCCCCTTTCCTTTGCTGTACAATATCACATTAAAATATGCAGGTTAGTTTTGTTGTTTGCTACATGGAAAAAATAATGATCTTAGAAGTATTACCATGTTTATTTTAAAGAAACTATTTTCTACATTTTAATTAAAGTTGTAATTCACCATCTTTTGACCAAGTTATCTTAAATCTCAATCTTATTGGTAATGGGTACTGGGCCAGATTCAGAGAGAAATACCATCCTTACTTAATGCAAACAGTAAAAATATCAGTATTTCCAGAGATATGGTTCAGTTCAATTCATGTGCTGTACTAACTCTGCCTTTTAATTAGAAATATTCTCCTACTTATACAAGAATACTGGAGAAAAAAGGGCATTGTCTTCCTCATTATGTATTCCATACAAATCACAAATGGACAAAACCAGGCATAATATGATGACTGTTTTGTTATTAACGCACTTTAATAAGGTTAATGCGTCCATATGAATAGCTTTCAAAATAACTTTCTGTAGTTTTGAAGGTATGCTCTGGTCTAGTATAGTAATAAAGAATTTCCCTAGGGGGAAATAGTCAACCTTTTAATTTTGGCATGCAGAGTTCTCCTTTATTTTCCATTTATAAAAAGCCAACCAAATGTACAGTTCAAGATGCTGTGTAATTTTCCTTATATTCTGGTTAAAAGCTGTCTTATTGTGCTGTATCCAAGGGAAAACTGAAAAAAATACTGACTTCATATGCAAAACAATGAGTGAAAAGTAAAAATAAAATATAGACCATAAAGGACAATTTATGCTTTGTTAAAATGTAGACCTGAGCAATTTTTTTTCTGCTATAACTTTTCATAAAGGAGATCTGAACCTACACTGTAAGTAGTAAGGTATCTAGAAGAAAAGAAAATCTTACTGACTGCATGCAGAAGTGCAGCAACTGGGACCTTATCTATATGCATTACTTTGATTTCAAATTATTTTTAGCATGGCTTTTATTGTACTCATTGTTACATACATAAATCTTTGAAGTAATACTTTTTGTAAGAAATGGTCATAAAAATTTACAGCCAGTAACTTTTCCCATGTCCCTTACAATGATATTCTACTAAAACCATTAAATGCTTCTCATTAATGCCCTTTAAATGATTGTGTAATGACCCACAATCGCTTGTAAGTGAACAACCATTAAAGAATTACTAGTACTTAGCATGCTTTTAAGTACAATTTAAATACGTGGGAGGTAACATATAATATATTAGAAAAAGTATTAACTTTGAAATGGTAAAAACATGATTGCTGCAAAAGTAGGAGTAGGTGGGAACCCTCCCCTGCACTGACCATATCCCTCGGAGAACACAGAGTAGTAAGAGCATTTCTTGTTGCACAGAGCAGTTTTCTCAGAATTTGTTTTCTAGAATTACCTGGGTTTGTGAGCTTGATATTGGAATGATCTATAGGAAGTAAAATGACAACAGAAGTATGATTTCCATACAAATATGCTGAAATCAAAATCCTAGGCATACCTGCTAATAACTGTTATTGGGAAGTGTGACCCACCTGGTACTTTCAAAGGGCAGCTTTGCTCTGAGCCCAAAGATAAAACCAGAAGAAGTCATTTCAAGTGTTTTTGAAATATGAGAAAGGGACCACATGCACAGCCGACCTTGAAAATCTCAGGAATGTTCATGTCTGAATGTGAGGAAATATGAGTGATTGAAAGACATTTTTAATAAAGAATGTTAATTTAATGGGGAGTCACAAGGCAATTTGCAAGATCTTGACATCTCAATTCCAGCTTGACCCATTATCGACATACTGGCTGTGATACCTCACGGTACCAGGATGATGGCAGCTCTATTGAGTGTAAAGGGGTATTTTGATCATGTGCTGTTCTCTAATCACAGTGTATGCCAAAAGCTATATTGTCTTTCGCATTTTGTAGATGGCTGTTAGGGTTTATATACATGTGTAGGAAGACATACTCATTTTATGGTCTAGCCTCGCTGATTGGCTAGAAAGCAGTATTTAGCACAATTTTGCAGCTGTCCCATGCACCAAACTTTCTTTCTGAACTCCAGCTCTTGTACTGCAGAGGCAGGATATAGAGATACACCTAACAACATCTAATGGATTTGCCTCTTGTTAATTTGATATATTATTCCTACAATAACAATACTCTTTGTTTAGCCTCTTAACCTTAAAATTGTATCTGACAAAAATGAATTTCTGCTTCTCCAAAGCAAGATTTTTAGGAAGGGAAACCCTCATTACCCAATGTTTCAGTAGCTTTAGGTCCTTTGTAAACCGAACTTTGTCTGAAATGCTCTGTACAGGAAGACTTGAGTGGTTTGCTTCTGAATGAATGGGCAAATTTTATTTGAACTCTTGAAGCCTCAGGGTTGCAATGAGGAGTGTTGTACAATGTGGAAAAGTAAACATGCCTTCCCCCCCTTCATTTTGTATCTGAAAGTTAAATCCTTTGACTTTGGTCTCTGTTAGCAGCCTGGCTGACCTGCTGTTGGCTTCAGGTACAATTCATTTAGCTCCAGATTGCTTGGGTCCAAAAGGGATTTGAATCTAGAGCTCCAACATCCTGGTGTCCAAACCACCAGGATACAAGTTTTGTTTCAAGGAGTGTGCGCACTCTCTCTGTCCTTGAGAGAAATTCACTGAAACCACTGTGTGAAATATTTCTGTTCCATGAAATTTCATCTAATCAAAATGTTCTAGCTGGTTATGCCCACTGCTGAGAGTATCTGACCACTAGTTTCCAAGGCAGCAGGCAGCCCCTAAGATCACGTTAGACTTCACAGAATGCTTGGATACACAAATTTCAATAGCAGCAACAAACGCTTTCTGTCATGTTACGTTAGCTAAGAACAGGATCCCTTCCCCTTACTGCTGTAATCTACATATTTGTGATCTCCTTGTGTGCATAGCTGTACCAGATAGAGTTGAGACACCAGAAAGAAACAAAATTGAGAAGGTGCCCTCTTGAAACCAATAGTATCTTAATGTTTTTATGCATACTTTTTTCCCCTGTTTTTTTTTTTAAACTTTCCAAGCTGAATCACACTCACTTTATCTGTATCCTCATCCTAAAAGATTGCAATCCAGGTATAGTGCAGTCATATATTTAACCCATCTGTCAGTACAGCTGACTTGGATATTTTTAGACTGTCAATCACCGTGGTAGCTAGATCTAATATCTCATCTGTGCATCCTGCATCAGAGCAACTAGTTTGTATACTACTGAATAAGTCCTGAGGAAGATACTGAAATGAAGATACCTCAAAGTTTTCAGAGAACAAATTCAGTGCAACAAACTTCCTGTTAGAGCCCAAGCTGGACCACAAAGCAGTCTAGAATGAAGAATTTGCCAATAAACCTGTAAATTCATCTGTTTGCAAGGATTTTGAGGTCTGGAAATAAATCCAGGGTTTTCAGCCTTAGATAATGAGCAACTTCACTTATTTCTTCTGAGTTTTCCAAGCATGGGGGTGGGATTTTTTAAATATTCAACAAAGGTTAAAATATGCCATAGGAAAGAAAATATGTATAGGATGGTGCAAGGGGCAATTGTATGCCATTTCTGTAATGGGAGAAGAGGGGTTTGGTGGGGAAGGGGTAGTGGATGTGTATTACCGGGAAGTTGAGGCTACTGCAAAATATCATGCCACTTCAGGCTTTGTATCAAATACTTCACCTGATAAGTCATGCACACCACTATATGGCATTATGTAGGTGTACCACTGTAGCTATTTTAAAGTAATGGCACTTGATGTTTCTGATGCAACCTATTATTCATATTGCAAAGAAGAAAAAGAAGAAAAAAAAAAAAGCTTTGCTTTCTGTTGGAGTATCTAGATTTGGTGGGAATACTGATACTCAAAAAATATATAGATTTTATTAGACCACAGTGAATTGGTACCCGAAGGAAGAAAATTTTATTTGTTTAAGTGTGTCTGTAATGAACGCAGTTCTAGTATTTCAAAAGACGATGTACTGCATACTGAAAATAGGCTTTTTGCCAAATGGGAATTGAAACACATATACGTATTACACTATTTGCCTTAGAAGAAATTAATTTTCAGCCAGAAGCAGATAGGATTATTTAATATTTATCTTTAGCTGCAGGAAGATGAATCTATTATTTTATTTTGTTATGTTATATGTGGTGCTCATCCACATTTTCCTGTAGGAGGTGCTGATGTACTCTTGTCTATACTACATCAAGGTTAAAGAGTCTCCAGTTGTTAAATTTCTACAGCTAGTGCTAGCTGGTGATTACCAGCAGAGACCATGATCAGAAGTATGCCAAGCTTTATTACAAGGGCGTGCATGTGCGTAGATCAGAGACGTGCAGGGAGAATTGGGAAGGGGAGTGATTCTTTTCTCCAGTTGCTTTCAAAATTAATACTGTTGGGAACTTAAAACATCTACAGCATTAAAATTAGGCAAAGAAAATGGAACAACGTTGTATGTCAAAGTTGACTGATTTAGTGCCACTGAGAGAATAGACCACAGTGTATAAAGTTGCAGTATCACAAAGTACCATGTAGATGGGGAGTGTTAAATATCAGTGGAGCATTATCCTGCACTGTCAGCAAACTGTAGTGTGACCGTCGTGAGAGATGCTAAAATGTCATTTCATGGACCACATTATGTGCTGCTTACAATGAATATTTCATCCATGGTTTATTATATTTTTGATAAATTGTGACTTCCTGGACAAAAATTTGGTTAGCTGATCTCTAGCATCATTTAAAGATGTTTAAAAAAACTGACTTTGCCCTAAAGAATCATTTAGTGGAAGCACGTAACTACGTGGTATTATTTTAAATTACTGTAGCAATGGTGTCTTCTTCCAGCAATCAATAAATTTAATTTATAAAGAATGTTAAGTAACAGCTAACAATTTAATGCTTTGTGAATTTTCAACCAAACTGGTTAAATAATTAAAGTAAATTTGTAGAGTTAGAGAAGAAGTTTCACCAAAGGAAGGGAGTAAGACTTTGGAAATAGTATATGCTTGTTCAGACACATAGCATGGATAAATTTCACAGAAGTTTTACTGTGCTAACAAGAAAATTTTGCAGTTAATTCTAAACCTGCCTTGTTCCACTAACATAAAAGATGTTTTGAAGTAGCTTAGGTTATTTAAACTGTAGTAAAAGAATAAAACTGCTTCACAGAGAAGTTGGTATAGCACCAGAGTGCAATACTGTTGAAATGGAGGATGTGGTAATTGAATGGCTGGGATAGTGTGCTCTGGCCTGTGAATGATGTCCAGCAAATGTGTTTTCTGGAGAATTGCATTACTAGAAAACATAAAAGGCACTTGCAAAAAATTTATGGTAGGGATGAATTCTGAATTGCCAAGTTTTGGGGAAATTCTTGAATTTAGGAGAGTGATGCTTACCTAGAAAGGAGTAAGGTGCAGTGTTTCAAATCTGGCATAACATGGCTCTGCACAGCACAATGGGGCAGTGGTGGAGTGAGCTGCTCTTGGAGTTCATTCTCTGTCCTTGAGGTCACGGAATTTCGAAGTAAATTTCTGTTGAGTTTTTGGGTTTTTTTGGTTTGGTTTTTTTTTTATTTTTTTTTTATTCTTTTTTTAAACCTTGAGGATTAACTCCATCATCCAGCTATTGTATGTTCATCCAGCATAAAAACTTTTCATTTTTACCTCTGGTCATGGTGTGGCTCCTGGTTTGTCTGTCTCAGTTCCCCACCCAAGGCTTCCTATACAGCATGGATAGCAGGATAATGAGCAACAGTGACTAAATTTTTCAAGAATAATGTGGGATGATTTTTTTTTGGAGATTTTGTAGATCCTCTGTTCAGGAAGTTGCAGAAAATTCTGTTATGAATATTGCTTTCATTTCCTGCTGAATTTCATAGAGCCAAATCCTGCATATTGGGGAATTCTGTTTTTCAGTTGTCTGAGCTGTAGCCTGAAAGTTATCTTGAGGTGCCACTGGTTTTCCAAGGGAAAACAGGATGCTGTTTCCTGTTAGACTGTGCCTGTTCCAAGGCAAGTTGCAAAAATGAATTACTTCTCCAGTTTGTCTTGCATATTTCTGGTGACTCAGATGCAAAACCCGTTAGCTCAGCTACAAAGCTGGCCTGGTGCCTTTGCCTTTCAGTGTGTGGAGTTGAGTAAGAAGTGCCAAGCTGCCAATATTGTGTTAGGATTAGTAACGTGCATTACATTTTAATGTGCTCAACATATATGGGTTGTGCTTTCTGTGCCACATTGAGATGGTAATAAAGGAAGCGAGAAGGGAAGGCAGAAAACTTGTGAGTCAGAAGAAGCACTACTACCAGACCCATTTTTCAGTCCTACAAGTGGAATATAGGAAGAGTCAGAAATACCAATGAAAAATACCAAATATTTAAGGTTCTGGGATTTAATAATAGAAATCTTCAGAGTGACTCGTGGGGCCACACAGTGTGTGGTGCTATGCATTCAAAATAAAACTGATAATCATGGCTCTGGTAATGCTTTGAAATACACAGTCTTCTGACAATTTACACATTTTGCTATTACTGAGAGGTTTGAAGGATTTTCAAACTAAATAAAGCTATATATTGAATTCAGATATCTTTCTAAAAGCCTTTCCTGCAATTAAATGATTTTTTTATGTGACTTTCATAGACTAATACTTTGTTATCAATAAAGAGAGAGAGCATTTCATACTGCAGACCTAAAAAAATCTCGACCCCCAAAATCCCCTAAAACAAACAAAAACCATAAAGCCCTTCATTTTATGGTAAAAATGAGTGACCAAAATATAATAATCATCAAATATTGGCTCTTTCATATTTATGTTTTGAAGGACTCTTACCGGAAGGTAATAACATTCACTGAGTGTATAGAAATCCAAGTAAAATCTATATGCAAAATAGCAAATCCATGCATGATCATTTGTCCCAAATTAAATATTTAAGAAATGAGGATGGGATTAATTTTGATGTGTTTCAAGAAGTATGTAGCATCTCTGTGGTCTCTGATTTTTAACTATTCAACATAATGGACTATGTGAAGGAAAGAAAGGTTGTTTTTTTTTTTTTTTTTTTTTTACAGGATGCTGCTACTTGTGTCTGTGCTTGGTTGATTGATACATGTTATTTCACAGCTATTTTTCTATTTCAAACTTGAAATAATTTTCCCACCCCTGTATAACTAGTGCTGGTCAGGGCCTTAAAAATAGTTAGACTTGCTACTTGGTGTTGTTGTTCTCGTCCCTGAGAAAGAGAGATGTCATCTAAACACAGTTTTTGAGGAAAGGAGAAGTTCTTTCTAACCAGGATAATGACAAATCCTAAGAAAAAAAAGTGAAATAAAAAGAAGGCAAGGAAGAAACTGTTCAGTTGACATCTTACTGCAAAATTAGAGTCAATGTAATGTATTTTGTGTATGGTTATAGAAATAACTTTTGGGGTGCTGGATAAATGATGTCTTTGATGGACAACACTTTTCCTTTTTAGTAGGGCAACAGAAATACAACGGGAAATATATAGAATAGCTGGAATGTTTTGTTCCACCCAAACTAAAATGTTGGATTTAATTCTTGGTGTGTTCCTTCTCTTATCATTTCACTTGAATGTACTTAGAAATAAAATTAAAATATTTCATTATACTAAACACACAGAATAAAATATTTACACCTTTTTTCTATTAAAAAGGCCCAATAAACTGCCAACCAAAAGTTCAGAAAAATTATGAATGACTTAAGTTCAGAGCAGTAATGTTGTGATAGTGTTATATATATAATTTGTATTTAATAGCCTTATTGTAAAATCACTGCATTCAATGCATTTTTGTTACATTAGTAATTTCCAGGGAAAATACTAAAGCCATTCTTTTTGTTATTTGAAATGTATACAATTGCCATAATTATTGGAACTTTGGCCTTTTACAGTAAAAGCTGAGCTTAACAGAAGGTACTGACTGTTGAAATAGAGTTCAGTATTAGATTCCCACTGAAAGGTAGCAACGGTTGGTTGGGAAAAAAACGCAAACACACCCAAAAACCCCACCCAAAACACCCCATGGCATAGTTTGTCAGGTTTCAACTTTTCTGCGTTGTGTACCTTGAGATTCATCATTAATGTGTTCCGTGCAAGCTTCTGCATACAGATGTCCTCAGTATGCAGTACTCGCGTCTTGTTTTAGTTGATGTGCTTATCCTTCTCAGTAAGCCTCTTAAATCAGGTGAAGCAGCCCTTTGCACTGACTACTGGTGCTGACAAATTGTATGTCCTGTCAAGGAATAACTGTAGTCAAGAAGTGGCCCTGCACTTGAAAACAGTCTGTTTTATGCTGCTTATGTTCATAATGATGTGTACAATATAGAAAGAGAAATTGTTTTTACATGAATGCAAGAATAAAACAAACGATCTTATATAGTCACTGTATCTAGTAGTTCCAGCTCATTTCTGTTTACCAAGCCACATTTTTGGTGGTCTTTCCAGCATGTCTCATAGTAATGTCCGAGCTTTTCTCTTTTGTCTACTTGCATATGATTTCACTGGCTGTTCTTAATTTGGGATTATAATCCTGCTGCAAGATCTTAAGTAATATGAACTTGTATAGTTCACTTACATGGCTGTGACATGGAGTTACTGTGTAAAGTTTCATGGCTGTAATGACTAGGAGAGCATCATGCCAAAAAGCACTTAAAATCCTTGTGCTAAGTCCTTTTGCACAGAGGTTGATCAGACCATGACTTGGAACAGCTGCAAACTGAAAAGCTCCTGTGTGAGGTTACTGCCACTTCAGCTTTAAACTCGTTCATATGTGCAATGTCTCATGTGCCTAAGTGAATTTTTGTGGCTAAGATATTTAAAGTCAAGCATAAAGCTCTGTAGCCAATGACTAAGGTTATAGACTTTTTCCTATCTGAGCACTTCACAGCCTAGATATATACATTGGAAAAACATCTTTGCGGTTGCTTAAGGATGGTGCCGAAGGAACTCTCTGCAAGTGTGAGTGTTCCCTGCTGTCTGAGTAGTCTGGTTTTGGTTTCTGCTCAGCTCAGTGAATGCTGCTCAAATCAAATGTCATTCCCAACCAGAGTGTAGCTCATTATCTTTACCTCCCCCGATACTAAACTTTGCAATGAAGCAGTAATAAATCTGACCTTAAAAGTTCTGATTTTTATTTTTTTTTTTTTTTAATACCTACCTCAGGATGTGGTTTTTTTGGGAACCTCTGGATTTTCATGGCACAGACAGGTTGGAATCTAGAACTAAAGGAAACTAAATAAATTGAAATCCTAAATAATATATTAATTATCGGGGAGGGGCATGCTAATTCTTCATACAACTTCCTCTGAAAACAACTTCTTCCAGTTTGTGTTTTACTCCGCTTACTACTTTTCTGTATGACCTACCTAATTTTTCATCACTTTGTATCCATCCTGTGACACAAACAAGTACCTCATTTAACTGTGCAGTCTAACATTGAGAAGTTTGTAGATGATTTACCTTGAAGTTACTTGACTATAAGGAATATAGGAGACTAAAGAACCACTTGAACAATCCTTGTTTTTAATGCCAGTGTGAGTGTATTGTTGTTAAATGGCTGAGTTGTGTCCTGATAATACTTTGTTTCCGTATAGTATGATATTGATGGCAAAGATAATACATGCTGATTTGATAACTATCACTAATGAGGTTTCATTGCTGTATTTATTAAAGTTTGTACTAAAATAGTTCACTGTAAGTTTCATGGTCAAGATGCCTATGGATTAATTGTTCCCCAAGAACTGTTGTGCACAGATTGGGCAGAATTGTTTTTTTAATTTGGGAAGTGTCAAAGTTGTGATTTCTTGTAGCATTTCCCCCTCCAATGCTCACTCTTTAACAGGCTGATGAAATATGCAGTTTTGCTTTCACTGGCTATTCCTCAAGATACTTGCAATCTATTGATTCCTATCTATTGAAAGCGGGTTTCCTGCCTCCTTTGCAGTTTGTCCTGTGCTATGGGCAGAGAGACTGGAAAGTATGAGGGGAGGAAAGTGTTAGGACACTTTTGTTTGGGGAGATAACAGGTAACAGTTTTTATTCCTAACGTTTGATTGACTATAACTTACAAATACATATGGAGTAAACCCACTTTCCCCAAGAAGCTTTAATTGCTTGAAACGTGTCTTTGTGGAGTAGCCAGCAGTCTAACAGCATGGTCAGGCTTATGCTTGTTGAGTCAAAATTATCTTTCCTGTCTTTTACAGTGCATTTTGGCTTTTTTTTTTTACTGTGGACAGAAGTAAGAGGGTTGTTTGAATATGTTTGGGGGACAACTAAGACTCTTCTGTTCTTTTGGGTTTACTTAGTACAGCATAACTTTTACAACAGACACTTTTTGTAGTGGTTCCGTGATACATCTTGATTCATTGCAATTAGCAAAGGATGTCTGCAATACAGTGTTACTGAGATGATTTTTTTGTTTCTGTGAATAATGGAAAACTTCAAGTTTTGTACTTCACAAATTGTTGCTTTCTAGGTATTGGTGTGAGTTATGGCCTTGCAAGGAGGAGAATGCCGCTGTATTGCCAAGTATATGTTAAATTAGTGTCTGAATGTGGAAGTCTTATTTTCTTACCTCATTTTTTGATCTACAGGACTGTCAGGTGCTAAATGAACACTTAAACTGTAGGTAGTGACAAAGCAATGACACTTGTTTCACCTAATCTGAACTAAGATTTGGCAAAGAGCCTTTAGGTTTCTGCAGTTCTATATTCAACTAAGAAACCTTATTCTACTTAAGCATTAGTAATTGTTTTGGTATTTTCCTACTCAGTAAGAAGCAGTGATCGTTCATGAGCATGATGTAATGAATAAGTACTGAGGGTTCTTTTGCTTGATGTTTTGATGGCTGTGTAAGCAGTTTCCCAATATCTGGAAAGTTGAAACTGCTTTGAAATTTTGAGGCATTTGATGTTTAGCATTGCCGCCTGGTTCTGGAGAACTCAACCTGGCCTGAGGAAAAGCAAAACCAGCATTGCAAGAAGTATGTTATTATTGTATAAAATTTACTGTGGAGAGGAGCAATACGAATAGAAAACACATACAGTAGCTTGCTGCATGCTAGCAGGTCTTTTCTGGACTCCTAAATGTTAACTGGATAGTAATGTAAGTTATTACACTCATTAAATTAGGCCACAAACAAGTCAACAATGATTCAGCAAAATGGTTTTGTTTGTATAGTGCAAGGAAGTCTGATAGATATCCAGTCAAACATTTATGGCTAAATGGATGAAGATTTTAACATTACAGCCTAATAAAAACCCCATACTGTGTGATTAAATAAGAGGGAAAGCAGTAAAAAAGAGAAAGCATAATGATGATAACATGTAGGTCAGTTACAATTTAATTGTCATTGCACTTCATTGCTAACATATCAATTCTCTGCTGCTTAGCTGAGCAGAAAACAACAACTTAACATGTACAGTGGGCCCATGCCTACTCGGCAAACCCCCACTTCCATCACCTGCTTTCGACTACTTCCTTAGCAGCCGCGTGAAGTCTTCCTGCTTTAATAGGATAATCTTGCTGGAAGCTCCTGCTGATTGTGTCCTTGCTGCGCTCAATGCATCAGTGATCAGTAAATTTACTTCACACTCTACATAGATGCTAAAATTAGGTTGTTTGCATTACAACTTCCAATACTCCTGCAACAAGAAACACCTGCTTGCAGATTTATATTGTTTTATTTAATGGTCTAAAATAAAGATAGCTTTACAGTGGCAATACCCTGATGTACTATACTGGAAGAGCACAATGGCTGATCATTTTTCTTACTTATCCAATTCATACTATATCTTCTTGCCATACAAGGCATAGCTTCATAACATTAATTGCAGCTTTAGTAACTCCATGGAAGTATTTATTCCTGCCAGCTTTTTCCACCATTTCATATGTGGTGGTACTAACAGAGGCTTCAGGGATGGAGGAGGGAACTCTATATACTTCTGTGGGATTTGTGGGTTTTTTTTAATCTGGATAATATGGAGAGATCTCAAAGGGATGTTGACCTAACAGTGTTAGGTCTAAAGAGCTGTCTAACATACTAATGCTGATCTATAGTGAAGACTTAACAGAGTACATAACCAAACTATTAATTCAGGTGCCTAAGGTGACAATTTTTATCCAGCTCTGCAGAGCTGATATTATATAGAGTAGAACACAGTTCCCATTTTTGGAGGGGTGGGATGGAAGTCAGAGGAGCAGCCTGGCAACACCTAGGGAACTTCAGGAGAGAGGTTGGGAATAAAATATCTATCCTTCATTTAAAAGGATAGAATCCAAATACTGGGAATATTGTTGACTCTTTATCTTCTGCTCAAAGTTAAGGGGGAACATAAACTTGGACAGACTGATCCAGCAAAAGTAGCCACTGCTTTCTGGGCTGTGTAAAAGCTAGCCAGTAATGACAGCTTTGTAGTTCAATGAGGGAATTGAGTGTGTGTTAGGGAAGGTGTGAGAAAATGGATACGCTTTTCAATAAGTAATGTAATTAACTTTTTTGAGTCAGTAGACTGCATGTTAGATGTTTAACTGTGTTCCTGTTTTCTGACTCCAAATTCACACTACAATTTTGAATTCGGTGAGGGCTGGCACATCCCTGGGGACAGGTATCTCTGAGGTCCCCGGCTTTCAGGGCAATGTTGCTCAGCCCTCCAGCTCATCCCCTACAAATCTTCAAGATCTATCTGGTTCTCTATGAAATAGCAGCTGAAAAACTGAGACCTGAAAACTAAAGGCATATTAACTTGATGCCAGCACAGGGAACATGTGCATTTCTGTACTGTAACAGCTAGTGAAGTTGAAAAATCATTTTTCCTTCTGCTGTTTCATGTATTAATCTTCAGCAGCTCAAATGGTTCACATAATTGGTGGTCTTGTGAAGTGTGGCAGCTTCTACCCGGTTTCAGACACACCAGCCTCCCAGCCAGAAGATCACACACATATTATTTTAATTTTATTTTATTTTTATTTTATTTTGAGAAAAATCAGATGATTCCTTGCTAGCCTTCCTTACTCTGAAGGAAATGGAAACTAATATCTCTGGATGATGATAGTCCAATGCTGAGATGGAGAATGAAAGAATGAGGGAAGCCTATGGCACCATGTGTTCCTGCTGCTTAATGAGGAACAGGGTGGTGAGCACCTTGCATGTCTCCAGATCAAGACCAATGGGAAGGGATTTTTTCTAAACCTGTTAACACTTCTGTGAATGCCTTACACTTCTGTGAATGCCTTGCACAAGAAACTATGATAAGGTCCTATGGACTTCTGGTCTTTCTCAATTGTCCTTAATGGTGTGTTTGTTGAATGGTATCTGACCCTTCTGGTTGCACTGTGGACCTGAACAGGATGCTGGAATGGCACTTCTAGTTTTAATTGCTGACCTAAAAACTTTACCAGCTTAGCTAGCAATACTAAGAAAACTCATGAGAACTGGGGCTTCAGTGTCAATAGTTGATGAGTGTTGTGTCATGTAGTAAAGTCTGTGAAGTAGGGCGGTCTCTGTTTCTGCGATTTTGCTGGAATAGCTAACTGTCCTCTGATTGTAGTTAGGCGTAGTCTAACTACAAAGCAGGCCCTAATTAATATAGTTTGGGATTTGCTCATTTGTCATCTTTAGAAGTTATTCTCCTCTCAACAGTTAGATTCAAATGTGGGAATGTAATGTGTCTGCCTTCATATGTGGTGGGTATGTGATGGGTGTATACATTATTAGTGCGGCCATAATGGTAATATACATCCAAATTCTGGTATAAAAAGTCATAAACAAACATAGGTATCCGCATCTGAAAACTAAAACCCTGCCTATTTGTTTGTTTTCAGGAAGTGTAGGCTTCCATTTTTTTTAGAACAAACCAAAAATCCAGCAGGCTTTTCCTGAAGAAAAACTCTGGTATATCACAGAGTTGTAGGAGCTAGGAGTGCTGGAACATAACTGCACCATTGCTGGAGACGTATCACTTGGTTTAATTTGATGTCAAGACTATTTTATCTGTTTAAACCTGTCTAGAAATGTTACCAGAATGAATATCTGAAGTTTCAAAATGAAAAGAGAAAAAGAATGTAGATTTGGGGTGCATTCAAAAATTCACCAGTCAGTAAGCCAAAATGGTTTTAAATAGCTCACTTTCCAGGAGGGCATGTCTGAATGATGTCATTGGAGCAAATGTCTCACTGGGCTCTCCAAATCTCTTCCAAGTTGCTAGTGGGAGCCAGTGCAACTCGATGCTTTCTTGTTGAATTTCTAAACTATGGATTTCTTTGGGCCATCCTTTGGCAGATGCAGGTTTCTGCAGGATGGGAAACTGCAGATCAAATGTACTTCACACAAAGTACCTATTATCATTATAGTCCTTGGCTGCTTGGGAGCCCTGGGACTGATTCCTCTGGACATATCATCTCCCCCCAAAGAGGGTTATGGTCCCTTTGCACTAGCGTTTAAGAGCAGGATCAGCTTTCATAGGTAATAGGGCTCTCCCTGTGAAATAATTTAATGGCAAGTGCACTCCTCTCTGCACCTGAGAGCTCCAGGAGGTTTTCTGCCTTCCAGCAGCAGCGTCTCCTATAGCTCCCTGTGGTGCAATATGTCTCCACAATCCACACCCTCGCTCAGCATGACCAGCACCTAATAGGCACCATTGAGCCCCATTGCAATAGCATGTATTAGTGGCTTTAGAGTAAACTGCTTGAAAAAATCAGCCTAGATAAAATACACAGATGTTTATGGTCAAAAGGTGTATTGGGAGCCAGTGAGGCAGCAAAGGCCTATTTGGAGTATGTGTTTCAAGACTTAACAAGACTAATGTCTGTATGTACAAGTCTGTAAGAGCTGGACTAAGTAGTGCTCTTTCCATACCTTTTGTTTAGTTAGTTAAGCAGCAAGTTTTGACTTTTCTGTGATGTGAAACAAGTGCAGTTTGGGCTTCACATGTCAAATGCAACTGGAAGCATAGCAAAGGGAATAATTGCTGCAAGAAAGGTTAGTTTGGTTTCCTTTCTGGAACACAGCTCCAACACAACTGTTCCCCAAATAGGACACTTTCAGATTTACCTAATCTAGTAAATCTGAAATCTAACCTTTTAATTTTAACAGTATTTTCCTATTGATGCAACTCAAACCCACTGCCTAGTTATACAGTAAGTACAATTATGGATGAAAAGAAAATCTAGTAACAGTCAATGAACTTCCACAATTTTTTGCCTGAGCTTGTGATGCTCCTGTGATGCTTGAGCAGTACAGGAATAAAAGGAATGAAGCCATATTTTGGAAAAAAATAACACACAGAGATCGAGGATGACAGCCCTGCTCTGCAGTGGTGTGGCAAGTTCAGCTTTCTCAGAAGCCTTCTCTTCATTCTGATCACTGAGTAGCATCTGTAACAGTTTTATTCCCTTAGAATTTCTGATGATTCAATCCTGTTTTCTCACAGAGCACAAAAACATGTAGCACAACCTTTTGACTTTGGGAGGCAGCAAAGGGTGAATTCTGGGGAAATCAAGATCCATTCATACTGCGTAAAAGGACCCATCCTCATGTTTTGGGTTTCTTAAGTGCCTGACTTCAATTCATGAATCAAAATAATATTTTTTTTTCTCAAATGGGGTGACTATTTTTTTTTTAACTTTGTAAATTTATCTCCTGCTAAGTTAAGGAATGGCCATAGATATCTTTGTATCCAGTACCGTGGTGCACCAGATGCATGGTATGCTGTGTGCAGGCGTGTTTCCCTTGTAGGCTTTTGTGGTTTTGGAGAGTTAAGAGATGGGTCCTGCATTTACCACTCAGTCTGCAGGTAGGGCATATGCTGTTTTAGCCATTTGCAGTTGATACAGGTCCATATCTTGTGACATAATTTTAGGTGGCTTATTAGACTTATGATTGATGACAGCCAAAAGAGGATACACAGCTAATCACTGACATTCATGCTTGCCTTTTAAGTATTGTACTACATGGCTTCAGATCTCTATTTTACACTCAAGTGCTCCAAGCCCTGCATTAGTGCATCTCTTCCTCCTCCAAATTAACATATTCCTTTAAATACACTAATATTTCAGTGGTGAGTTTTTAAACAAATTCTGCATTATTTGCCTTTTTTCTTCTTATGTTGCTTCCTTCTTAGCCAAACAATAACAATCCTTTCCACTGAAACTGAGTTGTAAATATTCCCTTTGCCATTATGTCAGACCTTAGCTATTTCTTTATTCTTTTCTCCTTATTAAATTATGTTTACCTGAATACATCAGGTTCATTTCACCTAGGCAGGATGTCCCATTAAGCATGACAAGTAGAAGGCTGTGAGATTAATGCCCTTCTTGAGCCTGAATTAGCGTGTCAGCATCTTTTCAGACCTGGGACCAGGGAACATAGGAAGCATGCCATAATGGACCTTAGCCTTTAACTGAACTGCTCTAATATTATTCCTATAACAAGACTACTTTTAAAGAGGCTCATTATTGGCTTCATTAGATATGTTACTTGCATCAGTGGCTGTAGTTACTCGTATAATATGGAAGAGGTTAACATAGCGTATTTTTTATGTATTATATGGCATATAGCTTGAAGTAGCCAAAAGGTTTATGGCGATGTAATTGGTAGTTAGTGTGAAATTTGTAAGACAAATAGACAATACCTAGGGTAACCCCTATAATCCTCTCCTTTCAGTTTTTTACAGCCACCAAAGGGCCTCATTAAAACAGCAGTCAGCACCTTAGTGAAAAGATACAGTGCTTATAGTGCCCAAATGTGACAGAAAATCTGCATTTTGTAAATCTGACACCTTTGATAGATTATACAGTGTGAAGCCATTGCTTCTAAGCATTATGATAACACTTAAGGTTCTCTTCTGAATCCAACCGTGCTATATTCACTGGATATAACAATGTGAAAAAGAGCTGGTTGAATAAAATAAAGCATGTGAGATGGAGAGGAGCCTTTTTTCCTTTTGATACAAAGCTCAGGACTAACAGCTATACTTGATATCCCCGCCTCTGCTTGTACTGAAGGATATGGGCATATAAATATTGGCAAAATAGCTTTTTAATATACAGATGGAAAAGAAACTCTGCATACATTAACTAGTTTATGTGGCTGCTTTAAGGGAAGACTGTATAGAGCAATGATGGTAATATGATGATTTTTTTTTTCTGTTTTAGAGGCAGAATACTGCCTTTGCTTAAACTTGTGTAAACCCCAGTAGATTCCATCACCTGAAGTGAATCCTTTTGTCCCAGAGTCCTGTAAATCTGGTGTAATGCACTGTCTTACATGGGATTAAATGGACAGGCATAAGAAAAGGGAGAATCTGACTCAATAAGTTTAATTTATTCTTTCAACTTATTTACTACAAAAATTAACCCCATACACAGAGTGTAGGCTTTGAAAACTGAGTGTATGAAAGTTCAGTTCTTGATAAGTTAGCTATAAGGTGTAGTTAGATATTTTAGTTACTTTAAACATATTTGGTAGTGTGAACTACTTGAAACTGAGTGAGCGTGAGTTGCTGTGGTTGATTAGTTCCAGCTATTTGTTCTAATCACTACAAGCAACCTCAAACAGCCAGAGGTCCAAAGGAGTAATTATTGTCTTCACCTTGATTTAAGAAATAGGTCGAAGTGTTTGGAGCTGCAAAAATTTTAAAAACTTGCCATAAATAAAATGGAAACTATCACTTAGCTCCCATTACCTTCTTTGTGGCAGAGGAAGTTTTGTGTTTTTTGTTCAGGGGGGTGGAGTGTCAGTTATAATGTTCAGTTGGGCTCCAAATGTGACAGCTGTTTACCTCTTCATCTAGTAATTGAAAGATTTCCTTTTAAATTAGAGCTGCTGTAGACAAAGAATGCATTAGAAGTTGCATTCAGTTCTCTTGAAAAAAATATAACGCTAATAATTGTGAAAGAGGTATTTGCAGCTTAGACCTCTGATCATTGCAGAAAACATACCACAGTGTGCTTTGGAAATAGGAATGCATACAAAAATGGGGGAGGTTATATATGTGGAACCTTTCATTCTCTTTTGTATCAGGATTTGTTCCTGCCTATGGTAAATTTCCTGCTTAAAGGTGCAGAATCAGTCTCTGAGTAGAAAGGACCAAGTAGCATTGCTGAGGTGCTGACTATAAAAGGAAGCTTATTTTTGATTACTGGAAAAAAAAAAAAACAAAACAAAAAAGTGTCCAAGAAGTGAACCTGAAAATAACTTCTGAGCAAGAATTTTCACAACTTAGAATGTAAGCTTTTGGATTTTTCTTTTTTTAAAAAAAGAGAAAGTCATAGATGCATTTGAATCCACTAACAAGATGCGAAGTAACTGGAGTTTTGCTGAGGATGAATTTGTGGCAATAAGTATTCTGTTATGTAACATGAGATGCTTCAACGTTTCCTCATGGAGACTTAGAATTTTAAAATTGGGGGCAATATCAGAAGCAGTGAAAAATTTTCTAGTGCCCTTTAAAAAAGATAAATATGACTATATTATATTGACCCATGAGGTTGTTTTCTTCAATAACCTAATTCAGATGCAGCATCTATTTTATTGTTGTTTTCCCAAGACTATTTTCACAACTACTCATTATTCTTTTTGTAAGTACTGAGTTAAAAATGTAGAAAGGTGAAAGTTTTCTCTTCTCTTGATGATGTGGAGGAACTGTTTGTGCTTTCTGCTGCAGTAGGTTACCTTTCAAGTAACCTTTCAGGTGTCATCACCAAAGAAGTGACTCCCTTTTTATTACATTCCTTGTTTCTGAGTTGTCCTGATTTTTTTTTTTTTCCAAATAATATAGTTATTAAAATACAAACATAAAATTCCTGGAGAGTAACAAAAAGCCTGTTCTCTTGTTCAGTACTTGGCAATCACTAGACTAGACATAGGCACACATTTTGGCTTCGAAGGAGATTAGGGTAGTGCAGGTGGAGAGTTTGCACTAATTCCAGGTGGCAGACTGGAGGGATGGTGGGCCTCCTTTCTCATCTGGGGAAGTTTCTTTCTATTAAATAACATAAAACTGACCATGATACTTGTTTAAAGCTTAAAATTTTGATGAAAAACAAAAAGTCCTTGTGAGTTGTGGTCACTGATATAGAGCAGGAAGTAAGTGTATGTACCAGTATCTCTTGTGGAGGACGATGCTGTGAAATCTAAAGGGCCTTATTTAATCTTGCATGAGGATACTCAGCAGCACGTAACAGCAAATTGTCTCAGCCTGTGCATAGTAGAAGTGATTCAATTCTAAGCAGCAAAAACGGGGCTTGCTTAGGTGTGGATAATGTTGAAATCTGGACCAGCAAAAAGCTTTTCAAATGAACTTTTTTTACCAAAGCCTAGGTTTTGATCAATATGAATGCTTGCACTGCAAAACGAGCATTTCTGAGTATCGTGTCTGGGTTTTTTAATTCAGTGGATTATTCACATCTGTTAGGTGAGAATTGCAGAGTACTGAAATAATGTATTCTTGTGTTTTAGATCTATCACTGCCAAGGGCTACTGAATAGTAAGTATCAACATCTGTGTTACTACTTCTTTGAGTTTTCTGATTAAGTGTGTCTAAACATTTCAGCTCCTACTAGAAATAAAAATAAAAGTAGTTTCAAGCCAGTTTGATGTAGGATTTCTGCAAAACATGCTAACAGCAAACGTTAGTTAGGGGACTGTACGTGCAATTAGCCCTAAATAACATTAACCTAGTGTTGTAATTTGTAATATTGAAAGGACATTAGACTCCTGAAATTGTAAATAATGGAGTAAATATAAATAAAGGTACTTGTATTTTGACAGTGATGTTCCACCTCTTGTTCCCTGCATGCACAAAAAACATTCAAATGCCTTTTCTTTCTCTGACAAAAATATTCATTAAAAACATTTCACTGTGCTGCCTTTTAATATAGCACAAGCATTCAACCTGCACAGGAAGCTTCCTGGAACCACACAAATACTGTGTAATTATCTTGTGGCTCCCTGCTGGCTGCTGCATATTCCAAGCACAAAGTGAGCAGCACATTTCTAGAGCCTGACTTCTGTCTTCATTGTCCCTGCTTGGAATATGAAGCTCCACTTCATTATAGCAGACCTGATCAAACTTGATAGATTTAGCCATTATTCTTGACTGTGTCAACTTTCTACAGCTTTTTTTTTTTTCCTTTTTTTCCTTGGGCTCTTTTGTTTTGCCACCCAGGGAATGCATCTTATTTCTAGGCGTGCTGCCTCTCTCTCTCTCTTTTTTTCTCTCTTTCTCTATCTTTTTCCTTTCCCCTCACCCCCAAACAAACCAGGGTCTCAGCAAATAATGCTGCTTGTGAATCATGTGATTCAAGGAAAATAAGGCTTGCAATTTTTTTCCCAATTGTCCTTTATGGGTTTTATTGACTATTTTTTTTCAGTTTGTTTCTGCAAAAAAAAAATTATACTGCAATATTGACATACAATACAGAAAAGCTTTGAAAATCCTTAGTTTCTATTAGTAGTACAATAAATTTAGCATTGTGAGGATTTTTTTCTGTTTTATGACAACTTTCAAGTAGCACTTCAGAGCTCATATTTTTGAGGATGATTCAGACAAATGTATCTTATCAAATTTTATAAATCATTGCTTCTTTTACTTAACCCAGAGACATATCGCCACATTTTTCTTGCAAAAGGCATTAGATCATTCTTTGGGCAAATACAGATGTTAATACAACTGGTTTACCATAACAGATTGCTTTGTAGTTTTTGAGAGTTGCTATGCAACAATAGAGAAGTATGGTGCAGCTCTAACTGATTTTTAAAGTACTGGGTAAAATACAGAGCATTTTCATAGCTAACTTAATACAGATTCCTTAAATTGCCACAAAATGTGTTAACCAATAGGTGAGAAATTTGCTCCTGAATTTGTAAGACTTACGGGGTCAATCCATCTTTACTGTTATTAATGAGCATAATGAACACAGTGATGAAGCTTTGTAAGCTTTACGTTTGATCTGATATTTGTTATATGGGCATGTACACCTCACAGGCATAATAAATGTAGAAAAGCACTGTAAGATTATTTTTTCTTATTAAATAACAATTACTAATTCTTAAAACTTTAGAAAGAGATCAAGCAGCTTTCCTTTTGTTTCTCTTTTTGGTTCCACGTTAAAAGGTAAAGGATGTCTTATAATTACCAACAAGTTTACTGAAAGATTCTTATTGAGGTATATTGCTTAACAGCATTTAAGTACTGTTAGGAATTGGTATAACTTAAATTTAATGTTATGTTTTTTAAATTAAAAAATAATTGTTTTTTAGAGTGGCATTTTCAGTCTCACCAAAAGCTTCTCAGCATCTTAAAATGTAAATTGCAGAGAAGCAACACAAAGGATAAAGAGAAGATTTTGAAGGCAATCACAGTGATCACTTAATTCAGTCTCTGCATATCCACTTGGCATAAGGTAATTAGAGTGCCACATTGCTGTAAAGACAGAAAGCTTAGGGTACCATTCTGACTCACCCAGACGATAATACATGATTAGAAGTCAGTGACAGATCACAACTGCTGAATGACCCACCAAGGTCTTATCAAGGGCAAATCGCATAATTAGCATGCACTTGGCTGGCAGAGGAGTACAGTGCTATTGTTCTGGCACAATCAAATTAGCCTAGCCAATGAGGTCACTGTTCCGTGACCTCAGAGGCATTTTGTATTTTATTTTTCTACCACATAACAAAAAAAAAAATCCAAAACTGAAAAAAACCCCACCCCATTTTGTGCTGAAGTTCTTGCGGACACTGAAAATATCTGTTATGAAGGCATTTTTGGAACACATTCTGCCGACTCCTTAGTTCATCATGTGTGGAATAAAGGAGACTGCTAATGCAGTCTGACCCTGGGGGACACGTATGTAATGGAGCCACTTTGACAGAAATTCAAGCATCTAGTGAGGCCTGGAGCTCATTTGCCCTGAATGCATCCCCAACATCATGCACGTAATGGGGGAGGGGGAGCCCTCATGCAAACACAAAATCTTTCCTTCATTATGATAATTAGCACAATTATCATGATTTGATTATTTTAGCTGTATTTTCCCTAAGGTTTGGCTGTTCTATTTGTCTCCCTACCATTCCTCCTGAATAGGGCTCTTGGCTGAGAGCAAGAGTTGTTGGGGATGGTAGCCACCAACAATATCAGACATGTCATCTGTGGAATGCTGTTGTGCTGTAGCACAGTTCTGCAGTGTAATACCACTAAAACACGCAATAAAAGCCTTTCCTTTCTTACCCTGGAAGACCTCTTGTGGCTTTTCAGACTCTGGAAAGTGCTCACTGGTCTTGTGAAGACATAGAAACTTTGTCAACAGCACAGTTCTCCAAAACTATTAAGGCCATTAGCTCTTATTTTTTAGTTAAATTTGGGGTTGTTGACACAAGTGTGGGTTTTTTCCCCTTCGGTCTCTAAATGGGAAAACAACTCTGGATTTGAATTGCGCTCTTGTTAATATGCATGGCATACGGGAAAGCCATTGTAACTTTTAGGAATAGTGAGAAGGTAGCCTTTATTTGTATTCTCTTCCATTAGTCTGCACCTATTTGGGCTGCATATCCCAACCTCTCCTGCATAATTGGATCAAAATGTTCTATAATGAATTGTCTCTGTCATGTTTGGGCCTCTGTCACTTTACCACTTTTTAAAAAAAATTATTTATTTTTTTCTAAGTTAGCTTAAGGTAGAAACTCTAAAATGTTTATATTTCATGAATTTAAAGATGAGCTTTCATGTTCATTCAGAACAGAAATGAAAACACAACATTCAAATAGCTCCCTTTCTTTCTAAGGGTTTAGTCCTAGATATTTTTCAGATATGAGAGATGTTACATGTGGTATTTGTACATGACAGGCTCTCTTCAGCCCTCCTTCTCATTAATACTACATCATTACATACATTAATACTGTTAGTGATATCACAACAGTTATCACAAAAAGCCATAATGATGTTACAAACAGAATTTGTAAATAATAAAAAATATATTTCCAGTGTATTACTAGGCATGAAAGTTTACCTAGGAACCAATTAAATAAATCCAAGTTTAACTTGGCTTTGTACATACTACTTCTTTGTGCTGCTGGTGCTGCAATGGTCACAGCCTTATCCAGCAGTTTTGTGATCCGTCCTTGTTCCCAAATGCATTTTTACTGATAAACAAACAAAAGTTCTTTACTGACTTATGGGTTGTAGGTAAAATACAAGAATTTATTATGGAAAGGAATTAAAATTAAAGATCAGTGATTGAGAGTCTTCCCAAAGAATTCTGACAATACCTTCCATTTATTATGAATGCCTAGGCTTAGTCTATGAAGTGTGTGTCATTGAAACTTTTCCTTGTCTGGCAGAAAACTTATTTCTAAAGGTCTCGTTGATTGTGCAAACACAGGAACATTTTCTTTCCTTGAGAATTAATATTGACTGTGTATAGAGCGACAGCAGTACTCCATCTATCCACAAAATCATATAAACATATATAATTGCTCTGAAAATCTCATTTATTTTCTGGATACTTCGTTCACGTGCTAACTTTTGTTTCACTGCATAAAATGATAAATTATATGCAAAGGAAAAATAGTTTATTCTTGAACCAGAAAAATATAGAATTATACACTTTGTAAATACAGACCTACATTTCCTGAAAGGCATTTATTTCTCCAGTTTTGAAAATGTGTGTATTTGTATATGGATGAGTATTGGTGTGTGGATGTTTACCTGTCTATGTAGAAATAAAATGAAAAACTGTCTTTGCATATACTGTGTGTGTAGTTGTATGTACAAGCATGTAATAATTCATAGTTCCATAAGCTCTTGGTGGGTATTCCTGCCTCAGTCATTCAGCCCCCACCATGAAAGTCCCCTAACAAACAGGATTAAAATTCACTCCTTTCAACCATCCTAGGCATTTATTCCTTCCTTTTCATTGAGCTACATTTGTCTGATTTAACAAGATAAGATTTGAGTGCTGATGCAGCCCGTTGTTAATGCAGCAGCCACATCCACCATACCATCGACACTATGCATCAGAGGGATGCATAAATCAGGTATTCAAAAAAAATTAGATATGCAGCACACCAGTTTTATAGTCCCAGCCTCAGAAATTGAAATGGCCCAGATTAATGTATTATATCTTACACACTGTCCGAGTGAATCAACTTTAATATATTGAACAGATTCGCAGAACAAGACTTCGTTATCTAAGGAGCACTCGGAAGAAGGAATTGACCTGAGGATTTGATTTGGTTCAGGTAGTTCATGTTGTACAGCAGCATTTGAATAGTTTCACATAAAAATAAAATTTGTATCAGAAATATTTCACATCATTCTGGGCTTGTTCATATTGAAGCTTTGCAGTGGAGCAATATTGCAGAAACAATGTCCAGCAAAAAGATGATTTTAACCTTTGCTTCAGATGTGTCAAAACAATATAATGTAATTTTAATGCAAACTGCTGTTTCATAGCAGAGGTACTTCCACACACTGACTTTAACTAGTTTAGGTTTATACTGAAAATGAAAAGCCCATTGAATTTCATATATGATGGAAACACAACAGTTTACACCAGTCTGCTCCCAGTGTGTATTTTCTGTTTGAAGCCATACAGGGAGATGATTTCTACTGTATTCTCTATTTGAAGCCATACAGGGAGATGATTTCTACTGTATTCTCTATTGATAACCCATAAAATAACTTTACCAGCATAATCAAGGGCAGATGAATGTTAAGATGGGGGGAGGGGTCCTCTTTCTTTTATTTTCAATTACCATTACTATTAAGGTAGACTTCAGTTGGGCATTTGCTTATTGAAAATAAGACAAAACCCTGATTGAGCTATAGCAAAGTGTCGGAGGTCTGTGTTGAAGGGCTGTGAAGTGTGTTTGCAGAGACAGACGTTTATTCTCCTTGTTCATTTCTCACAACTATTTACTTACTGGATAATTTGCTAGTAGTTAAGAGCAGATGTATTAAGTGAGTGGCTTTGTAGCTCCCCTTAGTTGTTGCCTTCTGTGTTCCCTTTGAATGGCTTTTACTGGGGAAAGAGTCACCTTGTGCTGAAGTGTAAGGAGGAAATTTCCACTGAAAGCTGGTCTTGGTGGGGATGTATGTGAAGGGAAATGATAGCTTAGCCCTTCTTCTCACTTTCAATAATGAGTGATTAGAAAGTGCTTACACCTGTAATTGGGCTGTGCTAATTAGTACTGACAAGAAATTCCATATTCTGAGTGCCCACTAGGTACCATGAAGGGCATTGGGCAGATTTTCTTGGAATTTGTGCTCCTAGAGATGCAAAAGATGTCAAATGGGATTTAAAAATGTAGATATCTAACTGAGCTTGAAATCAGTAAGAGTTAGGTGCTTTTCAGCACCTAAAATATGGCTAGGGAAGACTAGTGTCTTTTAAGCCTGCCCTTTTAGAATATTTTATGTGAACCTATTTGCGCTGTTTACAAGGTAGTTATTTAAGCATGTAAGAGTAAACTGTGACTGATCTAATGTTGTTATACAATAGCATAGATGATAGAAAACCTCTCAAAGTCTGGTATAAGGAGACAAATAGGTTGTTGGAATACCCCATAGCGAAGCAACAGTACAAGCGAGGTCTTGGCTGTTCTTTTAGGCTGGACAGTGGATCATGCTAATGCAATGGTACAGTGAATGCAAAGAGGAGCTGGAGGAGCTGTTGAAGGTATGTTTTTAAGTTGTTTAAGTTTCTGTGAGGTTGTTCTAGGCACTGGACAACTTGCATGTTTTTCACTTTGTCCAGAAGACACAATCTAGCTTATTTATGCTGTAGTTTACAGAGAAAGAAATTTTAATAAGTGTGTTGTCTTTTTTTAACTTGAAGAAAGTATAACAGCAAATTAGGGGGAGTTGATGTTCTCTTTCAACACACAAAGCTTCCCTGCCCCGTCCATTCTTGCCTCAGATACTGCATATGAATTATGGGTCTTTGTTGGCCTGCTCAGACTTTGTCTGCCTATACTGATACAAATGAGAGATACTGTTATCAAATTATCATTTAATGTGTGCTGCCAGAAAGGATGATTTTTCAAGAAAAACTTGGGGTCAGGCAGCCTTGAAAAGAAATCTTGGTTTATCAACAAATTCACTGTCCTCTTGTGTGTAAATAATCATGTATGATTAACATTACAGTTGCACAGGAATCCCAAGTTAAAATGTCATTTTAAGCTCTGTTCATATTTATCATTAATTCTGAAAGATCCAGCTCTTTTGCTCAGTGTGTTCTTCTTGAGTGTTGAGACTCAATGCAAGCCATTCATTTTCATCAAATGGTCTAAATGTGTACTTAGATTCTTTAGTGAGCAGGAAGGACTTAAGTGTGTACTTCATTACTTTGTTGATCTGGTAGCTGAATAATCCTAGCCTTTGTTACGTGAAGGCCTGTCTGAGTAGGTCTCTTCAAAACTTTTCTTTTTTTTCTTGTTAATTCATACATTTTTTTTTCCACTAAGAAAATCAGAAGCCATCCATTTTACAAAACCGTATTATAAATTTGTAAATGAGTATGAGTGGAAATATCCAGTAGAATTCACACCACTGTTAAACCATTCAGACAATTAGGAGAACGTTTTAAAACCAAGTCACAGTTATTCCAATGCATTAAGTATAAGTCTTTAATGTTGCAGAGTCTGTGTCTTCCATCTGTTCCATCAATTAAACCGTACGTTGATCTATGAAGCTATTAGCACCAGCCCAAGTTCCAAAATAGATCTGTTTTGCCACCAAAGAAAATCCTACATTTAGTAGGAATAGTGATGCAACTTCTATTACAGACCTTAAAAAACCCAATTTCTCCTATTTCTATATGCTTTTCTTTTTATTACAAGTTTATATTTAAGCATTGTGTGTGCTAGCAAAGAGAGTTAGAGAAAAGTTGATGTGGTAGTTTATTCTCTGTCCTGTTGTGAGAGTACCTGGACTTTTGTGGATAAACAGTCACGAGAGAAATAGTTGATAGAATTGGTGTTCCTTTACATCCTGGTTAAATTGGTGAGTCTCCTTGGCTGTTTCTGTCATCTCTAAGTACAAGAGTTAAGAGGAAGCCCAGGAAGTTCCAGCTAATTAAGAGTCTCATCAACTTTAAAGCAACCCTATTTCTTGGGGAAAAAGATGATGGCAGTAATAATAATGCTACTGTCCTTAAACAAGTGTGAAGCTCCTTTGAAGGTAGATATTTCTGCTGGTCAGTGGTGGGCAAACAAAGTTTTTAGTGTAGCCATCCAGGGAAACCTGCAGTTGTCACCCTTGTCAGTTATTAGGAGATCTTAGAGGCTGTTTGTTAGGTGGAGGGGTTAATTCTGTGTAGCTGAGCGGGTTTTTGTTCTGGCACTTTAGGCTCAGTCTTGAGGTGCTGCTAACTATGCAGTCCCTGAGTTAATTTGAGCTATAATCCAACTGGAATCCATTGAGCTATGGAAGGGTAGAAAATGTAGGAAAGAGGTTAACAGTGTTCTTGCAGATGGGCTTTGTTGACCTGGTAGGCAATTTTTCCATTAAGATGAAACATTTACCTGGTTTCTCATTTAATTAAAATATGTGAATGGACAGGTAATAAAACTTCCAAAAAAGAAAAATGTGGATGAGAAGATGCAACAAAACTTTGTCAGAAGGCTCACTTCCTTTAAATTGCAGATGGCAATGGTTTCCTTTTGTCCATTTTGCCTGCTAGAACTCTTGCAGCTACCTCTACAGAGTTTTGGAAATTCTGGATAGTTATGATAATAGACACATCTCTGGCTGTAGGTAATGGAGCAGTTATTGGTGTGTCACAGTTTTAGAAATTTCCTTTTGACAATAGGCTTGATCTCTTTATAATATTTTGAACTTTAACTAAGTGAGTTTCATCCAGACACCCATTTCTTCCCAAGACTATAAAAGTGAAGAATTGCTCTAAGCATAGGGAAAGGCACGTTGATAATATGGCAAGTGTCCTTTCAGGGTTGTCAAACAAGATGGGTGACAAGGTTATCTTTATTGGGTCAGAAAGCAGAGATATCTTGACAAGAAAGAGCATCACAGCACTTTGAGAACTCTGCAACAGGAAGAAGCAGAAGTGTTACCAAATAGCCCTTTTCATGGTGTAGTGAATGAGCTGTCCCTTTGCCTTATTAAATGGCTTCCCAAGTTGAGGAGCTTTAAGTCTTTCAGGATGAGCTTGTCTTCAGCCATGCTTTTATCTTGGCTAGGTGTTTGTGCTTGACACAGATATAAAATTTCATAAAATGACTCTACAGGTCAGTTTTTTTAAGCAATATTGTCTGTGTCTTTCCTTACAGATTCCTTTATCAAAGTCTGAGATTTTTCTGCAAAGTTAACTATTGCTCCTGTTTCAGTATTAGACTCCTGGAATCTCAATCTCTCTGTTTGCTGTTGGAGAACTCCTTCTTTCTCTTTTCTTGTTGAATTCTTCTCAAACATGATAGGTTTCCTAAGGTTTTAGTCCCAAAGCATTCTAACTGGTCAAGAGAAGATTCAACTGCCTCTCCAATCATCCTTTTTCTGTTGTAAAACTCGCACCATTTAGTGGGCAATTTAGAGCACCCTCAGCTTCCTGTGTATTACACCTCAGAAATATGTCTTAATATTTATTATTACTGCAAATAATGGACTTGATGTCACTTTCTTGGCTTTCATTCTCTGGGATGACATAGGGAGTCAATAGTTCTCATTAGATATAGGTAGTTTTTATTTACAGCTGTGTAATATATGTATGTATGTATGCATGTACGTTACTAAAGGTAAGCATCTTGTAAAATAACATTCTGTATGTATGACTAACCTTTCTTGGAAAACGGGCAAAACAAAAGCCTTAGTCTGTCACGCTACTTGTTTCTTTCACATTTTAGATTTGGATCTAACCAGTGCCACCACCCTTTCTCTCTTAGATGAGACACTGGAGGACAGCAACAGGGAAAATAATGTTGAGTTCTGACATAGTTAGTGGCAAGCTGAAAAGTTCCATATGGATACCCCATTCCTGGTATGCTGCATAGCAGGATGCTGTTATCAAAAGCTTGTTTGTGGGATAAGTATTTTAAGGGATAAGTATTTGCATTTTTTGAGGTAAAGGAAAGAGTTCAGCGATACCATTATTGGAGCTGCCCATTTGAAAAAAAACTAAGAAATGTAACTAGTTAGAGTTAAGCAATCCTTTTCAAAATTGCTTTTATTGTACACATATGGCAAGAACAAGCATCTTTGTATTATAGGTGGAATATTTATTAATCTATTCATATAGCAAGTAAATTGTAGTTCAGATGATTCTTATTTATTCAGTAAAGGTGCTTGTACAGATCCATGCTCTTAATGAGAGCAAATGTACTTCTGAACTCTTTCTTAAATGGCATATTTTTTGTTTTTAAAAATGAGTCTGTGAACAAATGGCTGTATTTTAGAGAGAACTAGGTGTTTGGGAGGTATGATCTTTCCCCAGTCTGCTAGTTTTGACTGGGATAGAGTTAATTTTATTTGTAGTGGCTAGTATGGGGATTTGTGCTGGAAACAGTGTTGGATAACACAGTGATCTTTTTCCTTATCACTGAGCAGAGCTTATACAGAGTTAAGGCCTTTACTGCTTCTCACACCACCCTACTAATGTAGGCTGGGGGTGCACAAGAAGCTGTGGGGCAACACAGCAGGGACAGCTGACTCTGACTGACCAAAGGGATATTCCATACCATAAAAGAAGGAAAAGAGGATGTTCAGAGTTATAGCACTTGTCTTCTCAAGTAATAGTTACGCGTGATGGAAACCTGCTTTCCTGGAGGCAGCTGAACACCTGCCTGCCAAAGACAAGCAGGGAATTCATTCTTTGTTTTACCTTGCTTGCTGCTCAGCTTTTGCTTCACCCATTAAACTGTCTTTGTCTCAACCCAGGAGTTTTCTCACTTTTACCCTTCCAATGCTCTCCCTCATGCCACTATGGAAGAGTTAGTGAGTGGCTGTGTGGTGCTTAGCTGTCATCTGGGGTTAAACCATGACTGACCGCAAAGTAGTTGGTCAGAAAGTAGAGATAAAAAATACAGATGCACGTTCCATTTTAAGTTCTAGACTATCCCCCCTCCCCCCCTTACATTTACATCTAAAATTAAAACATGGAATTATTTTCTGAACCTAAAAGCTTTGAAAACCTGTGTAATTTATTCCATGACTACTGCTGAGCATTTTTGTGTTTTGTTTTTTTTTTTAAATCTGCACTTTTAATTTCTTAAATGAAACTTTATCAATCTGTCTTTAAAAACATCTCTACTAGAAAAATCCAAAGCTCTTCCTTATCAAGCCTAATTTCTTAAGTTCTTTATGACATTTACTAGAGTAGATAATTCAATTAAACCATTTTTAAAAAGTAAAAACTGTGCCTGGAACATATGGAATGTCAAAACATCTGGTTCTCAGATTTTTGCAGTGATTTCCAAAGTGCTTTGAAGGATATCATCTGATGATCAGAATAGTCATTCTCAAAATATTCACTGCTCACACAGAACCCTTTTTGAAATGTTTTCAGTGCAGGACTAAAACTGTCAAACTCAGGGACGGTAAAGAGTTAATTAGTGAGATGAAACTGACTAAGTGCAAACACCTTCATTGTGCCTACTGTGCTGGAAACTTTCAGCCCCTTGTAGTCAATTGTGAACCGTTGCCTCCTCACAAAACAGATTATCTAAAATAGGCCAAGTGAAAAGTGGCCTGAAAAATACTTCTGTCCATAAAGAGACCTCCTGAAGGTATCTGATTTAGATGTAGGTTTGCAGGGGATAGTTGCAGCCTTAAGGGAAAGGAATCCTACATCTTTAGTTAGGATTCAGGCTGATGGGGGCGGGGGGAAAGAGTGCTGAGCTGATAAACATAGTTTGAGTTCAGTTTGGTGAGTAGAGAGAAAGTTAGATAATATACTGTATGGGTAAAGCATGGTTCAGAACAGCGTGTTATTGTATGCTGTGGATCAAGAAGTTGTATAAGAGCAGTGCCTACACACACCAAGACCTGGTGCAACTTGCACTGAGTTGGGGACTGGTGTTTCAGGGGAGGCAGTAAGATGAATTTTATACTGGTTTAGAAACTGTTTTGGTTGGAAAGTGAGCCAGCGTAGGCAGAACAACAGCTTTTTTTGTGCTGGAGGATATAATTTTTCAGGTTTACAGAAAAGATAGTTTGGTGTGGTGACATTATTACTGCGGTACCCAAGCAGGTTAGCATATAAGATTGGTGTTACTGCACAGAATTCTCACCTAGCTGTCATTCACCCTTCAAGCGAGATGAGGACAGGACATTTTAAAGTTGCAAAGAAAGAAAGGGGAAATCCTGTTACAACTCCCAGCTATGCCTTTGGGAAAAGCACTTTTCATTATTTCTTTATGCTTTTTAGGATCTTATACCATGTCATTCACTGTTTTGTGGATAAATATTTAAACATATATCCACAATTACTTCTGTCTTCCCAGTACTGATTCTTCTGGCAACTTTCAGAGTATGTCTTTATGTTGTATTTAAAAAGGAGTATTTCCCACCCACCTCCAAGTGTTTATGAGAACTCTTGGCTTTAGGGAACCTCAGTGGTGTTTTTAGAGTGCAAGTTACTTTTTTATTCAATGTTATAAAATAGCTATAACATCTCCAGCATGGTTGTCTAGGCTTTTAACCTGCCTGACACTGGCATGAGTAGGGACTGTACGGTACCTACACTTAACTGCTGAGTCTTTAAGTTATAAAGTAGTCTGTTTGCTTTTGGTCAAAGATACAATATTACAACAAATGTAGACATGAAACTAGTTTTTTACTTCATAAAACTGGAACTCAAACTAGAGACATTCGTTGTCCTGCAGTTTAAGGTTAAAAAAAAAAGTTGTTACTGCTGCTGGTACTAAATTAGGAACCTAAGCTATGCTATTTCCAGTTTCCTTTATTATTTATAATCTCATCAGAGGGAAGTATATACTAAGTGGGATAAAGATCAGCCCTCCGTGATTTAGGTAGTTTACAGATTCACCCAGCATCACAGTATATATCAGTTTGCTTCTGGCTTTCTTAGAAATTAGTGAATTTTTCAGATTAGGAAGCTTGCAATTTGTATATTCAAAGGATGCTACACAAAAAGCGTTAACCCTTAAGGAAGCAGAGCATGTGTATGTAATATTGATTTTCTTACAGCAGTTCTCAGAATAAGGGTAGTTGTGTTTCAGCATTTGATTTATTTACAGTTTATTGAGTTTTAGATGTGTAATTTAGATTTTACTAACGTGTAAATAGCGGAGCCCCTGCCTTCTCTTTGTGCTTGCAGTGGTGTGATCTTCTGCTTCTTTGCTAGGACTGAGGTCTGTCCTGTGCTTCTCTTCACCTGGTCGAAAGATGTCTTTGTTAAGAAATTTGGCTATCTGTAGGCAGGACATACTTGTGGCAGCTTGGATCACAACAACAAGGAAGTAAAAGTCAAGTGACTGTTCAGCACAGACTAAACCCAAAAAGCTTTATCCAGCCCATTAAATTATTTTTCTTATTATGTTGAATGTTGTACTGCTATAGCTCCATTTTCTTATATGAGTGACAGGTATCCTTTTGAGTATATGTATCTCTCTAGATGTTTATAGGTGTTTAATCACTAGGAAAGTATTGAGGAACACATTAGAACAACTTGGATTATATGATTGTTGTTACTGAAAAAAGTCCTTGAAACATGCAGCAATTTGAACAAATAACATCATATTCTGAGACAGTGTATCAGTTTCCTACTCTTCAGTTAAGATGAGATATGATTTTAAGCAAAAAGAATGGCAATATGTTCAAGAAAATCATGGCATTAATGATGTAGAATATGATCAAGAGAACACAAATACCATGCAATACGTATGCTAGTGATTTGACTGGTGTGAGTGAAGCGCATATTTCAAGTTTTCATATTTGCATGTCCTGTCACTTTATGCTCAGAGATTTTGATAGTAAATAAAGCTGCAGTAAAATATAATATGAATGTAAATCTGGATAAGGCAGCTTTGCGGTGATTGTGAAAAGCAAAGTTCTTAAGATAGTGCTTCCCAAATTAGCATTTATAACCAAAGAGGTTTTCTGCACAAATTCTAAATTTCTGTTAAGGAACAGCCACACAGTTAATACACTTAGTTTAGCAGAGGTCGGTAATAATTACCTTTAAATCCATAAGTGGTAAATTGTATAGTTTAATGCTACTAAGTACCAGGAGAAAGTTCTTCATCAAGTATTAATGATAAACCTGCTACATGTAAAAGCTACAGAAGGACAGTGCCTCTTTAACAGGGACTACTATTTGTGCTCTGTGGAGCTTTGCAGTATTAGTAAAGCAGCATGAAAGAGTTGATTTTCATTTTATGTTGTGCTTGTGAGGCATTAACATGATGTTCTAACACTTGTAAATGAATACAGCTCTTGCCTAATCTGTCATTTTAATGCCTTATAGATTTGATTTCACTCTGTGTCGTACCAGATTCTCAATAATAATAATCAACTGTTTTGTTGTTCTCTTGCAGAAATTAAATTTCTGTAGTGAGTGTGCAACTAATAAAAGATGTTGCTTGAGGAAACAAAAAATAAATATGATGAATCATAAAAGTTGTATGTAGGGGGTTGCTCATATATGAAAGACAATTACTGAAGCAGTGGTAAATTCATCTGATTCTCATATTGTCAACAGCTTAATAACTCTCACAAATGGTTTAACCATAGTAGCTTTGTCCATATCGCTGTCTGTAATCATAAATGTGAACTCTGTAGACACTGAAGTGTATAAGATCTGTGTGTGTGTTTGTATATGTAGTATTTTAAAAGGCTGTTGACATTATCATGCTACATTCTTTTCTGCAGCTGAGAAATTCTGCTGCATTAGCTTTGCCACTTCTATAACTCTTGCCATTTTTTTGTCAGTTAGCCAAGTGGTAAAGCACTATAGGGGGATTTTCACGAGCCGGGTTAGTGGAGAAGTTTTCAGTGTGTTGGTTGAACAGTGACCCTCACATAGAGTGCAAGAATGCAATGTGTTTAACAGTTATCTAGCAAAGAGCCCTAGGTGGCCAAATACTCAGGAGTTTATTTGTAGACATTCCTGAACATGACTGCCAAGAATATTCAATATAGGTTAGCCTTTGACTTTACCCCTGAAAAAGCAGAGAGGAAGAAAAGCAGGAGAAAGAAGTTCTCAGATTCATGCCTCTGAGATGATCCTCTTGGATTTTGTTGAGGTCTCCTTACTCTTTAGGAAACACAATTCAGTAGAAAATAGTCTGTTTAACTGTAGGTGAGTATATAGATCAGATTTTGGAATCAAACAGCTGTAATATCACGTACAATTTACTGCCTGGTATCCGCTGTTTTCTCCCTGAGGGATTGCGAACACTAGTAACTATACTATCCACTCTCCTGGGTGGAAAACTGGATGGATGGCTGGGCTCAGAGAGTGGTGGTAAATGGTGTTAAATCCAACTGGAAGCCAGTTACAAGTGGGGTTCCCCAGGGCTCAATGCTGGGTCCAGCCCTGTTCAATGTCTTTATCAATGACCTGGATGAAGGCATCGAGTGCACCCTTAGCAAGTTTGCAGATGACACTAAGCTGGGTGGAAGTGTGGATCTGCTGGAGGGTCGGGAGGCTCTGCAAAGGGATCTGAACAGGCTGGACCACTGAGCAGAGTCCAATGGCATGAGGTTTAACAAGGCCAATTGCCGAGTGCTGCACTTGGGGCACAACAACCCCTTTCTTAGTGTAAGTGGCTGTGAACAGAATAAGGCAACAGGGAAGCCAGGCTTTTAACCTGCATAATATATGTATAAAAGCATACAGTTGCTTGTTGATGTTACCTGCTTCTAGTGTAGCCTCATTATTTGGATCTTATTTGACAATGTGGCTGCTAATTTTACTTTCAGGTAGTCGAGTATTGTAATTTCTTCTATTTGCTGAAGTATACGCAAAAGGATACAAACAATAGTTTACCGGAGATCAGGGGAGTTGATAAGAATATCTAAGGCTCAATTTTGCATCAAAAATTTTCCATTAGGGATCAGAATGAAATAACAAAAGTTCCCAAACAGCTATGTTTTATTTTCATAGGAACCACAGGATACCCAGCACTTTAAAAAAAATTTTTTTTTTTTTTTTGCTTTTTTTCCCCCAAGAGGAGCTTGAGTTTCTCAGAATAAATATCTGCTGAGACTGTACCTCTGGGGATGTGGACTATAGCTTCAATCTTACCTGTGATACTGCAGGACCTCAGAGTTCTATAACCCAACATCCTGCCTAAAGCAAGATCAGCTCTTAGATCTGACTAGGTTGCTCAGAGATTTATTGTGCTGGATCTTGAGAAGCTTCAAGGATAGACCCTGCACAGCCTCTCTGGGCAAGCTGTTCCACTGCTTGATGTTATCATGATCAAAATGTTTTGAGTGCATAGTGGAAGCAATGCATGCTGGATAGTATGGGGTTTTGTGTTTTGTTTTTTTAAATTATTTTTAATAAGCTTGGATGTAAACAGTGACTCTAAAATCAGGCACTAGTTCTTATGACAGGCGACTAGGTCTGGCTGAATGGACAGATCATGGGCCTGGGAGCCAGAACACCCTGTATTTTCATTTGATTTTGCCTATAACTTGCTGAGTGCCTTCTAGCAAGTCACTTTTACCCCTCTATCTCAATTTCTCTATTTATAAAATGGGGATGATAATACTTACCTACCCTACAGGGCGTTGTGAGGATTAATTAGTTGTTGGTACAGCACTTAAAAGATGTAAATAGCAATATAAATGCTGGATATTATCATTATAATGAGAAGCACACAGCACTGTAAGAAAAGAAATGGTCTCAAAATAGGTTGCATGTGCCATTATGACCCCCCACAAGAATAGCTTCTGGGGTTTATTTGAAACATCAGCAAGCATCAGACTTCCAGATCCATGGTTTGATGCTCCATTATAGCAGTTAAGTTGTTTTTTTTTTTCCCCCTTCCCAGTTATTTTTTATAGTCAGTGCAAGTTAGAAAAACAAGGCCAGGTAAACATATGTAGTGGTCCTGCTTGAATAAGCAGTTACTTTTATGATGTTTATGTTAAATATATAAGGATCATTAGGAGAACAAGGTGACACAGTCAGTTATTTTGATAGCCTCAAGGCATTTCTCCACTGACACCTGGTTTTGAATTCCAATTGGAAATGACCCAAATTACTGTAAAAGTATGAAGTTTGTGTACCTAAAACTCAAATTCTGGAAAGCATTCAAAACCAGATATGACAGTGATAGTAATCTGCACTTTGACAACATTTTCTTAATTGTATTGTGTAATTTAGGAGCTAATCTGAAAAGAAAAAAACAACCCAGGAGGGCTTATCAGGGTTACTCTGACATACCAGAGCCACTGGTGCCAACAACCAAAGCTCTAGTAAGTGATCCCAGCAAGTCTAGTTCTGAAGCTCTGGTGCTAGGAATGTTAAAATGCCCACCCAAGAGTAAAAATTCTGTCTTTGTAACTCATCGTACAAAGTAGGACTCTCACCATTGTCATCGAAGTCACTGGGTCAGATCTGATTTCTTTTTTTCCCCCTGTATGAAATGGAAAAAAAAAATGCTGTTCATAGATTTCTGTTTAATAGTGTTTGCCAGACAAAGTAGAATTTTCACAGCACAAGTTCTATAGCTCAAGAGTCCTATTCACTCAGCATTTATTTCATAGGTCTTTTATCCACCTTCTCTGGCTTTAAAAAAAAAAAAAAAAAAAGAAAAAATGGGGAATTTACCCACTTAAAGGAAGCTTTGCATCAAAACTGTCTTCTGGGTTGGTTGGTCTTTTTTTTTGAGTAGCGTTAATGAAATTTCAAGAAGACATTCATAATGATCTTCAGACACAGAACACATAAAATGAATATTAACAACTAAAAAAAGAGAAGTATTTCCTGTTCCAGCAGAAAATATATACTTGCCTCTCAATAAATATGGGTCCTGTCAGGTAATATTTTATAGGGAAGTGTGATCTAGGGGTATGAACATAGGTTTGCAAGCTAACACTCTATGCGTACTAATTCTATGTATAACTCTGAATTTGTCTATGTCTCTGGGCAAATCACTCACCTCTCTGAATTCTCTACACATAGCATGGAGGCATTTTTTTTTTTGTACAGTATATCATATGGTTGCGGTCAATATCTTATAGTATTGAGTTAGTTATGTCCATAAAAGATTCTGGAGGAAAAGTTGTTGGATTCCTGGTGAACAATGGATCAAGTTTTGTCTCAAAACGTTTAGTTAAGACTTAAGGTAATGTTTGTATAACTGTTCAACACCTGAATCTCCCCAACCAGCCTGGAAAAATTAAGGATGATGATTTTACATCGTTCTTATGTAATACTTTCCTTCTTTTCAATTGCAGATGAACAGGAAAGTTCAGAGTAGGATCAGCTTTGAAATTCCCGTGTAGAATAAGGACTGTCATAAAAATTAAACTAGTTTTATCCAAGCTAAGATAAAGTAAATACTCCAAATATTTTTATTTCATGTTAACTCTTTAGATAAATGAATTTTAATTTGTATATTCTCATTGACAAATATCACTATATTTTACAGAGTTACAAACCAGAAGGTGTGCAATGTTCAGTTCACTTTGTCAAGGAACATTCATGCTGTCAAACCACCCTATATACCGGCATCAGCTCAATTTGCCATGAGATATAGTGCTGGTAGGTGGGTATTTAAAGGGTTTAGTGAGAGAGAAAAAAAAAAACAGAGGCTTTCCTCAGATCACCCAAAGCTGGGCTGGAAGCAGTTGTTATCATCCTCTAGTTGTATTTACTATGAAGTATTTCAGGAAAGGAAAGGTTCCTGTGCTAAACACATTATTTTTGATAAACCCTTCCATGTGATGTAAGAGCACGTGCTGCTCAGAGTTGCTGCTGCTGTGGGAGACGCGGCTTCTTTCACCTCTCTGATAAATCTGTGCCTGAGAAAAAAATGTGTATATTTGTGTATTTTGCTCTTATATATGCTTGCTAGCCATGTAAATGTCTAATGTTTTTAATTTAGCTATGTTGTTAGCAGGGATATCTTGTGGCAGGAAGTCCTATAGTCTATTTGTTCACTGTGAAAATATGTTATCTGTTTTGAATTTGCTACTGTCTGATTTAATTAATTACATAATTAAGTTACTGAATGAAACAGGCTGAAAAGATTATTTTTTTTTCCTGCATGTTTTTAGATGGTTTTGCCATGGATTACCAACACATGAGAATTAATACCCAAGCAGTGTTCAGCTTCATTATGTGATTCAGTAGAACTAGATAGCACAGAGGATCATGTTACACCTCTTCTACAATTTCTGCCTGCAAACAGTTTTTGATTCCTACAAAAAAGAATGTTTAGTTTTTCAGTGCTATGAGTTATATTCCCCTTGCATTTAAAAAGAAGAATCTTGCAAATGTTATTCTAGCTTGTTATTATTATCATCTATATATGTTGATAATTATAGAATAATGATGTGTATGGCGAGTTCTGATGAAGGGTATGGAGGAAGATGATTGAAGGCACTTACAGATGGAAGTCACAGATTCCTCTTGCATGATGACAGTTTCCAAGCTCTGTATGGCAGATTTTTCTCTGGCCTAATATGTAGTTTATCATATTTCTCTCACTTGTTCTGACTGATTTATCTTTGCTTCAAGTTCTTTTTCTAAGAATGCTTACAGCACCCAGCAGTGAATAAATGTAAATGATTATTTATGGTTTGTGAAAATGACTCAGTATTTTCTTTAATTCATTATGGTGATGAGAGTATTTCTGTAGTGTACAAATATTTTTTCAAAACATTTTGTATAGTGTATAAACCGCTCTATTGGCCACTGAGTTACATTTAAAAGAGCACGGCTACTGTTTTCAGTTGGACCTGTGGTACTTGTGCATTTTGGGGTGCATGTTATAGTCATGTGGATCTGGGGCTTTGCATGGTTTTCTGCTGTTTGTTATTGATTTGGGGGGTTTTTGGTGGTTGTTTTTGTTGTTGTTCTTTGGGGAGGGTGGGGTGGGAACAAGACCCAGAATTTAAAACAAACCTGTGGGAAGCTGTAAAGAAACTATAGAAACTATATCGAGGCTAGAAAGAAAAATGCTTCTTCAGACCCTTGTGAAGCAATATTGCTTAATTAACCCTACTTAAGCCCTACCTTGTGAAAAGGTTAATGGGATTTTTAATGACCTTGAGTGGTCAAGGCCTCAATTTTACATTTCTTCTGAAAGCAAATGGAAAATAGAACAAGAAAGCTGTTCAAACTACTGTGAATCTGGAAAAAAATTGGTTTACAGCAACAGTTCAGGTCATTTCCTATTTTATTTGAAATAGTTTACCCATTCCTTACTTTGGATCCACTGACATCTCCATGGATGTTTGATGCAACACCGAGGTTGCTACTTACAGGATCTGGGTGTAGATTGCAGTTTCGCTCACTTGCTCACAGGTTGGAGAAGGACGTGTTGCCCTGCAGCGACCTTGCACACAAAGCTGCACACAAAGAACCATAATGGAGATGCTGGTTTTGTAGCATATTATACCCTCACCCCAGCCCCTTCCCAAGTAAACTCCGTGTTGCACAGACCATAAAGTGTGCATCTTTCTTTCCCCTAGAGATAAAGGCTTTATTGCTGCTCTTCCTCTTTCTGACTTCACAGATACAAACAGCCTTTTCTTTGAAAAACAGCCAAACTGGTCCATATCCAATTAAATTCATACCACAATTGTTCTCAACTTGTTTTCATCTCTGATGTCTGCTGCTTCTGCTTAAGACATGAGGAACAGCGTGTCTGCTTTCTGACACAGGAGACAGTCTTTCTCCAACTATGCTCATTACTCTTAGGAAAGCCTTGTGTTGACCATGTCCCTAGTATTTTGGCTGCAGTTGCAACCTGTTTAACAGAAAGGGCTCTTTCACTCAGTCTGATTTTTGCATCAGCCTGATCACACTGCAGTTATATTTGCTTTGAAATTCTTTGTGGACTTTGCTCTTTTGGGTGTCATTCTCAATTCGTCAATGTAATCCTATTAAAAAAATTAAAGTTGTTTTTTTTCTTTTTTTTATTTTTTTGCAAATAAGTGCCTTGTTAGGGTATAATATTGGTGAATCTATTTTTTAAATATTACTGTGTTACTGTTACTACTAATAATTGTATTTCTATTCTGGTGTTTATGTGTTTCAAAGTGGTTTTCAGATCTTATTAATGAATTACATGTGAATAATGGCTTTGAGGTAGACAAGTAGCAATAAGAAATTGGGCATTTATTTTTTAAGAGAAGTTTCTCTGACTGTTCTCATCTGAGCTGTGCTGTAGCCATATGTGGAGATCAAGATGCTCAAGAAAATATAAATTAAATAGTCTTTCAGCTCAAATAAATAATTTTACTGATAGGTGCCTACTGCTTTTTCCATGGTGTAAAACCCAAGTTCTTCCTAAGTGCTTGCAAAAGTGCCTGTAGTTAATTTACATTTTGCTACTTGTTTTTAGTAACTCATGTAATGTAATTTTCTCACATTTACTTGAAAAGACACTTGAGGTACTGGTTGGTTTGGGTTACATATTTCTGGATATTTTGACTATGAAGGGGCAGTGATTATGCATCTATATGGAACCTATCATGAATTAGGTAAGCTATAGTGCTACTATTAACTGTTACTCTTTGTGATCTAGCTTCCAGAGGGTGATACAGATGTTCTGCCTGGTAGAAAACATACACACTCATACACACATACTAATTGGTGCATTATGGGAGTTAGTTAATAAGACAGAGATTGCCGGTAAATAGTCAATACATCCATGCATTCATCCACAGGGTCACAAATGTGCATTCTTTGAATTTACCTAGTGTAGTGTATAGCAAAGCACCTAAGGCACTACAGATGAAGCTATTAATTGCTTTAAAAAACTGTCTATAATTAGGTTTGGAATGTAACTGTAATCTCTAGGATCAATGGTTTCTGACACCTTCAAGTAGCAGGAGGGCAAAACCTTTTGTAACCCTGATGAACACTTGTGTGTGTCACATCCTTGTAACACAGAAGAGTGGACTTCAGAGGTTGAAGAGTGGAAATAAGATGCTGTAAAATTTGAACTTGTGTTTTGTTCCCTTGGGCCAATTTCAGTGGTGGTTTAATTGTTAGGAATTTCTTTGAAACTGAAGAAGCTACTCCAGAGCTGATTTTTTGCATACTTCTATGCTTGGCACTGGCAAGGGAGCAAAAGAATTAAGTTTTTTTTTTCAAAAGTACATGGTGTGAATTTTGACTCTTTCTGCTTTATGGAGAGTGAGCATCACTCTGAAAGAGTACATTCCCTGTAGCTAGTGATCATATGTAAATGGAGGAGACTGTACCTTTATTTTATATAATTCACACTCATGCAAATTAAAAATGGCCACAGTCCATTGTTCTGAAACGACACACTACATCTTCAGGTTTTGAAAATGAAACTCTGTTCAGAAAATCCTTTCTTTCTGCCTGAACAGAGCTGACAGAGAATCTCTCTCTACTACTTGAGATATGAGACAGATATCTATATAGATATATATCTTTGTGTGTATGCACAATGTATACATTGCATGTGTGTATATGTTCTCACACGCAAGAATGGCTGTTTAGACATACAAACACTACATGCAGAATGCAGCAGTATGTGCATGGTGCTTACTGAATGCAGATAAGTACGTACACAATTTCTGTAAAATACATGTATGTCTTATCTATACAGAAAGGTACTGTAACCTAAGACTTTATTAAATCAGAAGGAGCATTTAAAAATTGGTTAACCTAAACTGTGTATCTCTTCAACTTAATTTGTGGGAAGCTGCTAAATAAATCTTCCTGTCTCCCCCAAAAACACCCCTAGGATCAGTTCTCTGATGTACTGTTCTGCCATCAAATCTGTATAAGCAAGTATAAATGTTTAAAAAGTAAAGAATACTAATCAAGAGACAGAAGATGTGCTGCTTAATAAATCTTGCCTTCAATTTATTTGTCTAGTATTACAAAGGCAGAGGAGATATCAATTAATATAGGCAAAGAGGTCCCATAATTTATAATTAACTGGCAAGTGGTTTGTAACAAACAGCAGCACTGAATCTAATAGCCAGTAGAAAAATAACTAGTGTTGATTTGTCCCTCGGCAAATTAATAGAGTGCTTATCAATGACAGGGTTACATAAAACTGCTAAATAAATAATCATCAGTGAGTTAGAGTGAAGCAGATCTTTAACAAGCTTAATCTGAACCTCTTGACATCTGTAGACTATGAAGAGATTAAATGCTAGCAAAGAGAAGATAGACTAAACACATTGTAAGCATGCTCAGTAGCTGTGCAAGATCATGTTCGTAGGTAATGAGAAATAAGGAAACATTTTTATTACAAAATTACATTGAAAAATGATTTTCATTATAATTAGACTGAAAATTATAAAAGTTATATTAAAGAAATGCTGAATTGGAATTAACCAGATGAGAATAGCACTACATCTCTAAGAAATGAAAACACATCCGTGGAGTCAGTTTTCATATATTTTTAGTTCAAGATTTTGTCCTTGTTTTATTGCTCACCTTTGTCCACTTCTGGTTTCTACGCCACTTTTGCTCATATTCCCTGGCTCACTTAAATCATTGCAATAGCTAAGCAGTGTACCTGATTTTCAGAATGTGTCTTATTTATTAGTCTGGATATATATGTATAACGGATATAATTTCTAGACATGTTTTACTTTTACAAAGACTTCTTGTGCAATAAGTCTATGTATGAAGGTCCCTCCAATCCTTGCTTAATGAAAATGAGTTAGTTTTGTCCTGGAAAACTTGCAGTTCTTAGAAGGCCCAGCTGAGCTTATGCTGGGGCATCTTAAAAGGCTTTGTATCCAAGTGAAGATGCATAGAAACATTCTTCCCAAGCAAGAGGGGAGCAAAGGCTGTTTTCCATTGCACTTATGGCACAGGGACTGGAGTTACACTGCAGATCCCATAGGGCAACCAGTAGCACTTTGCAAGACAGTTGAGAAACGGTTTATGGCTCTGTCTCCTCTGCAGATTTTCTGGCATTAAAGAGGAAAGGGCTGTCCTCTCTAAAACAGCTATGAATTAGACTTACAGCATGGCACCCCTGGGAATGAATTAATTTTAATTTAATTTTGAGTCCTCTATCCTTTTTCCAGCTCTGACGATAAAGACGTTTCATGCAAGTGAATCTACCATCTTTTTGAGACAGTGAGGGAATGTGTAAGCAAAAGCAGAGCTGAGTAATGTTGTCAGAAAGCTTTATTGGAACTTGGAGGATTTGAATCTAGAGCAGAATTGGACCTGTGTTGAAAAGCTGAAATTTCTTCTTCTCTTTCATGTATGACAGCAAAGCTGCCCTGACACAGGCAGACAGTGTCTGGTGAAGAGCATCCTTTTGGGAGCTCATACGTTCCAGTCCATCCTTTTTAATTCCCCTCACCCTAAAGGAGCAAAATGACTCCTAGTTTATTACTACTTATTCAAGGAAGTTTTTCGTCTAATCTTTTCAAACCTGATAACAAGATGGTCCAGATATCAGAGATAAGTAGTTTGACAGGTCTGAATTACCTTATGTAATGAATAGGGACTAATTGTCTGTCTGTAGAGGAAATCTTTCTGGTGAGGAGACTAATTTCAGCTTTCTCTAGCTTCATGGTCGAGTGGTGGGGTATTTTTTTTTTGGAGGGGGTGGATGAGTGTTTGGATTAGACTGCAGTTTCTCAAACCTATCACGCTAGCAAAGAACATTATTAGAAAGAGAAATGTTACCTTTATATCCAGCCTCTCTTTTGCCCCTTTTCTAGACTCTTCTCCCTATAAAGGCTTGGAAGGAGGGAATTTTTAGAACTCACACAGAACAAACGTTTTTTCTTGTGGATGTCTGTAGAAACTGCAGTCATGAAAGAGAAACCTCATACTAATAATGCTTCGCTAGTTTAGGATTTTTGGTATAGTGCTTTCCAATTTTTATTCAGAGATTGAGTTATGACTTCAAAAGAACAGAATGGAACCTCAGTTTTATCTGGTTTTTTTTTCTTCTTCTTTAAATAAAGCTTCTCTGTGGTGGACCAATGCTGTCTAGTACCCTGCTACAGTGATGGACTAGTATTGCTCAAAAATAACTATTTAAATCTATTTAAAAGCAAGTAACTGCCTCTTGCTCTGGGCTTAGAAACATCTTAACTAAGTGCAGAATAGATCCACCCCTACTTAGCTCTGTGCTAACTGAGTAATATATCTAGGATCACGTTGTATATACCGCTAGTTTTATTCTGTGTATCACTGTAATTTCAGAGAATCACTATGTTGGAAAAGACCTCCAGGATCATTGAGTCTAACCATTCCTATCAATCACAAAGGCATGCCCCTCAGCACTTCATCCACCTGTCCTTTAAACACCTCTGGGGAAAGTGACTCAACCACCTCCCTGGGCAGCCTGTCCCAGTCCCCAGTGATCCTTTCCATGATTTTTTTTTCCTATTGTCAAGCCTGAACCTCCCCAGGAGGAGCTTGAGGCCATTCCCTTGTCCTGTCCCCTGTCACTTGGGAGAAGAGGTCAGCACCCTCCTCTCTACAACTTCCTTTCAGGTAGTTATAGAGAGCAATGAGGTCTCCCCTCAGCCTCCTCTTCTCCAGGCTAAACAAACCCAGCTCTCTCAGCCGCTCCTCATACGGCCTGTTCTCCAGCCCCTTCACCAGCTTCGTTGCTCTTCTCTGGACTCGCTCCAGAGCCTCAACATCCTTCTTGTGGTGAGGGGCCCAGAACTGAACACAGGATTCAAGGAGCGGTCTCACCAGTGCCGAGTACAGAGGGAGAATAACCTCCCTGGACCTGCTGGTCACACCTTTTCTGATCCAAATTTGTTACCCTTTGCTATTTTTAATGGGCTGTTTCTAAAATTAGCAAAATCATATTCTTCCCTACTCAAACTGCAAAGAGTTGCCTGGTTGCACACAACTATATAGATCTTGTTGGATTAAGTAAGGAACTAACAAATAGAATAATGTTGATTTCTATTGTGCAATATCATGACAGTGCACTATTATAGAGCAGAATATGCCTTATCTATTTATGGATCTCCATTCATCCTTCATCAGGTGGACCTAGAGACTGATAAACATTGGTTTTCTCAGTAGCTTTTGTTTCATGTTACATCTGTGATGTCCAGATGGCTCCTTACATGGGGAGAGTATATTGTTGCTATCCACCTCTACATTTGCTCCGCAGAGACTATTTCAGGAACAGTTTTCTGTCCCAGAGAGCACCTTTCACAGGCACATACCATGAACCAAAGTACAAGCTTTTGCAAGGTTAGGTGGAATTTTGTGAGTAGGAGGTGCTGCTGTTCTGCAGTACATCGAGTTGAGCTGAGACAGTTAATGCACTGGAAAGGAAAGGTTTTTTCGTGTGTTGGGGTAACAGGTAGGTGGTGGTATGGAGCAGATTCTGTGGAAGAGGATGTTAACTCTGTGAAAAATATTACTTTGAGTGGGTACGTGCCTGTGGAGAAATGAGCAAGGAGATGAGGTAGGTGGTGTACAGTGTTTCTCTTGGCACACATGCGATGACTACCCCAAAATTCAAGGGTTGATTTTGGTGGGTCTTCTGGGGGGTGGTTGGTTTTCTGGTTCTGGGTTTTTGGGGTTTTTTTGTTGGTTTGTTTTTTTTTTTTGTGGTGGTGGTTTTTTTGTTTTGTTGGTTTTCTTTTTTTTAAAATAAAGAAAATGAGAAAAAGTGTCACACATTGCTGTCCTGCATGGTAGGATTGCCGTGTCTAGGGTGCTTTCAGGTAGGTTACAGGGCATTCATCAAAACCAAGCTGATGCAAGCATGAATACTCCCAACAATGAGACCCTTTATACTGAAAAAGTGCTGAAGGCTGAAAAGGGGCTAATTTATTTAAATTATCTGTATACATGTCAAGCCCTGTAGTTTCCAGAGAAAGCTGACAATTGTGAGTTAAAGAATGCTTTTCTTAAATTTAACAACAAAATCTGAACGGGGTAAGTTATACCAGAAATCCTGAGCAACTGAGACGATAATCATCTGTAGTGATGCAGATGTACAGAAATACAGTTTTCTGCTATTAAGCTTTTAAATGTCAGTAAATAGCAGTTTAGTACATCATTTGCTAATAATGGTTAAATTTCTCATTAAAATGTTTCCTTCATTATTCTTCAGGTAGAAATGTGTAATTCAATGATTGTTACATCAATTATACTTAAAAAGCTCATTAAAATACTGAAATATTATCTCTTGTAGCCAGAGTACTTTAAGAGTACTGTACTAATTACAAACAGAATAAACCCTTGTAATATCACCATTTGAGTTGATGCCTTATAAATTCTTAATGCAAAGCTAACATATAAAGTGTAAATCAAATATATAGATCCAATAAAACAAAACCTTTTTAATCTTGTTTTACCTTCAAAAGGATTCTGATTATTGTAATTAAATAATGCATGATATAATAAAGACCTAGACTGTGTGATTATTTCATTGGCAATTGAATATTGGTGCTTTTTATTTACGCAAGCAATTTATCACAGACAATATGCATCAAGCATTAAAATATTGATACAATTACACCTATCCTGCTGAACCAATAAAAAAAACTGTGACATGAGTCTCTGCTGATGATACAAGGATGGTTTGAAATCCTTGTTAAATTTTAATATTCTGATGTGCAGGGTTATGCTAATTCTAGTATGGAATAATATCTCCGATATCTAATGTTCTGCCTTTTATTTCTGTGAGATTGCAAATCCAGCTTCACATAGCACGGTTAACAAGAACTGCTTTGCTTGCTGCTCTGTTGGTCATTCCTGGGAAGAAACATTAAAAGACAGCTTTGAATTTCACTTTTTAGAGTCCTTATTTTGCTATGAATATTATTTTTAATTTTGCTGCTGCTGTATTCTTTTATCTTTTCTACGATTCTGGCCCAAGTCAGGAATAGCTTACCGGTAGTCAGTGGATTTAGTAAGACTGGTTTCAGAGCAAATGCATCTCAATTATTGTCCTGTTTTCTTCAGGGCAGCATCATGGCATCAAGGTAAAATATAGTAGGGATGATCAGCTTCTTTCAGGTGGAACAGCAACTCAGGTCAGATATAAAGTGCGAAATTGGGCAAAAATTCCGTATCTTTAATCTTATAAAACTGGTTTCTTTTCTTTCTAAAGGAATTGTAAAAGCCTACCTAATAGGCTAGTAATTATTTGTCAATTTTGTCAATTTTATGCAGGTAAGGTGAGTTGCAGAGAACTACTTTAAGTCTGTCTGCTAAGTCTCGTCAGGCATTTGAAAGGAAATGTACGCTTAACAGCCCACAAACAAGAGCACTGGGTGCCCACATTTACTTGCTCTTTCAACTAAGGCAGCTGCAAGTAAAGAGTTGTATTTCCTTGAACAGAAAAACACTGCAAAATTTTGTATAAGATTAACTTAACCGACCATTCATATACTCTAATTTTTCTGCGGAACATCTCGAGTACATGGTGCATTTTTATGGCACAAAGAAAACAAAGTGGCCTAAACCAAATACTTGCAGCTGTGCTGGCTTTCAAAAAATGCCCTTTGGATATCACTGTTCTTTCAAGTGAGGAAAGAAATTGCAAGCTTCTGAATAAACAGCAGCAGAAAGGTCAGGAAACACCAGCAAAATGTAAGGATTGTGTAGCTATGGCTGAAAGTAAGTCTTTTGCTGAGGGTCATCCTTGAAAAACATTCAGGATTTTCAGAGACCTAGTAGTGATCCTTTCACTCCATGAAATTATAAAACCGTAATTTACATGTACGATTCCCCGAATTGATGAGCAAAGCGTACGAAGTGTCGAACACTTGATTCTCTTTATGTTCGACGGAGAGAACATTTACTATCTTGCATGATTAGTTCTGTTTTTCCATAACTCACCAAGAACTTAATAATGTTGTTTTGCTATCTCATGAGAGAATTTTTCTTTTCTTTTTGCTAGGTGTACTTGTTTTTCTCAGTATATACTGCCTGATCATCACAAATGTCTCCGCTACATCATGTTTATGAGCTCCTGTTTAGCTTAAATGAAAATCAAGCTCTCAGAAGGAGTAGTCCAATGTCTAAAGGCTGGTATTTCAAGGCTTCTATTTGGTTCAGACAAACAGAGGGAAAATGGATAAAGAGGAAAGTTTTAATACTTGCTTTTTTTAATGTAAAATGAAAAGCTTTACTTAAAAAATGGAAAAAAGTGAGTTAGTTAATTGAATAGTTTGTTCGCTAGTTGATTTTAAAAAATGTATCAGTTTGTAGGCATATGATAGTGTTTGCTGTTAATTCCCATTTCCCTCACTCCCAGTTTACAGTCAGGAACTATGAAGGGACGACATAATCGCAGTGCTGTCACGTCTGACAGTCTGAGGACCCAGTGCATCTACCCACTTGCAATTTGGCAGCACTTTAAAGCCATTACTACATGTGCATATTGTGCTTGTATATGTACATATGTAGGAGCAAAAAAGTCCCAAGGGAAACGTGTGCCAATATTTATGCATTGATAGATAAGAGTATTTTCGTTCTTATGTTCATATATGTGCCTTGTTTGAAATTCTTTTGCTGATGTCAGAGTCATCTCTTTACTATAGATCATTGGCTGATGGTTTAAAGAAAGGGACTTGATAATGTGTAGCTTTGAATCATTTGTTTTATAGAAATGAAGAATCTTGGGAATAATTAGCACTGAAAAATAGATTAACTGTTTACTTGTAAAAGTAGCACCTGTACTGAAAATGTGCACCTTACAGTATAGATACTTTTTCTGTATAAAAGTAGCTGATTTAGTCAGAAAGGTGACAGTTAAGACTCGTTGCAGGAGAAATTTTTGCATCTTTGCAGAGTGACTTTTTTTTTTATACTTTGCCATAGTGGCTGTCCATCACAGTTGTTATGTATGCAGGCTGAGTGAGCCCGCGGGGGATCCTAGTTATTTACACTCTTTTTCAAGCTTCGAAGCTGTTATAATCATTCGCTGTCAACTTTGTGCTGACACTGAATTTTACTTTGTGTTTTTTATGCTCGGTTTGGGTCTAAAATACTGGCATCCATACCCTACACTGTAATTCTATGGGTGACTGAGTTGACCAGCAATATACAGTATTACTAACGGAGCTTTAGAAACCTGCTGCATATGGAGATTTCAGGATTTGTTGATTGTGGACAGTAAACAAAGTCCCCAGGCTTTTTGCTTTTATCCTAGTGGTGGCCCTCAGGAATAAACTGTGTACCATGTTTCATCTCATTGCATTTTCATCTTTAAGAAAATGTAAATATTATTTTCATTTCCCACAAATCTGCAAAGTTAGAGCAGGAAAACTTTTTCATTGCAGTTCTTTATTTTCATACTTTCTTGTTTTCTCCAGGCCTGTGTTTTAAGAAATGCATATTTTTCTGTGATCGCCATGCTTAGCATGAAGCTACAGATAGTAGTGGAGCTGGTAATGGGCTAATACTTCAGATCCAAATTGAAATAATGTGTTGTGTGAAATGTTTGGAATAAATTATCATGAAAGTACGCATTGACAAATATATAGGGGTTTTAGGTTTAGAAAGGCAAATTGTGCTAAAATGTCTTTGGTCTGCAATGGAGTGAATAAATAAACTTATTTCACATGTAAACTAAACATTTATCTATGAACAGGCCCCTTAGCCTTATATGGCATCATGCTGACTTTTTTTTGTGTGTGTGTGTGTTTAAAGTGTGGTATTTGTGTCCTTGTTGCCAGCTCCTGTATGAAATTTCAGGGGCCCAAAGGGAGTGATCACAGAAAACGATATGACCCTGTTCTTAACTGGACTTGAAATAAAACTGGTCAAGGAGCTTGTGTGCTTGGTCAATGTAATAAAGTAGACAAATAATTACTGAACAAATCAAACACACTTACACCTCAGATGATTTTGAAATATTATCTATAATCGGGTACTTCTGTGCTAGGAGGAAAGGTTAATAAAGTAATTTAAAAAAGATTGTGTGGAGTATTACAGAAACAGAAGAGGACTGGTGATCATAATTGTTAATCTCCTGAAACGCTGGTCCTCTGCTGCACAAGGCATATAGTTTAGTACAACTCCTTACTGTTCATTCCACTTATTACTGTATTATACCTCTTAATTACCTTTTGCAAGAAAACTTTTTTTAGCTTTCTCTTTTTTTCATTAATAACAAATAATGCTGATTGAAATATTTCAGAAGAAAAGCTTATTTTAAGTCCTACCTCCTAAGGATTGAGTTTAAACCATTTATAGTAGGTATATCGATATATATTTGGAAACTGAATGACTACATAAACTCTGTTGTGAAATACCACAATAAAGTTGTTAAATATGTCCTCCTCTACACTGTTTCCAGTTCTGTTGTGTGTGAATGGAGCCTAGCATAGAATACAACAACAAAGACTGAGTATTTACTTTTTGGTAGTTGAGATTAGTTTCTGTGAACCACATTTCTAGTTCACAGCATTCCATATAACCAAGATGATTTTTTTTTTTTCTCAAGGCAAGGAAACAGATTTATTGGCTTAAGCAGAAGAAAGCCTTTTGTGCAGAAACACCTCATCATAGTTTTAAACAGCCAGTTATCTACCTCCTTTATTCCAACACTGTTAGGTTCCTTATGTAGAGCGTTACTGAATGCAATCAAAATTTATGCAGCCACCAAGAAGCACTTGTTCTTGGGCTAGCAATGGTTGCTGGGTTAAAGAGCAGTTGGAAAGTTAAAATCTTCTTACCCTCACCCAGTGTCAATGAACAGGGCTGCTGTGCCCTCTTCTGAAGGAGACGTTGCAGATTCTGACAGCAGCAATTGTCCAAGTCTGTCTTTTGGAAAGATGGCAAGATTTGAAGTGGACATTTGCAATTTTTGCAGGAAAATGTTGCCCTTCACATAGCATGACAACTTCACTGCTCAGGAAAAATTGCCACTTGTCAATACTGGTAATTCATGACAAGAAAAAAAAAAAAAAAAAAAAGGAAGAAAAAAGCTGTCTCTCTGCTTGAAAGAATGACTTTTTTTCAATGAGTTTGGTAATGGAGGTGGTTCATCTCGCACTGCTTAGGTGTAGTTAGAATCTCCCAGACACCTGAATGCCTTAAGTGAGATGAAATCAAAAGCCTTCCAGTGGGCTACATACATTGCTAGCTGCTTCACCAATGTGTCTGTATCCACTAGTCATCTTTGACCCCAAATGTCATGTTACCTCATAAGTGGAGTAGTAGGAGGAGTGTAGTGCTTGGAAACTTGAAGTCTGCCACAATTTCTACTGTCTCTCTTGTGTCAATTGCCTCCTCTTGGATAGCTCTTTCCAGAAATACGCTGAGAGCTGCTTGCAGCTCCTACAGAATGCTTTGCCTGATTTATGGTAGCATGGCTGTTGGTTTGGGTAGCAGGAAACCAATATGATGGATATTATGGTAAATATTTATAACAGTGAGCTTATTGCACATATATTACTGTGGTTTGAATTTAAAAAAGTCAATGCTAAACAGATGCAACTTTGTGAGAGAAATACTGGCCTGTGAGAGAAATACTGGCCCCCTATCTTCAGGGGATATAATCCTGATGATGTCTTGGCAAATTATTTTCTCTAAAGTATAATTTTGGCTAGTAGCAATTAACATTGTATTATAATATGGATGACCCTTGCATCCTTTAAAAAAATTCACCGGAGAAATTTGGTTCTGGTTGAAGCAGATTTTTTTTTTCTTGTTTGCAACACAAATATTTGGTTATGTTGTTTGGCTTTTGTCATCTGCAGAATTCTACATTGTTTGAAGTTTTCCTGTTAACTTTTGTAGATATAAGATATACAGGTAGGGAAAGAAACTGGATAGTGTCTATATGGGCTTTACATAATTAAGGCCAGAGCACAGAGAAATGTGACTTTTTTCTTTTGGCAAATGAGGATCTAGAATTTCATGCTACGACTATCTGAGATAAAATATACAGAGCAGATTAGAAAAGTAATATAGTTATAGTAATTACTTTCATCTGGCAAAATATTTCAGTCAGCAATGACTAGCAATACAGTAAAATTATCACCTTTAGTATATCTATTCCAAAAACAATTCCCTAAAATAAGAAGAGCTTAAAATGTCCACTGGAATATAAAGCATCAGTTCTGAAGTCATACATTGCTTTACTGTTTCTATGGGCTGTGGTACTCTCAAAGCAACTGACTTGAAATGCAAGGCCTGGTTCCACACAAATTGGGAGAGGGGGAAAATAATTCAATTAAGGGTGTATAAATAGAGAGAGTGTTATCCATCACATTGCTGTAGAAATAAAATCTAGATTTTTTTGGCATTTTGGTTTTATACAAATCACTTATATCCTCCTTTAAAAGATATTTTTTTTAAAATAAATACAGTGAATGAGAAACACCATTAATCCAGTAATAATATCATCTGATAGTAACTAATCCCTTCTTAGGGATGGCTTTGCCTGGTCTTTTGGAATATAGAAATGTGCTTTTACTGTTAGGCATTTTGTTTAAACATCAATCAGTTCTTAATGCTTAATTGTCTTCCTCTCCCTCCCTCTATAAAAGACCACCACGTAAAATGAATACTGTCTTCAAAGGTATTTCCTTGGGAGTCTTATCACATACTTTAGCCAGTTATTTTGTATTCCAAGGTTATGGATCAAAGGCAGTCCCATGCCTGTGGTTTGGATTTGGCTATCTGCTGTGACAGGATGATGCAGTCATACCAGAAGATCCTAATCTGTCAGTCTATTAAGTTCAAGCCCCTAAGCTGTCCCAGCCAAATCAGTGATACCAAACTTACAGTTGTTTTTGTGATGACCATTCATTTTGGTCAAATGAAGAAATTGCTAGTGTGGTTTTTGTGGCTTCAGGGGTGAAATCTATGAATGTCACGTATCTTTTAGCCTTTGTGCTCTCTCTGAAACATTATTGAGAATGCTCTTCTATAAAAAAAAAAAAAACAAAACAACAAAAAATGAACAAACCCCCAAGAAAACAACCAACCAGTTTTATTGCAGCTGTTTATAAGTCAACTTGATCATAAAAAGTTGTGGAAAAGAAGCATTAGCTTCTGTAAAAATTATTCTTTTGGTGAATAATAGATAAGGTTGGAAAAAAGCTATGCTGTCTGTAGACAAGCTTGTAGCAGGAAGAAAAAGCAATCTTGAAATACAGCTGGAAAGATTCACTGTGTTTTGGAATGGTAATAAGTACTGTTACAGACTGTGGATCTTGGGCTTGTTCTAGAAGATATGGACTTGGCTGATTTTGGGATCCACTCAGTGCAGGAGATCAAACAGCAAAATATTATTTAAGCTGTTATACTGGTCTAGCAGATTTAAATGCAGAACTTCAGTTTCTGTTTAAATATCCATTGTTGTATATCAAGCTATATATCAGATGGTGAATGTAGGACTTCTGTGCTGTTTTAGCCATAGAATAAAAAATGTAGAGTAGATGTGGACCGATTTGGGTGATATAAAAACAAATTGTTCACTTTGTAGCCTTTTTCTCCTCCAAGACATTTTCTGTCTCAATGATGATGATATTACAGTTTTCCTGTCTTTTTTTTTTTGATAAATTTTAAGGTAAAATTTTGTCCCTGTTAAGCAGGATTTTGGCCATATACTTCAGTGGGATTAAGTTTATATCGTATTTATAGTCTCCTGTGGCTGGAGCTTGTCTAGTTCAACAAGGAAGATCTGAAATAATCTAGACTGAATCCAGAATGAACTCTTGAATCCAAAGTGTTTCATTAAATCATGTTGGAGTTTTCATAACTTCAGTGGGGCTATGCTCAAATGAAAACTTGCAGACTAAATAAAGCAATAAGTAATAATATTAAATCATTTCCTTCAGTATGCAAAGAGAGGTTGCATAAGTAATAGTATAGGCAGCGTATGCCTATTGGAAAGGTGCTGCATCCCTCTGAAATGTCTGTGACACTTGGCTCATTTATCAATTTGTGCTGTTTTACTTCTGGACAGGCCTGTTAAAAAAACCTCAGTTGAGAGCTTTGTATAAAGGGTGTGGAAAAGAAGAGGGAATCAAAATCTGGTGTTTACAAAATATGAGTTTGATTATGCCAGGTTGCCTCCAGCTTTACTAGCTCTGTTGTCTTACTGCTTTGTTCGAATTCCCTCCATGTGAGACTCTTGCAGATAAGCTCATGTGACTTTCCACTCCTCACTGCTTCTGGCCCTGTTTCTGTTTTCTTCTCCTCCCTGTTTGTCAGCAACTGTAGTTAGGACAGCTAATTCTTCAGGATGGCCTGTTTCCTCAGGAATGTGAAAAGGCATTTGAAGTCCTGAGCTAATTTATTGAGTTCCACAACTATGAGTAACATCTGGATGCAAAATGTGTGAATGGAAAGCTCCTGTAAGAGGAATTAGAGAACAGATATAGAATAGGAAAATCCAAGTTACCTAGTCTCTTTTCATCATGTTTTTTAAAATGTAAGCCATGTTTAAATGAACAGATTTTGTCTATAGGATGTTATACTAGAAAAATAATCTAATGTCTTTTTTTTATCATGGTAGGATAAACATAATTTTTTTTATATAGTTTCAGATTGTGATGAAAATATACAAAAAGAAGTTTCTTTTTTACTTGTCTTTATATAGAAAGATATAGCGTTTCTCTTCTCAGTCCCCCAAAATCGATCACTGACTGTAACAGACAGTAACTAGTATACCTTTTTTGTGCAAGAAAACAAAGATTACAAAGATGTAGTTAGGTCCATTCGCTTTTAAAAAAAGAAGTATCATAAGGAGAAAAAAATTGCTAATTATAGGAATTATTGAGCTATTAAAATAAAAGCATTTCATGTAAAAGCTAACCTTATAAAACTTTATTCATGTGACTGTTCCTTTGTTCTTATCAATAGCTTCATTGGAAACACCAGTTTTAAGGCTAATAATGGGCAATGCCAAAACCAAATGTGTAAACTTCCCTAAAGTGCTGGTCTTGATCTCTGTGTTTGAAAATCAGCTTAAGGAACCTGCAGGACTGTTGCCTCACAGAGCTGCTCCCTTTCTCAGGGATATTAGCACGCATGAAGCTAAGGTGTAAATTTATAGGGCAGTAGCAATACTATACTAAGTCTCAGTGTGAGACTTTTTTGCTTGCACTAAGCGCGCTTTCACAGGGTATGATTTAGCAAGTACTTTTGGGATGCATCTGCACTGCAGGTGAATTTGTGACTGAAACCTCTGTACCTGCTCTGGACTTTCTCAGAACTCCACTGCATTCAGATGGCCTTGCAGATGCCTCATCATAGGGTACCGCGTCAATACTTATTGTGCTCGTAGGTTGTACTTTTGGAACCACTTACAGCCCAGCTCAGCACGCCACAGTTATATAGCTACCAGTTTAAAGCTGGTTAGCAAAAAGCCACCTGCTGCAGTGTAACCTTGTCAATGTACTTTTGAGATGGATGAGAGCACTGTCTGCGCTCAAATGCAATCTCTCTGGATCCTGAATAGCCTGGACACCAGTTGCTAAGCAAGCGTAGGTTTACAGTTGAGCTGCAGACTACATCAAGGGAGAAAGGCAGTTTTCACTATCCCTTGGTGGGAGCACAAGCACATATGTGGTTAGGAATAATCTAGACTGAGTCTGGCCATCCTAGTAGCCCAGATTGTATGGGACCAAAACTAGCAAGTGATGAGTTTGGCAAAGCATCTCTAGAGAATGCCCTCTATCCTAGCTTTGAAACACTGGTGCTCTATAAACCAACGTGCTGCTTCTGCGTTAGTTACGGAAGTAAAGGGAGATTACGTGTGGCTCTGTTTGCTGATGTGTATTACGTAGAGCTGGTATATACTCGATGCATGGTATATACAATAGTGAAACATCATGTATAATGAGGAAACTGCTGTCACAGTGAATATGGTGGTATGTGGCAGGAGGAATTACGAAATGCAATGTTCAGCTAAGTGAAAAAACAGATCAAACCCTGAAATCAAATGTCCAGAACATCTTTGTTGATGTCTTTTTCTTTGGAAAAATTGACTTGTTCTCAAAATTAAAATGGGAAAAACCAAAACTGGTGAGAAAGCTCTAAAATGACATGTAAAGGTATTCCACCTAACTGCTTCTGTCCCCAAAATGATTCAGCAACTGGCAAACAATTATCATTTTGTATTCCAGCAGATTGGACTGATATTTAGTTATTCCAGTCACTTGGATGTGGCAGTTAGAACATGCATGGATTATTGAAACTCAAGTTGCTGGTTTTCTACTTTGGACTCCATTTAGAGCAATCTGAGGGATGCTGTTACCCCAATTTGCTGGCTACCCTGGAGTGAAGAAGTATCTTGTTATTGTAGAGATGTTGTGGGTACCTCGAGCACCCCTTAGAACCTCAAGGCAAGTCCTTGCACATTGCATTCAAGAAGGAGCAAACAAAATAAGTTCAGAAGACTTTCCTGTTAATCAGAATACCCTGTAACATCACTTCTTTCAGATTGCTCCTGCATATTGAAAAAAAATAGTTTTAAAATATCCTATGTATGTGTACAAAACTGATTTCAATAATTTTAAATATGTAACAATATATGATATTGTTGCTTATGGCAGTTGAACAACAAATCTACTTGATGCAGTGATACTAAATATGCTTCAGAGAATGTCAGTCACACAGAGGAGGTGTGTGAGAAAGAACTCTTCAATAAGGTTTTAGTTATTTCAGGTCAATATTTTCTGCTAGAATCCCCCCAGCTAAGAAGTAAAACGAAAAGCCTAGCATCAACCTTGCATATAAAATATGAACTAGAAACAAACTGAATTTACAATACACAAGATGAAAATTGTTCTTTTCTGCTGTAATTCTATTAACATTTGGTTTATTTGAGAATTCATGTATTATGACCCTTCTTGCTTATGCTTCTGAATATTTTTGTTGCATCACTAAGACTGAGGTTTCTTTTTTAATTGTAATTATTTTTATTTTTCTGGGTTTACACTGTAAGTGGAGACCTCCCCCTCCCGCAAGACCTTCCACCTGAGGGCAGCATAGTCATCAGCTCTTACTAATTTACTCAGTTTTTCTTGTCCCAATCTGGCTTCACTGCAGCTCCAGACCAGGTTTTGTTTTAATCCCCCCTTACATTGTTTGCAATGATGAGATATGATCACTCTAACTTTTCAAACCTTTCCACTTCATTTTACTGGGAACCATGTTCCTTACTTTATGTTATGAAATAAAGAATTTACCTCTATTTTTCTCTGTGCCATTATAGTGTACAGCATCTTACATGATCTTTCTTTGTCTTATCTTAATGTATTCATGTTAGAAGTAGCATGTACAGAACGGGGCACTGGGAGGGTCTGGATATCAATATGGAAGTGTATACTTTTAACTTCATGCTATTCCAAATGAAACTGATCCTTTTTTCCTGCTATTCTGAGATTTCTTCTCTTAAGCTGGTTGCTGACAGTGCAAGAGGTAACACCTTTCAGCAGGTAAAATATGTTGTTATAGAAGGGAAATACGGCAGGGATGCTGACAACAATTAGCACATGCTACTCATTAACAAACAGAGATTACAACTGAGCTGAAATGGCAGGCTGCCATCAGCGTGATAGTTACGGGGCAGTTTAATTTCTAACGAATGTGAGCACTGGATTAGTAATAATATTCAACAAAATGCTGCCTGCATTCTCTTATGGCTTTCATTACCAAATTGAAAATCTGTGTAGATTTCTGAAAATTACTTTTAAATGTAGCCAATCTCCTCGACTGCAAGGCTTGATTTGCTGGTGAGGGAGTCCTGCTGTGAGATTTTAATGAAAGATCATAGTGCCCCTCCAAGACCGTCAAAGAGCTATGGGCCCTAAAAGACCTGAAATAATCTGTTTTACTTTTAATGGCAGCCATTTTATATTCATTAAGATCAAAATGCAGTTTTGCAGGCAAATTGCAAAGCTGTTCCACTCACAGCTTGAGAACCTGGAGGCCCTACAGCTTTTTATCTTGTTCATAAGCAAATATGCAGTTAATATCTTTTAATATGCTTTGATGCTTGGTACCTTATGGGTACATTGTACTAGAGGTTAGAGAACTGCATGTTTCTTTGGCAGTGCTAGCAACGAACTAAAGCACTAGTCCTTTTATTTCTATAATGGCAGAAGAAATGAGTCTTTTTTTTTTTTCCTTAATATGAGCTCTGCTCAAATAAATTGTAAAGCACCGTGTAGTATATGTTCAGGGTCTTGTAGAAGGCACATTTTTTTCACTACATTCCATCTGTTGGTGGTTCTTATTATTTAAATTTATACGGCCACATTATTTAAATGTAAACAGCCAAATAAGATAGGATCAAATCATTGGCATCTGGGAACTGTGCTCTTATCCTCTTTGATTGTGAGGTTGCGTGCATTAATAATGGAGTTCTAAAGACTGTGATTCCACCTGATATACTGTATGACCTTAACAGTTGTGATTTTATCGGGGTTTCACTGTATGAGAAAATGAAGGTATTTTGCAGCTCATTTCTGGTAAGACTAGTTTGCATTATCTTGTGTCCAGAGTAGTTCTGATTTTTGTGTGCGTGTATTTTAAATGTATTTTTTTGTTCTTGATTGCTGTATTTCTGGTCATGTTACAAATTACATTTCCTCTGGTTGTTTTTAGTGAATGAACTTCACCTTCGCACTATATGTGTTGGTTTAATTGCATGCTCAGTGTGTCATGCTGTCATCTCATCATGAGTTGTGTGTATCCATAGTGTGGATAATTCTGTTCTGGTCTGAATCTATTGCTCAGAATCCAAGACTGCAAGGAGGTTAGTGAAAGTATTTCAAGAATGAGACAGTGGAAAAGGTATTTAAATAAATATCCTCTAAGGATGGAAAAATGCAGAAGTTTGCAATAAACATTTTCTATATCTATATGGTAGAACTTGACTTTTCTTCTCTTTTCCTCTCTTTTCTTCTTTTCTGTTGTTATCCAGTAGAAGGTGCAAGAGCGTTGTGCCCTGTTTTCCTCTTTCAGCCAAGAAAAATCGGCTGATGATCACTTAAAAAAAATTGTCGGGACTTTTAAGAAAGTGATGTCAGCCTCTTTATGGTAGCTAATTCCAATTATGTTGTCTCAGGAAAAAAAAATGCGTTAAGACAGCTCCATCATGAGGGCAGGCTCTCTGTCTCTGGACCCTCCTAACTTTTGCGCATACTTGTACCCCACAGGTGTATTCTACTATTGTATGACATGTTTACAAGTTCTAACATCTTTTGTGCATATCTGCATAGCTTCCTCACAGGGCTAGAGAACTTCAAACTTTGTATGTCTGGCAAAGATGAGGGAATTTGATAACCTCCTCTCTTTGGGTCTTAGGGTGAGTTGAATGTGTCTGGCCTGCCAAGGCACAATTTAGTGGGCTTCTGAAAACACTCAAAAGGCAGACATAAATGTGTGGATGGGCAGCCAGCCAGGGTGACCTGGGGGATGGGGCTAGTCTGATTTTAAGCAGGGTAAGGTCGTGAAGGAATGTTTTAGGACAAAGCTGGCTGGGGGAGTGTTCCAAAAGCCTAATGTTTGACTGGAATGGATTTACAGAGCTTGAACCTGACTCTGTAACTTAAGAGCAAAAGCATTCCTACCTGTCCAGCTTTAAAAGGGATGTGGAAAATGTAAAGAATATATAATTAATTTCAATTACAAGCTTCACATCTTTTGCTTGGATATACTCTGTCTTTATTTCCTGCAGTGAGTTTAAGATCCAGTGCAAGAACTGTATCTAAAATAAAATAGAAAACAGTGCACTCCCATAAATCTGCTTAGTTCCTTCCCCTCCACCCCCAAAGTTTTTGAACACCTTTAATGTTTGAGATTTTGACTTTTGGTACTCTTTACAACAAGAATTTTGCTCACATAATCTACTTAAAATAGAGCTTCTTCAATCCGATTTCTCCCATTAAGGAAGATTTTGGGGGTTTTCTTGAGATCCAGAAAGAGCTCGCTGTAATGGAGGCATTAAAAGATAACGGCTTACATGCTGATTGGTATAATTTGGGAAAAG